>OX422218.1:80963099-81465599 GCA_949130495.1 Sambucus nigra
ATAGGCCCTTAAAGGGTGAAAACCAGTACTAGCCCCCAAATGACCCCGTAGGAGGCACGAACACCTCGCACGGGACCAATGTAACTTGTAGGAACAGACCACGTAGTCTTGGGTCTCCCGGTTTGAGAGTATGATGATAATTTGCAAAAATTACACTTTGACTTAAAAACAGGCCATTAAAGGGTGAAAACCCGAACCAGCCCCCAAACGACCCCGTAGGAGGCACGAACACCTCACACGGGACCAATGCAACCTGTAGGAACTGACCGCGTATTCCCGGGTATCCCGGTCTGAGACTATGACAATAATTTGCCAAAATCACACTTAGACTTACAAATAGGTCGTTAATGGGTGAAAACTCGAACCAGCCCCACCACGACCCCGTAGGAGGCACGAACACCTCGCACGGGACCAATGTAACTTGTAGGAACTGACCGCGTAGTTCCAGGTTTCCCAATTTGAGAGTGTAATGATAATTTGCAAAAATCACACTTAGACTTGAAAACAGGCCGTTAAAGGGTGAAAACCCGAACCAGCCCCCAATCGACCATGTAAGAGGCACGAACGCCACGCACGGGACCAATATAACTTGTAGGAACTGACCGCGTAGTCCCGGGTCTCCTGATTTGAGGGTATGATGATAATTTAAAAAAAATCACCACTTAGACTTGAAAATAGGGCGTTAAAGGGTGAAAACCCGAACCAGCCGTCAAACGACCCCGTAGGAGGCACAAACACCTTGTACGGGACCCATGTAACTTGTAGGAACAGACCGCGTAGTCCCGGGTCTCCCGGTTTGAAAGTGTGATGATAATTGGCAAAAGTCACACTTATACATGAAAACAGACCATTAAAGGTTAAAAACCTGAACCAGCCCCCAAACGACCCCGTTGGAAGCACGAACACCTTGCACGGGACTAATGTAACTTGTAAGAACATACCGCGTAGTACCGGGTCTCCCGATTTGAAAGTGTGATTATAATTTGCAAAAATCACACTTAGACAAGAAAACAGGCCGTTAAAGGGTGAAAACCCGAACCATCCCCCAAAAGACCCCGTAGGAGGCACGAACGCCTCACATGGGATCAATATAACTTGTAGGAACTAACCGCGTAGTGCCGAGTCTCTCGGTTTTAGAGTATGACAATAATTTGGAAAAATAACACTTAGACTTGAAAATAGGCCGTTAAAGGTTAAAAACCTGAACCAACCCCCAAACGACCCCATTGGAGGCACGAACACCTTTCACAGGACTAATGTAACTTGTTGGGACATACCGCGTAGTCCCGGGTCTCCCGATTTGAAAGTGTGATTATAATTTGCAAAAATCACACTCAGACTTGAAAACAGGCGGTTAAAGGTTGAAAACCCGAACCAACCCCCAAACGACCCCATAAGAGGCACGAACACCTCGCACAGGACCAATCTAACTTGTAGGAACTGACCCCATAGTCCCAGGTCTCCCGGTTTGAGAGTATGATGATAATTTGCCAAAATCACACTTAGACTTGAAACAGGCCGTTAAAGGGTGAAGAAGACCCAAACCTACCCCTAAACGACCCCGTAGGAGGAACGAACACCTCCCACGGGACCAATGTAACTTGTAGGAACTGATCGCGTAGTCCCGAGTCTCCCGGTTTGAGAGTATGACGATAATTTTCAAAAATCACATTTAGAATTGAAATTAGGTCGTTAAAGGGTGTAAACCCGAACAAGCCCCCCGACGACCTCGTAGGAGGCACGATTACCTCGCACGGGACCAATGTAACTTGTAGGAACTGATCGCGTAGTCCCAGGTCTCCCGATTTGAGAGTATGATGGTAATTTGCAAAAATCACAATTAGACTTGAAAACAGGCCGCTAAAGGGTGAAAACTCGAACCAGCAGCCAAATGACCCCGTAGGAGGCACGAACGCATCGTATGAGACCATTTTAACTTGTCAAAATTGATCGTGTAATCTCGGGTCTCCCAGTTTGAGAGTATGACGATAATTTGGAAAAATCACCACTTAGACTTGAAAACAGGCCGTTAAAGGGTGAAAACCCGATCCAACACTCAAACGACCCCGTAGGAGGCACGAACACCTGGCACGGGACAAATGTAACTTGTAGGAACTAACCGTGTAGTTACGTGTCTCCCAGTTTGAGAGTATGATGATAATTTACAAAAATCACCACTTAGACTTGAAAATAGGCCATTAAAGGGTGAAAACCAGAACCAGCCCCCAGACGACCCCATAGGAGGCACAAACACCTCGCATGGGATCAATGTAACTTGTCGGAACTGACCGCATAGTCTTGGGTCTCCATGTTTAAAAGTGCAACAATAATTTGCGAAAATCACACATAGACATGAAAACAGGCCGTTAAAGGATGAAAACTGGTACCAGCCCCCAAACGACCCTGTAGAAGGCACGAACACCTCGCACGGGACTAATGTAACTTGCAGGAACTGACCACATAGTCCCGGGTCTCCCGGTTTGAGAGTATGGCGATAATTTACAAAAATACACTCAGACTTGAAAATAGGCCGTTAAAGGGTGAAAACCCAAACCAGTCCCCAAACGACCCCGGAGGAGGCACAAACACCTCTTACGGGACCAATGCAACTTGTAGGAACTGACCGCATAGTCCCGGGTATCCCGGTATGAGACTATGATAATAATTTGCCAAAATCACACTTAGACTTGAAAATAGGCCGTTAAAGGGTGAAAACTCGAACCAGCCCCCCCACAACCCCGTATGAGGTACGAACACCTCGCACGGGACCAATGTAACTTGTAGGAACTGACCGCACAGTTTCGGGTCTCTCGATTTGACAGTATGATGATAATTTGTAGAAATCACACTTAGACTTGAAAGCAGGACGTTAAAGGGTGAAAACTCGAACCAGTCCTCAAACGACCTCGTAGGAGGCACGAACACCTCGTATGGTACCAATGTGACGTGTAGGAACGAACCGCGTAGTCCCAGGTCTCCAAATTTGAGAGTATTATGATAATTTGGAAAAATCACCACTTAGACTTAAAAACAGGCCATTAAAGGGTGAAAACCCGAACCTGCCCTCAAATAACCTCATAAGAGGCACGAACACCTTGCACAAGACCAACGTAACTTGTAGCAACTAACCGCATAGTCCTGGGTCTCCCAGTTTGAAAGTGTGGTGATAATTTGCAAAAATCACACTTAGACATGAAAACGGGTCTTTAAAGGATGAAAACTGGTACCAGCCCCGAAATGACCCCGTAGGAGGCATGAACACCTCGCACGGAACCAATGTCACATGTAGGAACTGATCGCGTAGTCCCGGGTCTCTCGATTTGACAGTATGATTATAATTTGCAGAAATCACACTTAGACTTGAAAACAGGCCGTTAAAGGGTGAAAACCCGAACCAGCCCCCAAATGACCCCATTGGAGGCACGAACGCCTTGCACAGGACCAATGTAACTTATCAGAACTAACCGCGTAGTTCCGGGTCTCCCTATTTGAGAGTATGACGATAATTTGCAAAAATCACACTTAGACTTGAAAACAAGCCGTTAAAGGGTGAAACCCGAACCTGCCCCCAGACGACCCCGTAGGAGGCACGAACACCTTGGATGGGACCAATGTAACTTATAAGAACTAACCTCGTAGTCCCGGGAATCCCGGTTTAAAAGTGTGACGATAATTTGCCAAAATCACACTTAGAATTAAAAATAGGCCGTAAAGGGTGAAAACCCGAACCAGCCCCAAACGACCCCGTAGGAGGCACGAACACCTTGCACGGGACCAATCTAACTTGTAGGAACTGACCGCAAAGTACCGGGTCTCCCGGTTTCAGAGTATGATGATAATTTGCCAAAATCACACTTAGACTTGAAACACGCCGTTAAAGGGTGAAAACATGAACCTGCCCCTAAACGACCCCGTTGGAGGAAGGAACACCTCGCACGGGACCAATGTAACTAGTAGGAACTGACCGCGTATTCCCAGGTCTACCGATTTGAGAGTATGACGATAATTTGCTAAAATCACACATAGACTTGAAAACTGGCCGTCAAAGGGTGAAAACCCGAACAAGCCCCCCAACGACCCCGTAGGAGGCACGAACACCTCGCACGGGACCAATGTAACTTATAGGAACTGACGGCGTAGTCCCAGGTCTCCCGATTTGAGAGTACGAAAATTATTTGAAAAAACCATACTTAGACATGAAAACAGGCCGTTAAAGGGTGAAAACCTGAACCAGCCCCTAGACGACCCCGTAGGAGGCACGAACACCTCGAACGGGACCAATGTAACTCGTAGGAACTCATCGCGTAGTCCCGGGTCTCCCAATTTGAGAGTGTTATGATAATTTGCAAAACTCACCACTTAGACTCGAAAACAGGCCGTCAAAGGGTGAAAACTCGAACCAGCCCCCAGACGACCCCGTAGGAGGCATGAACACCTCGCACGGGACCAATGTAACTTGTAGAAACTTACCGCATATTCTCGGGTATCTCGATTTGAGAGTATGACAATAATTTGCCAAAATCACACTTTAACTTAAAACAGGCCGTTAAACGGTGAACACTCGAACCAGCCCCCCGATGACCCCGTTGGAGGCACGAACACCTCACACGGGACCAATGTAATTATTAGGAACTGACCACGTAGTTCCGCTACTTTTGGTTTGAGAGTATGATGATAATTTACAAAAATCACACTTAGACTTGAAAGCAGGTCGTTAAAGGATAAAAGCTCGAACCAACCCCCAAACGACCCCGTAGGAGGCACGAACACCTCGTACGGGACCAATGTAACTTGTAGGAACTAACTGCATAGTCCCGGTTCTCTCGATTTGAGAGTATGATGATAAGTTGAAAAAATCACCACTTAAACTTGAAAACAGGTCATTAAAGGGTAAAAACTCGAACCATCCCCCAAATGACCCCGTAGGAGGCACGAACACCTTGCACGGGACCAATGTAACTTGTAGGAACTGACCACGTAGTCCCGGGTTTCCCAGTTTGAATGTGTGACTGTAATTTGCAAAAATCACACTCAGACATGAAAACAGACCGTTAAAGGGTGAAAACACGTACCAGCCCCCAAACGGACCCGTAAGAGGCACGAACACCTCGCACAGGACCAATATAACTTTTAGGAACTAATCGCATAGTCCCGGGTCTCCCGGTTTGAGAGTATGACGATAATTTACCAAAATCATACTTAGACTTGAAATAGGTCGTTATAGGGTGCAAACCCGAACCAGCCCCCAGACGACCCCGTAGGAGGCACGAACACCTCGCAAGGGACAAATGTAACTTGTAGGAACTCACCGCGTAGTCCCGCCTCTCTCGATTTAGGAGTATGACAATAATTTGCAAAATTCACTCTTAGCCTTAAAAACAGGTCGTTTAAGGTTAAAAACCCGAACCGGCCCCCAAACGACCCCGTAGGAGGCACGAACACCTCGCACGGGACCAATCTAACTTATAGTAACTCACCGCATAGTCTCGGGTCTCCCGATATGAGAGTATGATGATAATTTTCCAAAATCACACTTAGACTTAAAACAAGCCGTTAAAGGGTGAAAACCCGAACCAGCCCCCCCCCCCCACAACCCCGCAGGAGGCACGAACACCTCGCACGGGACCAATGTAACTTGTAGGAACTGACCGCACAGTTTTGGGTCTCTCGATTTGAGAGTATGATGATAATTTGCAGAAAGCACACTTAGACTTGAAAGCAGGTTGTTAAAGGGTGAAAACTGGAACCAGTCCCCAAACGACCTCGTAGGAGGCACGAACACCTTGCACGGGACCAATGTGACGTGTTGGAACGGACCGCGTAGTCCCAGGTCTCCAAATTTGAGAGTATTATGATAATTTTGAAAAATCACCACTTAAACTTGAAAAGAGGCCATTAAAGGATGAAAACCCGATCCTGCCCTCAAATAACCCCGTAGGAGGCACGAACACCTTGCACGAGACCAATGTAACTTGTAGAAATTGACCGCGTAGTCGTGGGTCTCCCAGTTTGAAAGTGTGATGATAATTTGCAAAAATCACACTTAGACATGAAAACCGGTCGTTAAAGGATGAAAACTAGTACCAGCCCCGAAACGACCCCGTAGGAGGCACGAACACCTCGCACGGAACCAATGTCACATGTAGGAACTGATCGCGTAGTCCCGGGTCCCTCAATTTGAGAATATGATGATAATTTTCCAAAATTACACTTAGACTTGAAAACAGGCCGTTAAAGGGTGAAAACCCGAACCAGCCCCCAAACGACCCCATAGCAGGCACGAACGCCTTGCATGGGACCAATGTAACTTGTAAGAACTAACCACATAGTGTCGGGTCTCTCGATTTGAGAGTATGATGATAATTTGCAAAAATTACATTTAGACTTTCAAACAGGCCGTTAAAGGGTGAAAACCCGAACCAGCCACCAAATGACCCCGTAGGAGGCACGAACACCTCGCACGAGAGCAATCTAACTTGTAGGAACTGACCGCGTAGTCTCGGGTCTCTCGATTTGAGAGTATGATGATAATTTGCCAAAATCACACTTAGACTAGAAACAGACCGTTAATGGGTGAAAACTTGAACCTGCCCCTAAACGACCCCGTAGGAGGAACGAACACCTCGCACGAGACCAATGCAACTAGTAGGAATTGACCACATTGTCCCGGGTCTCCCGATTTGAGAGTACGATGATAATTTGACAAAATTACATTTAGAATTGAAAATAGGTCGTCAAAGGGTGAAAACCCGAACAAGCCCCTTGACGACCCCATAGGAGGCACGAACACTTCGCTTGGGACCAATGTAACTTGAAGGAAATGACGATGTAGTCCCAGGTGTCCCGGTTTGAAAGCTTGATGAAAATTTGCAAATAGCACACTTAGATTGAAAACAAACCGTTAAAGGACCCCATAGGAGGCACGGACACCTCGTACGGGACCAGTGTAACTTGTAGGATCAGACCGAGTAGTCCCGGGTCTCTTGATTTGAGAGTATGACGATAATTTGAAAAAATCACCACTTAGACTTAAAAACAAGCCGTTAAAGGGTGAAACCCAAACCTGCTCCCAGACGACCCCGTAGGAGGCACGAACACCTTGGATGGGACCAATGTAACTTATAAGAACTGACCGCGTAGTCCCGGGAATCCCGGTTTGAAAGTGTGACGATAATTTGCAAAAATCACACTTAGACATGAAAACATGCCGTTAAAGGGTGAAAACCGGTACCAGCCCCCAAACGACCCCGTAGGAGGCACGAACACCTCGCACGGGACCAATATTACTTGTAGGAACTGACCACATAGTCCCGGGTCTCCCGATTTGAGAGTATGACAATAATTTGCCAAAATCACACTTAGACTTGAAAATAGGTTGTTAAAGGGTAAAAACCCGAACGAGCCCCCAGACGACCCCGTAGGAGGCACGTACACCTCGCACAGGACCAATGTAACTTGTAGGAACTGAGCGTATAGTCTCGCCTCTCTCGGTTTGAGAGTATGACGAAAATTTACAAAAATCACACTTAGACTTAAAAATAGGCCGTTAAAGGGTGAAAACCCGAACCAGCCTCAAACGACCCCGTAGGAGGCACGATCACCTCACATGGGACCAATCTAACTTGTAGGAACTGATCGCATAGTACCGGGTCTCCCGGTTTGAGAGTATGATGATAATTTTCCAAAATCACACTTAGACTTGAAACCGGCCATTAAAGGGTGAAAACCCGAACAAGCCCCCCAACGACCCCGTTGGAGGAACGAACACCTCACCCGGGACCAATGTAACTAGTAGGAACTGACCGCGTAGTCATGGGTCTCCCGATTTGAGAGTATGACGATAATTTGCCAAAATCACACATAGACTTGAAAACAGGTCGTGAAAGGGTGAAAACCCGAACAAGCCCCCCAACGACCCCGTAGGAGGCACGAACACCTCGCACGGGACCAATGTAACTTGTAGGAACTGACTGCGTAGTCCCAGATCTCCCGATTTGAGAGTACGACAATTATTTACAAAAATCATACTTTGACTTGAAAACAGGCCGCTAATGGGTGAAAACCTGAACCAGCCCCTAGATGACCCCGTAGGAGGCACGAACACCTCGAACGGGACCAATGTATCTCGTAGGAACTCATCGCATTGTCCCGGGTCTCCCAATTTGAGAGTATGATGATAATTTGCAAAAATCACCACTTAGACTTGAAAACAGGCCGTTAAAGGGTCAAAACCTGAACCAGCCTCCAGACGACCCCGTAGGAGGCATGACCACCTCGTACGGGACCAATGTAACTTGTAGGAACTGATCGGGTATTTCCGTATATCCCAATTTGAGAGTATGAAAATAATTTTGCAAAATCACACTTACACTTAAAAACAGGCCATTAAACGGTGAACACTCGAACCAGCCCCCCAACGACCCCGTAGGAGGCACGAACATCTCACACGGGACCAATGTAACTTGTAGGAACTGACCACGTATTTCAGGGACTCATGGTTTGAGAGTAAGACAATAATTTACAAAAATCACACTTAGACTTGAAAGCAGGTTGTTAAAGGGTGAAAACTCGAACCAACCCCCAATCGACCCCGTTGGAGGCACGAACACCTCGTACGGGACCAATGTAACTTGTAGGAACTGACCGCATAATATCGGTTATCCCGATTTGAGAGTATGATGATAAGTTGAAAAAATCACCACTTAAACTTGAAAACAGGTCATTAAAGGGTGAAAACTCGAACCAACCCCCAGACGACCCCGTAGGAGGCACGAACACCTTGCACGGGACCAATGTAACTTGTAGGAACAGACCGCGTAGTCCCGGGTTTCCCGGTTTGAATGTGTGACGATAATTTGCAAAAATCACACTCAGATATGAAAACAGACCGTTAAAGGGTGAAAACCTGTACCAGCCCCAAACGACCATGTAGGTGGCACGAACACCTGGCACGGGACCAATATAACTTGAAGGAACTAATCGCATAGTCCCGGGTCTCCTGGTTTGAGAGTATGACGATAATTTACCAAAATTATACTTAGACGTGAAAACATGTTGTTATAGGGTGAAAACTCGAACCAGCACCCAGACGACCCCCTAGGAGGCACGAACACCTCGCAAGGGACAAATGTAACTTGTAGGAACTCACCGCGTAGTCCCACCTCTCTCGATTTGAGAGTACGACAATAATCTACAAAAATCACACTTAGACTTGAAAACAGGCCTTTAAAGAGTGAAAAATCGGACCAGCCCCCAAACGACCCCGTAGGAGGCACGAACACCTCGTACGGGACAAACGTAACTTGTAAGAACTGACCGTGTAGTCTCGGTTCTCCCGATTTGAGAGTATGACAATAATTTCCAAAAATCACACTTAGCCTTGAAAACAGGCCTTTAAGGGTTAAAAACCCGAACCGGCCCTCAAACGACCCCGTAGGAAGCACGAACACCTCACACGGGACCAATCAAACTTGTAGTAACTGAACACATAGTCATGGGTCTCCCGGTTTGAGAGTATGATGATAATTTTCCAAAATCACACTTAGACATAAAACAAGCCGTTAAAGGGTGAAAACCCGAACCTGCCCCCCGACGACCCCGTAAGAGGCACAAACACCTCGTATGGGACCAATGTTACCTGTAGGAACGGACCGCATAGTCTCGGGTCTCCCGGTTTGATAGTATGACGATAATTTTCAAAAATCACCACTTAGACTTGAAAACAGGCCGTTAAAGGGTGAAAACCCTAATTAGCCCCCAAACGACCTCGTGGGAGGCACGAACACCTCGCACGGGACAAATATAACTTATAGGAACTGACCACGCAGTCCCGTGTCTCCTGGTTTGAGAGTATGACGAAAATTTGTAAAAATCACCACTTAGACTTGAAAATAGGCCGTTAAAGGGTGAAAACCTGAACCAGCCCCCAGACAACCCCATAGGAGGCACGAACAACTTGCACGGGACCAATGTAACTTGTAGGAACTGACCGCGTAGTCCCAGGTTTCCCGGTCTGAATGTGTGATGCTAATTTGCAAAAATCACACTCAGATATGAAAACAGACCGTTAAAGTGTGAAAACCTGTACCAGCCCCCAAACGACCATGTAGGAGGCACGAACACCTGGCACGGTACCAATATAACTTAAAGTAACTAATCGCGTAGTCCCGGGTCTCCTGGTTTGAGAGTATGACGATAATTTGCAAAAATTACACTTAGACTTGAAAACAGGCCGCTTAAGGGTGAACACTCGAACTTGCCCCCAAACAACCCCGTAGGAAGCACGAACGCGTCGCACGGGACCAATGTAACTTGTAGGAACTGACCGCGTATTACCGGGTATCCCGATTTGAGAGTATGACAATAATTTGCCAAAATCACACTTAGACTTAAAAACAGGTCGTTAAACGGTAAACACTCGAACCGGCCCCCCGACGACCCCGTAGGAGGCACGAACACCTCACACGGGGACGAATGTAACTTGTAGAAACTGACCACGTAGTTCCGGGACTCCTGGTATGAGAGTATGACGATAATTTACAAAAATCACACTTAGACTTGAAAGCAGGTCATTAAAGGGTGAAAACTCGAACCAACCCCCAAACGACCCCGTAGGAGGCACGAACACCTCGTACAGGACCAATGTAACTTGTAGGAACTGACCACGTAGTCCCGGTTCTCCCGGATTGAGAGTATGATGATAAGTTGAAAAAAGCACCACTTAAACTTAAAAACAGGTCAATAAAGGGTGAAAACTCGAACCAGCACCCAGACGACTCCGTGGGAGGCACGAACATCTTGTACGAGACCAATATAACCTGTAGGAACTGATCGCATAGTCCCGGGTTTCCCGGTTTGAATGTGTGATGATAATTTGCAAAAATCACACTCAGACATGAAAACCGACCGTTAAAGGGTGAAAACTTGTACCAGCCACCAAACGACCCAGTTGGAGGCACCAACACCTCGCACGGGACCAATATAACTTATAGGAACTAATCGCGTAGTCCCGATTCTCTCGATTTGAGAGTATGAGGATAAATTACAAAAATCACACTTAGACTTGAAAACCGGCCATTAAAGAGTGAAAAACGACCCCGTAGGAGGCACGAACACCTCGTACGGGACAAACGTAACTTGTAAGAACTGACCGTGTAATCTCGGTTCTCTCGATTTGAGATTATGGCAATAATTTGCAAAAATCACACTTAGCCTTGAAAACAGGCCGTTAAAGGTTAAAAACTCGAACCAGACCCCACACGACCCCGTAGGAGGGACGAACACCTCGCATGGGACCAGTCCAACTTGTAGTAACTGACCACATAGTCCTCGGGTCTCCCGGTTTGAGAGTATGATGATAATTTTCCAAAATCACACTTAGACTTAAAACAAGTTGTTAAAGGGTGAAAACCCGAACGTGCCCCCCGACCACCCCGTAGGAGGCACGAACACCTCGTACGGGACCAATGTTACTTGTAGGAACTGACCGCGTAGTCCCAGTTCTCTCGGTTTGAGAGTATGATGATGATTTGCAAAAATTACACTTAGACTTAAAAACAGGCCGCTAAAAGGTGAAACTCGAACTAGCCCCCAAACAACCCCATAGGAAGCACGAACGCATCGCAGGGGACCAATGTAACTTGTAGGAACTGATCGCGTAGTCTCGGGTATCCGGTTTGAGACTATGACGATAATTTTCAAAAATCACCACTTAGACTTGAAAACAGGACGTTAAAGGGTGAAAACCCTAACCAGCCCCCAAACGACCCCGTGGGAGGCACGAACACCTGGCACGGGACAAATGTAACTTGTAGGAACTGACCGCGTAGTCCCGTGTCTCCCGATTTGAGAGTATGACAATAATTTGCTAAAATCAGCACTTAGACTTGAAAATAGCCCGTTAAAGGGTGAAAACCTAAACCAGCCCCCAGACGACCCAATAGGAGGCATGAAGACCTCGCATGGCAAGTGATCGCATAGTCTTGAGTCTCTCGGTTTGAGAGTATGATCATAATTTTCCAAAATCACACTTAGACTTTAAACAAGCCGTTAAAGGGTGAAAATCCGAACCTGCCCCCCGATGACCCCGTAGGAGGCACGAACAGCTCGTACGGGACCAATGTTACTTGTAGGAACTGACCGCGTAGTTCCAGGTCTCCTGGTTTGAGAGTATGACGATAATTTGCAAAAATTACACTTAGACTTGAAAACAGGCCACTAAAGGGTGAAAACTCCAACCAGCCCCCAAACAACCCCGTAGGAAGGACGAACACGTCGTACGAGACCAATGTAAGTTGTAGGAACAGACCGCGTAGTCTCGGGTCTCCCGATTTGAGAGTATGATGATAATTTGCAAAAATCACCACTTAGACTTGAAAATAGGTCGTTAAAGGGTGAAAACCCTAACCAGTTCCCAAACGACCCCGTGGGAGGCACGAACTCCCGGCACGAGACAAATGTAACTTGTAGGAACTGACCGCGTAGTCCCGTTCTCCCGATTTGAGAGTATGACGATAATTTGCAAAAATCACCACTTAGACTTGAAAATAGGCCATTAAAGGGTGAAAACCTGAACCAGCCCCCAGACGACCCCATAGGAGGAACGAACACCACGCATGGGACCAATGTAACTTGTAGGAAGTGACAGCGTAGTCCCGGGTCTCCCGGTTTGAGAGTATGATGATAATTTTCCAAAATCACATTATGAATTGAAAACAGGTCACCAAAGGGTGAAAACCTGAACAAGACCCCTGACGACCCCGTAGGAGGCACGAACACCTCGCATGGGACCAATGTAACTTGAAGGAACTGACCGTGTAGTCTCAGGTCTCCCGATTTGAAAGCTTGACGATAATTTGTAAAAAACACACTAATACTTGAAAACAAACCATTAAAGGGAGAAAACCCGAACCAGTCCCCAAACGACCCCGTAGGTGGCACGAACACCTCTCATGGGACCAATGTAACTTATAGGAACTGGCCGCGTAGTCCCGGGACTCCCGATTTAAGAGTATGACGATAATTTGAAAAAAATCACACTTAGACTTGAAAACAGGCCGTTAAACAGTGAATGCTCAAACCTGCCCCCCGACGACCCCGTAGGAGGCACGAACACCTCACACGGGACCAATGTAACTTGAGGAACTGACCACGTAGTTTCGGGACTCTTGGTTTGAGAGTATGATGATAATTTACAAAAATCACACTTAGACTTGAAAGCAGGTCGTTAAAGGGTGAAAACTTGAACCAACCCCCAAAAGACCCCGTAGGAGGAACGAACACCTCGTACGGGACCAATGTAAGTTGTAGGAACTGATCGCGTAGTCCCGGGTCGCCTGGTTTGAGAGTATAATGATAATTTGAAAAAATCATCACTTAAACTTGAAAACAGGTCATTAAAGGGTGAAAATTCGAACCAGCCCCCAAACGATCCAATAGGAGGAACGGACACCTTGTACGGGACCAATGTAACTTGTAGGAACTGACCGCATAGTCCCGGGTTTCCCGATTTGAAAGTGTGACAATAATTTGCAAAAATCACACTCAGACATGAAAACTGGCCGTTAAAGGGTGAAAACCTGTACCAGCCCCCAAACGACCCCGTATGAGGCACAAACACCTTGCACGGGACCAATATAACTTGTAGGAACTGATCGCATAGTCCCGGGTCTCCCGGTTTGAGAGTATGACGATAATTTGACGAAATCATACTTAGACTTGAAAACAGGCCGTTAAAGGGTGAAAACCTGAATCTGCCGCCCGACGACCCCGTAGGAGGCACGAACACCTCACACGGGACCAATGTAACTTGTAGGAACTGACCACGTAGTTTCGGGACTCCTGGTTTGAGAGTATGATGATAATTTACAAAAATCACACTTAGACTTGAAAGTAGGTCGTTAAAGAGTGAAAACTCGAACTAACCCCCAAACGACCCCGTAAGAGGCACGAACACCTCGCACGGGACCAATATAACTTGTAGGAACTAATTGCGTAGTCCCGGATTTTCCCAATTTGAGAGTATGACGATAATTTACCAAAATCATACTGAGACTTGAAAACAGGTCGTTAAAGGGTGAAAACTCGAACCTGCTCCCCGACGACCCCGTAGGAGGCACGAACACCTCGCACGGGACCAATGCAAATTGTAGGAACAGACCACGTAGTCCCGGGTATCCCGGTATGAGACTATGACAATAATTTGCCAAAATCACACTTAGACTTGAAAATAGGCCGTTAAATGGTGAAAACTCGAACCAGCCCCCACGACCCCGTAGGAGGCACGAACACCTCGCACGGGTCCAATGTAACTTGTAGGAACTGACTGCGTAGTTTCGAGTTCCCCGATTTGAGAGTATGATGATAATTTGCTAAAATCAAACTTAGAATTGATAAAAGGCCGTTAAAGGGCGAAAACCTGAACCAACCCCCAAACGACCCCGTAGAAGGCACGAACACCTCGCACGGGACCAATGTAACTTGCAGGAACTGACCGTGTAGTCTCGGGTCTCCCAGTTTGAAAGTGTGATGATAATTTTCAAAAATCACACTTAGATATGAAAATAGGCTGTTAAAGGGTGAAAACCGGTACCAGCCCCCAAACGACCCCGTAGGAGGCACGAACACCTTACACGGGACCAATATAACTTGTAGGAACTGACCGCATAGTGCCGGGTCTCCCGGTTTGAGAGTATGATGATAATTTTTAAAAATTACACTTCATCTTGAAAATAGGCCGTTAAAGAGTGAAAACCCGAACCAGCCCCCAAACGATCCCGTAGGAGGCACGAACACCTCGCACGGGACCAATGTAATTTGTAGAAACAAACCGCGTAGTCCCGGGTCTCCCAGTTTCAGAGTATTACAATAATTTGCAAAAATCACATTTAGACTTGAAAACAGGCCGTTAAGGGGTGAAAACCCAAACCATCCCCCAAACGACTCCGTAGGAGGCACAGGCACCTCGCATGGGACCAATGTAACTTGAAGGAACTGACCGTGTAGTGCCAGGACTCCCAATTTGAAAGCTTGATGATAATTTGCAAAAATCACACTTAGACCTGAAAACAGGCCGTTAAAGGGTGAAAACCCGAACCAGCCCCCACACGACCCCGTAGGAGGCCCGAACACCTCGCACGCGACCAATGTAACTTGTAGGAACTGACCGCGTAGTCCCAAGTCTCCCAATTTGAGAGTATGACCATAATTAGCATAAATCACCATTTAGACTTGAAAATAAGCCGTTAAAGGGTGAAAACCCGAACCAGCCCCAAACGACCCCGTAAGAGGCACGAACACCGGGAACGGGACCAATGTAACTTGTAGGAACTAACCGCATAGTCCCGGGTCTCCCGGTTTTAAAGTATGATGATAATTTTCCAAAATCACAATTAGAATGGAAAACAGGTCGTCAAAGGGTGAAAAACCGAACATGCCCCCCGACGACCCCGTAGGAGGCACGAACACCGCGCATGGGACCAATGTAACTTAAAGGAACTGACCATGTAGTCCCAGGTCTCTCGCTTTGAAATATTGACGATAATTTGAAAAAATCACATTTAGACATACAAACAGGCCGTTAAAGGGTAAAAACCCGAAGCAGGCCCCACATGACCCCGTAGGAGGCACAACCACCTCGTACGTGACCAATGTAACTTGTAGGAACTAACCGCCTAGTCTCGGGTCTCCCGATTTGAGAGTATGACCATAATTTGGAAAAATCACCACTTAGACTTGAAAACAGGCCGTTAAAGGGTGAAAACCCGAACCAGCCCCCAAACGACCCCGTAAGAGGCACGAACACCTGGCACAGGACCATTGTAACTTGTAGGAACTGATCGCGTAGTCACGGGACTACCGGTTTGAGAGTATGAAGATATTTTATAAAAATGTCCCCACTTAGACTTGAAAATAGGCCGTTAAAGGGTGAAAACCCGAACCAACCCTCACACGACCCCGTAAGAGGCACCAACACCTTTAACGGGACCAATGTAACTTGTAGGAACTGACCGCGTAGTCCTGGGTCTCCCAGTTTGAAAGTGTGATGATTATTTGCAAAAATCACACTTAGATATGAAAACAGGCCGTTAAAGGGTGAAAACTGGTTGCAGCCCCCAACCGACCCCGTATGAGGCACGAACACCTCGCACGGGACCAATGTAACTTGTAGGAACTGACCGCGTAGTCTCGGGTCTGTCAGTTTGAGCGTATGATGATAATTTTCCAAAACTACACTTAGAGTTGAAAACAGGCCGCTTATGGGTGAAAACCCGAACCAGGCCCCAAACGACCCTGTAGGAGGCTGGAACGCGTCGCACGGGACCAATGTAACTTGTAGGAACTGACCGCGTAGTCCCCGGTCTCCCGGTTTGAGAGTATGACAATAATTTTCCAAAATCATATTCAGAATTGAAAATAGGCCGTCAAAGGGTGAAAACCCGAACAAGCCCCCCGACGACCCCGTAGGAGGCACGAACACCTCGCACGGGACCAATGTAACTTGTAGGAACTGGCCGAGTAGTCCCAGGTCCCCCAGTTTGAAAGTATTACTATAATTAGCAAAAGCCACACATAGACATCAAAACAGGCAGTTAGAGGGTGAAAACATGAACCAACCCCCAAACGACCCCATAGGAGGCACGAACACCTCGTACAAATTCAATGTAACTTGTAGGAACTGACCGCGTAGTCCCGGGTCTCCCGATTTGAGAGTATAATGATAATTTGCAAAAATCAACACTTAGACTTGAAAGCAAGCCGTTAAAGGGTGAAAACCCGAACCAGCCCCAAAGCGACACCGTAGGAGGCACGAACACCTGGCACGGGACCTATGTAACTTATAGGAACTGACAGCATAGTCCCGGGTCACCCAGTTTGAGAGTATGACAATAATTTGCAAAAATCAATACTTACACTTGGAAATAGGCTGTTAAAGGGTGAAACCCCGAACCAACCCCCAGACGACCCCGTAGGAGGCATGAACACCTCGCCTGGGACCAATTTAACTTGTAGGAACTGACCGCGTAGTCTCGGGTCGCCCGATTTGAAAGTGAGATGATAATTTGCAAAAATCACACTTAAACATTAAAACATGCTGTTAAAGGGTGAAAACCAGTACCACCCCCCAAACGACCCGTAGGAGGCACGAACACCTCGCACGGGACCAATGAAACTTGTAGGAACTGATCGCATAGTCTCGGGTCTCTCGGTTTGAGAGTATGATGATAATTTGCCAAAATCACACTTAGACTTCAACATAGGTCGTTAAAGGGTGAAAACTCGAACTAGCCCCCAAACGACCCCGTAGGAGGCACGAATGCCTCGCACGGAACCAATGTAATTTTAGGAACTGATCGCGTAGTCTCAGCTCTACCGATTTGAGAGTATACCGATAATTTGCAAAAATCACACCCTAGACTTGAAAATAGGCCGTTAAAGGGTGAAAACCCGAACCAGCACCCAGACGACCCTGTAGGAGGCACGGACACCTTGCACGGGACCAATGTCGCTTGTAAGAACTGACCGCATAGTCCCGGGTCTCCCGGTTTGAAAGTGTAACGATAATATGCAAAAATCACACTTAGACATCAAAACAGGCCGTTAAAGGGTGAAAACCCGAACGTGTCCCTAAATGACCCCGTAGGAGGAATGAACACCTCGCACGAGACCAAGGTAACTTGTAGGAACTGACCGCATAGTCCCAGGTCTCTCGGTTTGAGAGTAAGACGAAAAATGGCCAAAATCACACTTAGACTTGAAAATAGGCCGTCAAAGGGTGAAAATCAGAACAAGCCCTCCGACGACCCCGTAGGAGGAACGAACACCTCACACGGGACCAATGTAACTTGTAGGAACTGACCGCGTAGTCCCAAGTCTCCCAATTTAAGAGTATGACCATAATTTGCATAAATCACCATTTAGACTTGAAAACAGGTCGTTAAAGGGTGAAAACCCGAACCAGCCCCCAAACGACCCCGTAAGAGGCACGAACACCGGGCACAGGACCAATGTAACTTGTTGGAACTGACCGCGTAGTCTCGACACTCGGTTTGAGAGTATGACGATTGTTTCCAAAAATCACCACTTAGACTTGAAAATAGGCCGTTAAAGGGTGAAAATCCGAACCAGCCCTAAGACGACCCCGTAGGAGGCACAAACTCCTGGCACGGGACCAATGTAACTTGTAGGAACTGATCGCGTAGTCCCGGGTCTCCCGATTTGAGAGTATGATGATAATTTGCATAAATCAACACTTAGACTTGAAAATAAGCAATTAAAGGGTGAGAACCCGAACCAACCCCAAAACGACCCCGTAGGAGGAACGAGCACCTAGCACAGGACCAAGGTAACATATAGGAATTGACCGCGTAGTCCCGGGTCACCCAGTTTGAGAGTATGACGATAATTTGCAAAAATCAATACTTACACTTGGAAATAGGCCGTTAAAGGGTGGAAACCCGAACCAACCCCCAGACGACCCCGTAGGAGGAATGAACACCTCGCCTGGGACAAATTTAACTTGTAGGAACTGACCGCGTAGTCTCGGGTCTCCCGGTTTGAAAGTGTGATGATAATTTGCAAAAATCACACTTAGACATGAAAACATGTTGTTAAAGGGTGAAAATCGGTACCACCCCCCAAACGACCTGTAGGAGGCACGAACACCTCACACGGGACCAATGAAACTTGTAGGAACTGATCGCGTAGTCTCGGGTCTCCCGGTTTGAGAGTATGGTGATAATTTTCCAAAATCACACTTACACTTCAACATAGGTCGTTAAAGGGTGAAAACTCGAACCAGCCCCAAAACGACCCCGTAGGAGGCATGAATGCCTCGCATGGGACTAATGTCACTTGTAAGAACTGACGGCGTAGTCCCGGGTCTCCCGGTTTGAAAGTGTGATGATAATATGCAAAAATCACACTTAGACATGAAAACAGGTCGTTAAAGGGTGAAAACCCGAACGTGTCCCTAAACGACCCTCGACATGAAGAACGAACACCTCGCACGAGACCAATGTAACTTGTAGGAACTGACCGCGTAGTCCCGGGTCTCTCGGTTTGAGAGTATGATGAAAAATGGACAAAATCACACTTAGACTTGAAAATAGGCCGTCAAAGGGTGAAAACGGAACAAGCCCTCCGACGACCCCGTAGGAGGCACGAACACCTCACACGGGACTAATGTAACTTGTAGCAACAGACCGCGTAGTCCCAGGTCTCCCGCTTTGAGAGTATGACGATAATTTGCAAAAATAACACTTAGACTTGAAAATAGGCCGCTAAAGGGTGAAAACTCGAACCAGCCCCCAAAGGACCCCGTAGGAGGCACGAACACCTCGTACGGGACCAATGTAACTTGTAGGACCTGACCGAGTAGTCCCGGGTCTCCCGATTTTAGAGTATGATGATAATTTGAAAAAATCCCCACTTAGACTTGAAAATAAGCCGTTAAAGGGTGAAAACCCAAACCTGCCCCCAAACGACCCCTTAGGAAGCACGGACACTTTGGACGGGACCAATGTAACTTATAAGAACTGACCACGTAGTCTCGGGAATCCCGGTTTGAATATTTGACGATAATTTGGAAAAATCACACTTAGACATAAAACAGGCCGTTAAAGGGTGAAAACTGATACCAGCCCTTAAACGACCCCGTAGGAGGCACGAACACCTCGCACGGGACTAATATAACTTGTAGGAACTGACCGCATAGTTCCGGGTCTCCCGGTTTGAAAGTATGACAATAATTTGCCAAGATCACACTTAGACTTCAAAACAGGCCGTTAAAGAGTGAAAACCCGAACCAGCCCCCAGACGACTCCGCAGGAGGCATGAACACCTCGCACGGGACCGATGTAAGTTGTACGAACTGACCGCGTAGTCACGGGTCTCCCGGTTTGAGAGTATGACCATAATTTGCCAAGATCACACTTAGACTTGAAAATAGGCCATTAAACGGTGAACACTCGAACCAGCCCCCCAACGACCTCGTAGGAGGCACGAGCACCTCACATGGGACCAATGTAACTTGTAGGAACAAACCACGTAGTTCCGGGACTCCCAGTTTGAGATTTTGACGATAATTTTCAAAAATCACACTTAGACTTGAAAGCAGGTCGTTAAAGGGTGAAAACCCGAACCAACCCCCAAACGACCCCGTAGGAGGTACGAATACCTCGTACGGGGCCAATGTAACTGGTAGGAACTAACCACGTAGTTCCGGGTTTTTCGGTTTGAAAGTGTGACGATAATTTGCAAAAATCGCACTCAGACATGAAAACAGGCCGTTAAAGGGTGAAAATCGATACCAACCCCCAAACGACCTCGTAGGAGGCACGAACACCTCGCACGAGACCAATATAACTTGTAAGAACTAATCACGTAGTTCCGGGCCTCTCGGTTTGAGAGTATGATAATAATTTGCCAAAATCATACTTCGACTTGAAAACATGCCGTTATAGGGTGAAAACCCGAACCAGCCCCCACACAACCCCGTAAGAGGCACGAACCAATGTAACTTGTAGGAACTGACCGCGTAGTCCCACCTCTCTCGGTTTGAGAGTACGATGAAAATTTGCAAAAATCACACTTAGATTTAAAAACAGGCCGTTAAGGGGTGAAAACCGGTACCATCCCTTAAACGACCACGTAGGAGGCACGAACACCTTGCACGGGACCAATGTAATGTGTAGGACTTGACCGCGTAGTCCCGGGTTTCTCGGTTTGAAAGTGTGACGATAATTTGCAAAAATCACACTCAGACATGAAAACAGGCCGTTAAAGGGTGAAAACCGGTACCACCCCCCAAACAACCTCGTAGGAGGCACGAACACCTCGCATAGGACCAATATAACTTGTAGGAACTAATCGTGTAGTCATGGGCCTCCCGGTTTGAGAGTATGATAATAATTTGCCAAAATCATACTTAGACTTGAAAACATGCCGTTATAGGGTGAAAACCCGAACCAGCCCCCAGACAACCCCGTAAGAGGCACGAACCAATGTAACTTGTAGAAACTGACCGCGTAGTCCCACCTCTCTCGGTTTGAGAGTATGACGATAATTTGCAAAAATCACACTTAGAGTTGAAAACAGGCCGTTAAAGGGTGAAAAATCGAACCAGCCCCCAAACGACGCCATAGGAGGCTTGAACACCACTCACGGGACTAACGTAACTTGTAGGAACTGATCGCGTAGTCTCAGTTCTCCCGATTTGAGAGTATGATGATAATTTTTCAAAAATCACCACTTAAACTCGAAAACAGGCCGTTATAGGGTGAAAAACCGAACTAGCCCCCAGACGACACCATAGGAGTTACGAACACGTCGCACGTGACCAATGTCACATGTAGGAACTGACCTGTTAGTCCCGGGTCACCAGGTTTGAGAGTATGACGATAATTTGCAAAAATCACACTTAGATATGAAAACATGCCGTTAAAGGGTGAAAACCTAAAATAGCCCCCAAGCTACCTCGTAGGAGGCACGAACACCTCGCATGGGACCAATGTAACTCTTAGTAACTGACCGCATAGTCTCGGGTCTCCCGATTTCAGAGTACGATGATAATTTGCAAAAATCACACTTAGACTTGAAACTAGGCCGAAAAAGGGTGAAAACACAAACGAGCACCCAAACGACCCCGTAGGATCCACGAACACCTCGTATGGGACCAATGTTACTTGAAGGAACTGATCGTGTTGTCTCGGGTCTCCCGGTTTGAGAGTATGATGATAATTTGCAAAAATCACACTTAGACTTGAAAATAGGCCGTTAAAGGGTGAAAATTCGAACCAGCCTCCAAACGACCCCGTAGGAGGCACGAGCACCTCGCACGATACCAATAAAACTTGTAGGAACTGACCGCGTAGTCCGTGGACTCCCGGTTTGGGTGTATGACAATAATTTGCAAAAATCACACTTAGACTTGAAAATAGTCCGTTAAAGGGTGCAAACCCAAACCAGCCCCCAGACGACCTTGTAGGAGGCACGAACACCTGACACGGGACCAATGTAACTTGTAGGAACTGACCGCGTAGTCTCGGGTCTCCCGGTTTGAGAGTATGATGATAAATTTCAAAAATCACACTTGGACTTGAAAACAGGCCGTAAAAGCGTGAAAACCCGAACCAGCCCCCAAATGACCCCGTAGGAGGCACGAACACCTCGTACGGGACCAATGTAACTTGTAGGAACTGACGGCGTGGTCTCGGGTCTCTCGGTTTGAGAGTATGATGATAATTTACAAAAATCACACTTTGACTTCAAACAAGGCCGTTAAAGCGTGAAAACTGAACCAACCTCCAAACGACCCTGTAGGAGGCACGAACACCTCGCACGAGACCAATGTAACTTGTAGGAACTGACCACGTAGTCCCGGGTCTCCCGGTTTGAGAGTATGACAATAATTTGAAAAAATAACCCTTAGACTTGAAAATGGGCCGTTAAAGGGCGAAATCCTGAACCAGCACCTAGACGACCCCGTAGGTGGCACGAATACCTCGCACGAAATCAATGTAACTTTTAGGAACTGACCGCGCAGTCTGGGGTCTCCCGGTTTGGGAGTATGATGATAATTTGCAAAAATCACACTTGGACTTGAAAACACGCCGCAAAAGGGTGAAAACCCAAACTAGCTCCCAAACGACCCCGTAGGAGGCAAAAACACCTCATACGGGACCAATGTAACTTGTAGGAACTGACCGCATGGTCTCGGGTCTCCCGGTTTGAGAGTATGATGATAAATTGCAAAAATCACACTTAGACTTCAAAGCAAGACGTTAAAGGGTGAAAACTCGAACCAACCTCCAAACGACCCCGTAGGAGGCACGAACACCTTGTACGAGACCAATGTAACTTGTAGGAACGGACCACGTAGTCTCGGGTCTCCCGATTTGAGAGTATGACAATAATTTGAAAAAATCACACTTAGACTTGAAAACGGGCCGTTAATGGGTGAAATCCCGAACCAACCCCTAGACGACCCTGTAGTTGGTACGAACACCTCGCACGGGATCAATGTAACTTTTAGGAACTGATCGCGCAGTCTCGGGTCTCCCGGTTTGAGAGTATGATGATAATTTGCAAAAATAACACTTGGACTTGAAAACACGCAGTAAAAGGGTGAAAACCCCAACTAGCCCCCAAACGACCCAGTTGGAGGCACAAACACCTCGTACGCGACCAATGTAACTTGTCGGAACTGACCGCGTGGTCTCGGGTCTCCTGGTTTGAGAGTATGATGATAATTTGTAAAAATCACACTTAGATTTAAAAGCAGGCCATTAAAGGGTGAAAACCCAAACCAGCCCCCAAACGACCCCGTATGAGGCACGAACACCTCGTATGGAACCAATGCAATCTGTAGGAACTGACTGCGTAGTCCCGGGTCTCCCGATTTGAGAGTATGACGATAATTTGAAAAAATCGCCACTTAGACATGAAAATAACCGTTAAAGGGTGAAAATCCGAACCAACCTCCAAACGACCTCGTAGGAGGCATGAACACCTTCTACGGGACCAATCTAACTTATAAGAACTGACCGCATAGTCCCGAGTATCCCGGTTTGAAAGTGTGATGATAATTTGTAAAAATCACACTTAGACATGAAAACAGGCCGTTAAAGGGTGAAAATCGGTACCAGTACCCAAACGACCCCGTAGGAGGCATAAACACCTCGTACGGGACCAATATAACTTGTAGCAACTGACCGCATAGTCCGGGTCTCCCAATTTGAGAGTATGACAACAATTTTGCCAAGATCACAATTAGACTTCAAAACAGGCCGTTAAAGGGAGAAAACCCTAACCAGCCCCCAAACGACTCCGTAGGAGGCACGAACACCTCGCATGGGACCGATGTAAGTTGTACGAATTGACCGCGTAGTCACGGGTCTCTAGGTTTTGGGAGTATGACAATAATTTTCCAAAATAACACTTAGACTTGAAAATAGGCCATTAAATGGTCAACACTCGAACCAGCCCCCCGACGACCCCGTAGGAGGCACGATCTCCCTCACATGGGACCAATGTAACTTGTAGGAACTGACCACGTAGTTTCGGGACTCCCGGTTTGAGAGTATGATGATAATTTGTAGAGATCACACTTAGACATGAAAGCAGGTTGTTAAAGGGATAAAACCCGAACCAACCCCCAAAAGACCCCATCGGAGGCACGAACACCTCGTACGGGACCAATGTAACTTGTAGGAACTAACCGCGTAGTCCCGAGTCTCCCGTTTTGAGATTATGACGATAATTTTAAAAAATACCACATAGACTTGAAAACGGGTCATTAAAGGGTGAAAACTATAACCAGCCCCGAGATGAACCCGTAGGAGGCACGGACAGCTTGCACGGGACCAATGTAACTTGTAGGAAGTGATCGCATTGTCTCGAGTTTCCCGGTTTGAAAGTGTGACGATAATTTGCAAAAATCACACTCAGACATTAAAACAGGCCGTTAAAGAGTGAAAACCGGTACCAGGCCCCAAAATACCCCATAAGAGGCACGAACACCTCGCACGGGACCAATATAACTTTTAGGAACTAATCGCGTAGTCCAGGGCCTCCCGATTTGAGAGTGTGATGATAATTTTTCAAAAATCACCACTTAAACTCAAAAATAGGCCGTTAAAGGGTGAAAAACCGAACCAGCCCCCGGACGACACCGTAGGAGTTACGAACACCTCGCATGGGAGCAATGTAACTTTTAGGAACTGAACACGCAGTCTCGGGTCTCCCGGTTTGAGAGTATGACAATAAATTGAAAAAATCACAATTGGACTTGAAAATGGGCCGTAAAAGGGTGAAAACCCCAAGCAGCCCCCAAACGAACCCGTAGGAGGCACGGACACCTCGTACGGGACGAATGTAACTTGTAGGAACTCACCGCGTGGTCTCGGGTCTCTCAGTTTGAGAGGATGACGATAATTTGCAAAAAATCACACTTAGACTTCAAAGGAGGTCGTTAAAGGGTGAAAACTCGAACCAGCCTCCAAACGACCCCGTAGGAGGCACGAACACCTCCCACGAGACCAATGTAACTTATAGGAACTGACCACGTAGTCCCGTGTCTCTCGGTTTGAGAGTATGAAAATAAATTGCAAAAATCACATTTAGACTTGAAAACGGGCCGTTAAGGGTGAAAACCCCAACCATCCCCAAGACGACCCCGTAGGAGGCACAGACACCTCGCACGGGACCCATGTAACTTTTAGGAACTAACCGCACAGTCTCGAGTTTCCCAGTTTGAGAGTATGATTATAATTTGCAAAAATCACACTTAGACTTGAAAACAGGTCGTTAAAGGGTGAAAACTCGAACCAGCCTCCAAACGACCCCGTAGGAGGCACGAATACCAAACATGGGACCAATGTAACTTGTAAGAACTGACCACGTAGTCCCGGGTCTCCCGATTTGAGAGTATGAGAATAATTTTCAAAAATCACACTTAAACTTGAAAATAGGCCATTAAAGGGTGAAAACACAAACCAGCCCCTAAACGAACTAGTAGTAGGCATGAACACCTCACACGGAACCAATGTAACTTGTAAGAACTCATCGCATTGTCCCTAGTCTCCCGATTTGAGAGTATGATGATAATTTGCAAAAATCACAACTTAGACTGGAAAACAGGCCATTAACAGGTGAAAACCCGAACCAACACCCAGACGACCCCATAAGAGGCCCGAACACCTCGCACGGGACCAATGTATCTTGAAAGAACTGACCGTGTAGTTCCGGGTATCCCGGTTTCAGAGTATGACAATAATTGGCCAAAATCACACATAGACTTGAAAACAGGCAGTTAAACAGTGACACTCGAACCAGCCCCCCGTCGACCCCATAGGAGGCACGAACACCTCACACGGGACCAATGAAACATGTAGGAACTGACCGCGTAGTTTTGGGTCTCCCGGTTTGAGATTATGATGATAATTAGCAAAAATCACACTTAGATTTAAAAGTAGGCCGTTAAAGGGTGCAAACCCGAACCGGCCCCCAAACGACCTCGTAGGAGGCACGAACACCTGGCACTGGACCAATGTAACTTGTTGAACTGACCGCGTAGTCCCGAGTCTCCCGGTTCGAGAGTATGACGATAATTTGCAAAAATAACACTTGGACATGAAAACAAGCCGTCAAAGGGTGAAAACCCGAACCAGCTCCCAAATGACCCCGTAGGAGGCACGAACACCTCGTACGGGACCAATGTAACTTGTAAGAACTGACCGCATGATCTCGAGTCTCCCGGTTATAGAGTAGGATCATAATTTGCAAAAATCACAGTTAGACTTCAAAGCAGGCCGTTAAAGGGTGAAAACTCGAACAAGCCTCCAAACGACCCCGTAGGAGGCACGAACACCTCGCACGAGACCAATGTAACTTGTAGGAATGGACCACGTAGTCCTGGGTCTCCCGGTTTGAGAGTATGACAATAATTTTCAAAAATCACACTTAGACATGAAAACGGGCCGTTAAAGGGTGAAAACCAGAACCAGCCCCTAGACGACCCCGTAGGTGGCACGAACACCTCGCATGGGAGAAATGTAACTTTTAGGAACTGATCGCGCAGTCTCGGGTCTCTCGGTTTGAGAGTATGACGATAATTTGCAAAAATCACACTTGGACATGAAAACAGACCGTAAAAGTGTGAAAACCCGAACCAACCCCCAAATGACCCCGTAGGAGGCACGAACACCTCGTACGGGACCAATGTAACTTGTAAGAATTGACCGCGTGGTCTCGGGTCTCCCGATTTGAGAGTACGATGATAATTTGCAAAAATCACACTTAGACTTCAAAGCAGGCCGTTAAAGGTTGAAAGATCAAACTAGCCTCCAAATGACCCCGTAGGAGGCATGAACACCTCGCACGAGACCACTGTAACTTGTAGGAACTGACCACGTAGTCCCGTGTCTCTCGGTTTGATAGTATGACAATAATTTGTAAAAATCACATTTAGACTTGAAAACGGGCCGTTAAAGGGTGAAAACCTGAACCAGCCCCTAGACGACCCCGTAGGTGGCACGAACACCTCGCACGGGATCAATGTAACTTTTAGGAACTGATCGCGCAGTCTCGGGTCTCTTGGTTTGAGAGTATGACGATAATTTGCAAAAATCACACTTGGACATGAAAATAGGCCGTAAAAGGGTGAAAACCCGAACCAACCCCCAAATGACCCCGTAGGATGCACGAACACCTCGTACGGGACCAATGTAACTTGTAAGAATTGACCGCATGGTCTCGGGTCTCCCGATTTGAGAGTACGATGATAATTTGCAAAAATCACACTTAGACTTCAAAGCAGGCCGTTAAAGGTTGAAAACTCAAACTAGCCTCCAAATGACCCCGTAGGAGGCATGAACACCTCGCACGAGACCACTGTAACTTGTAGGAACTGACCACGTAGTCCCGTGTCTCTCGGTTTGATAGTATGACAATAATTTGTAAAAATCACATTTAGACTTGAAAATGGGCCGTTAAAGGGTGAAAACCTGAACCAGCCCCTAGACGACACCGTAGGAGGCACGAACACCTCGCATGGGACCAATGTAACTTTTAGGAACTGACCGCGCAGTCTCGGGTCTCCTAATTTGAGTGTATGATGATAATTTGCAAAAGTCACATTTAGACTTGAAAACAGGCCGTTAAGGTGGGAAAACTTGAACCAGCCTCCAAACGACCCCGTACGAGGCACGAACACCTGCCACGGGACCAATGTAACTTGTAGGAACTGACCACATAGTCCTGGGTCTCCCGGTTTGAGAGTATGATAATAATTTTCAAAAATCACCCTTAGACTTGAAAATAGGCCGTTGATGGGTGAAAACCCAAACCAGCCCCAAGACGACCCCGTAGGAGGCACGAACACCTCGCACGGGACCAATGTAACTTTTAGGAACTGAGTGCACAGTCTCGGGTCTCGCGGTTTGAGTGTACGGCGATAATTTGCAAAAACCACACTTAGACATGAAAACAGGTCGTTAAAGGGTGCAAACCCGAATCAGCCCCCAGACGACCCCGTAGGAGGCACGAACGCGTCGCACGGGACCAATGTAACTTGTAGGAACTGACCGCGTAGTCCCCGGTCTCCCTATTTGAGAGTATGCTGATAATTTCCAAAAATCACACTTATACTTGAAAACAGGCTGTACAAGTGTGAAAATCCGAACCAGCCCCCAAACGACCCCTTAGGAGGCACGAACACCTCGTACGGGACCAATGTACCTTGTAGGAACTGACCGTGTGGTATCGGGTCTCCCGGTTTTAGAGTATGATGATAATTTGCAAAAATCACACTTAGACTTTAAAGCAGGCCGGTGAAGGGTGAAAACTCGAACCAGTCTCCAAACGACCCCGTAGGAGGTATGAACACCTCGCACGGGACCAATGTAACTTGTAGGAACTGGCCACGTTGTCCCGGGAAGGGTGAAAACTCAAACCAGCCCCTAGACGACCCCGTAGGAGCCACGAACTACTTGTATGGGAGCAATGTAACATGTAGGAACTAACCGTGTATCCTCGGGTCTCCCGGATTGAGAGTATGATGATAATTTGAAAAAATCACTTAGACTTGAAAATAGGTCGTTAATGGGTGAAAACTCGAACTAGCATCCAAACAACCCCATAGGAGGTAGGAACACCTCGGACGGTACCAATGTAACTTGTAGGAACTGAACGGGTAGTCTCGGCTCTACCGGTTTGAGTGTATGATGATAATTTGCAAAAACCACAGTTAGACTTGAAAACATGTTGTTAAAGGGTGAAAACCCGAACCAGCCCCCAGACGACCTCGTAGGAGACACGAACACCTCGCACGGGACCAGTGTAACTTGTAGGAACTGACCACGTAGTCTCAGGTATCCCGATTTTAGAGTATGACAATAGTTTTCCAAAATCAAACATAGATTTGAAAATAGGTCGTTAAATGGTGAACACCTGAACCAGACCCCCGACGACCCCGTAGGAGGCACGAACACCTCACACAGGACCAATGTAACTTGTAGGAACAGACCGCGTAGTTTTGGGTCTCCCGGTTTGATAGTATGATGATAATTTGTAAAAATCACACTTAGACTTGAAAGTATGCCGTTAAAGGGTGAAAACCCGAACCAGCCCCCAAACAACCACGTAGGAGGCACGAACACCTCGTACAGGACCAATGTAACTTGTAGGAATTAACCGCGTGGTCCCGGGTCTCCCGGTCTGAGAGTATGATGATAATTTGAAAAAATCAGTGCTTAGACATGAAAACAGGCCTTTAAAGGCTGAAAACCCAATCCAGCCCCCACACGACCCCGTAGGAAGCACGAACACCTTGCACGGAACAAATGTAACTTATAGAAACTGACCGCATAGTCCAGGGTATCCTGGTTTGAAGGTGTGATGATAATTTAGAAAAATCACACTTAGATATGAAAACAGGCCGTTAAAGGGTGGAAACCGGTACCAAGACCCAAACGACCCTGTAGGAGGCACGAACAACTCGTACGGGACCAATATAACTTATAGGATCTGACCGTGTAGTCCCGCATCTCCCGATTTGAGAGTATGACGGTAATTTGCCAAAATCACACTTAGACTTGAAAACAGGCCGTTAAAGGGTGAAAACCCGAACCAGCCCCCAGACGACACCGTAGGAGGGACGAACACCTTGGGCGGGACCAATGTAACTTATAGGAACTGACTTTGTAGTCCCGCCTATCCCAAATTGAGAGTATGATCAAAATTTACAAAAATCACACTTAGACTTGAAAATAGGCCGTTAAAGGGTGAAAACCCGAACCACCACCAAATGACCCCGTAGAAGGCACGAAAACTTCGCACGGGACCAATCTAACTTGTAGGAACTGACCGCATAGTCCTGGGACTCCTGGTTTTAGAGTATGATGAAAATTTTCCAAAATCACACTTAGACTTGAAAGAGGCCATTAAAGGGTGAAAACCCGAACCTGACCCTAAATGCCCCCGTAGGTGGAATGAACACCTCATACGGGACCAATGTAACTTATAGGAACTGACCTCGTAGTCCCGAGTTTCCCGGTTTGAGTGTATGACAATAATTTGCCAAAATCACTTATAGACTTTAAGACAGGCCGTCAAAGGGTGAAAACCTGAAAAAGCCCCCTGACTACCCCGTAGGAGGCACGAACACCTCGCACGGGACCAATCTAACTTGTAGGAATAGACCGCATAGTCCCGGGTCTCCCGATTTGAGATTATGATGATAATTTGCCAAAATCACACTTAGACTTGAAACAGGTCGTTAAAGGGTGAAAACCCGAACCTGCCCCTAAACGACCCCGTAGGAGGAACGAACACCTCGCACGGGACCAATGTAACTTGTAGGAACTCATCGCGTAGTCCGGGGTCTCTCGGTTTGAGAGTATGACAATAATTGGTAAAAATCACACTTAGACTTGAAAATAGGTTGTTAAAGGGGCTAAACCCGAACCAGCCCCTAGACGACCCCATAGGAGGCAGGAACACCTCGTACAGGACCAATGTAACTAGTAGGAACTGACCGCGCAGTCTCGGGTCTCACGGTTTGAGAGTATGACAATAATTTGCAAAAATCACACTTAGACTTAAAAACAGGTCATTAAAGGGTGAAAACTTGAACCAGCCTCCAAACGACCCCATAAGAGGCACGAACACCTCGCATGGGACCAATGTAACTTGTAGGAACTGACCACGTAGTCCCAGGTCTCCCGGTTTGAGAGTATGACAATAATTTTCAAAAATCACACTTAGCCATGAAAACAGGCCATTAAATGGTGAAAACCCGAACCAGCCCCTAGACGACCCAGTAGGAGTCCCGAACACCTCGCACGGGACCAATGTAACTTGTAGGAACTCACCTTGTACTCCCGGGTCTCCCGATTTCAGAGTATGATGATAATTTACAAAATTCACCACTTTGACTCGAAAACAGGCCGTTAAAGGGTGAAAACCCGAACTAGCCCCAGACGACCCTGTAGGAGGCACGAACACCTCGCGCGGGACCAATGTAACTTGTAGGAACTGACCGCGTAGTCTCGGGTATCCGGTTAAGAGTATGACAATAATTTTCCAAAATCACACTTAGACTTGAAAATAGGCGGTTAAACAGTGAACATCCAAACTAGCCCCACAACGACCCCGTAGGAGGCACGAACACCTCACACGGGACCAATGTAACTTGTAGGAACTGACCGCGTAGTTTTGGGTCTCCTAGTTTGAGAGTATGATAATAATTTGCCAAAATCATACTTAGACTTAAAAGTAGGCCGTTAAAGGGTGAAAACCCGAACCAGCCCCCAGACGACCTCGTTGGAGACACGAACACCCCGCACGGGACCAATGTAACTTGTAGGAACTGACCACGTAGTCTCGGGTATCCCAGTTTTAGAGTATGACAGTAATTTTCCAAAATCAAACATAGATTTGAAAATAGGTCGTTAAATGGTGAACACCCGAACCAGACCCCCGACGACCCCGTAGGAGGCACGAACACCTCACACAGGACCAATGTAACTTGTAGGAACAGACCGCGTAGTTTTGGGTCTCCCGGTTTGATAGTATGATGATAATTTGTAAAAATCACACTTAGACTTGAAAGTTGGCCATTAAAGGGTGAAAACCCGAACCAGACCCCAAACGACCACGTAGGAGGCACGAACACCTCGTACAGGACCAATGTAACTTGTAGGAATTAACCGCGTGGTCCCAGGTCTCCCGGTTTGAGAGTATGATGATAATTTGAAAAAATCAGTGCTTAGACATGAAAACAGTTCTTTAAAGGCTGAAAACCCAATCCAGCCCCCACACGACCCCGTAGGAAGCACGAACACCTTGCGCGGAACAAATGTAACTTATAGGAACTGACCGCGTAGTCCAGGGTATCCTGGTTTGAAGGTGTGATGATAATTTACAAAAATCACACTTAGATATGAAAACAGGCCGTTAAAGGGTGAAAATCGGTACCAAGACCCAAACGACCCTGTAGGAGGCACGAACAACTCGCACGGGACCAATATAACTTGTAGGATCTGACCGTGTAGTCCCGGGTCTCCCGATTTGAGAGTATGACGGTAATTTGCCAAAATCACACTTAGACTTGAAAACAGGCCGTTAAAGGGTGAAAACCCGAACCAGCCCCCAGACGACATCGTAGGAGGAACGAACACCTTGGGAGGGACCAATGTAACTTGTAGGAACTGACTTTGTTGTCCCGCCTCTCCCAAATTGAGAGTATGATCAAAATTTACAACAATCACACTTAGACTTGAAAATAGGCCGTTAAAGGGTGAAAACCCGAACCACCACCAAATGACCCCGTAGGAGGCACGAACACTTCGCACGGGACCAATCTAACTTGTAGGAACTGACCGCATAGTCCTGGGACTCCTGGTTTTAGAGTATGATGAAAATTTTCCAAAATCACACTTAGACTTGAAAGAGGCCGTTAAAAGGTGAAAACCCGATCCTGCCCCTAAATGCCCCCGTAGGAGGAATGAACACCTCGTACAGGACCAATGTAACTTCTAGGAACAGACCTCGTAGTCCCGGGTTTCCTGGTTTGAGTTTATGACGATAATTTGCCAAAATCACTTATAGGCTTTAAGACAGGCCGTCAAAGGGTGAAAACTTGAAAAAGCCCCCTGACGACCCCGTAGGAGGCACGAACACCTCGCACGGGACCAATCTAACTTTTAAGAATAGACCGCATAGTCCCGGGTCTCCCGATTTGAGATTATGATGATAATTTGCCAAAATCACACTTAGACTTTAAACGGGTCGTTAAAGGGTGAAAACCCGAACCTGCCCCTAAACGACCCCGTAGGAGGAACGAACACCTCGCACGGGACCAATGTAACTTGTAGGAACTCACCGCGTAGTCCCGAGTCTCTCGGTTTGAGAGTATGACAATAATTTGCAAAAATCACACATAGACTTGAAAACAGGCTGTTAAAGGGGCTAAACCCGAACCAGCCCCTAGACAACCCCATAGGAGGCAGGAACACCTCGCACAGGACTAATGTAACTAGTAGGAACTGACCGCGCAGTCTCGGGTCTCACGGTTTGAGAGTATGACAATAATTTGCAAAAATCACACTTAGACTTAAAAACAGGTCATTAAAGGGTGAAAACTTGAACCAGCCTCCAAACGACCCCATAAGAGGCACGAACACCTCGCATGGGACCAATGTAACTTGTAGGAACTGACCACGTAGTCCCAGGTCTCCCGGTTTGAGAGTATGACAATAATTTTCAAAAATCACACTTAGCCATGAAAACAGGCCGTTAAATGGTGAAAACCCGAACCAACCCCTAGACGACCCAGTAGGAGTCCCGAACACCTCGTACGGGACCAATGTAACTTGTAGGAACTCACCTCATAGTCCCGGGTCTCCCAATTTCAGAGTATGATGATAATTTACAAAAATCACCACTTAGACTCGAAAACAGGCCGTTAAAGGGTGAAAACCCGAACTAGCCCCTAGACGACCCTGTAGGAGGCACGAACACCTCGCGCGAGACCAATGTAACTTATAGGAACTGACCGCGTAGTCTCGGGTATCCGGTTAAGAGTATGACAATAATTTGCCAAAATCACACTTAGACTTGAAAATAGGCGGTTAAACAGTGAACACCCAAACTAGCCCCCCGACGACCCCGTAGGAGGCACGAACACCTCACACGGGACCAATGTAACTTGTAGGAACTGACCGCGTAGTTTTGGGTCTCCCAGTTTGAGAGTATGACAATAATTTTCCAAAATCATACTTAGACTTAAAAGTAGGACGTTAAAGGTTGGAAACCCGAAGTAGCCCCCAAACGACCACGTAGGAGGCATGAACACCTCCTACTGGACCAATGTAACTTATAGGAATTGATCGCGTAGTTTCGGGTCTCTCGGTTTGGGCGTATGACAATAATTTGAAAAAATAACCACTTAGACATGAAAACAGGACGTTAAAGGCTTAAAACCCGAACTAGCCCCAGACGACCTTGTATTCGGTACGAACACCTTCCACGGGACCGATGTAACTTATAAGAACTGACCGCGTAGTCCCGGGTATCCCGGTTTGAAAGTGTGATGATAATTTATAAAAATGTCACTTAGACATGAAAACAGACCGTTAAAGTGTGAAAACCGGTACCAAGCCCGAAATGACCCCGTAGGAGGCACGAACACGTCGCACGAGACCAATATAACTTGTAGGATCTGACCGTGTAGCCCCGGGTCTCCCGGTTTGAAATTATGATGATAATTTTCCAAAATCACACTTAGACTTGAAACACAGACCGTTAAAGGGTGAAAACCCAAACCAGCCCCCAGACGACACTATAGGAGGCACGAACACCTCGCGCGGGACCAATCTAACTAGTAGGAACTGACCTTGTACTCCAGCCTCTCCCAAATTGAGAGTATGACTTAAATTTACAAAAATCACACCTAAACATGAAAACAGGCTGTTAAATGGTGAAAACTCGCACCACCCCCAAATGACCCCGTAGGAGGCACGAACACCTCGCACGGGACCAATCTAACTTGTAGGAACTGACCACATAGTCCCTGGTCTCCCGATTTCAGAGTATGATGATAATTTTCCAAAATCACTCTTAGACTTGAAATAGGCCATTAAAGGGTGAAAACCCGAACCTGCCCCTAAACGCCCCCGTATTAGGAACGAACACCTGGCACGGGACCAATGTTACTTGTAGGAACTGACCGCGTAGTCTCGGGTCTCCCGGTTTGAGAGTATGACGATAATTTTGCCAAAATCACTCTTAGACTTGAAAACAGGCCGCCAAAGGGTGAAAACCCGAATAAGCCCCCAAACGACCCCGTAGGAGGTACGAACACCTCGTACGTGACTAATGTAACTTGTAGGAACTGACCGCGTAGTCTCGGTTCTCCCAATTTGAGAATATCAAGATATATTTGCAAAAATCAGCACTAAGACTAGAAAAGAGGATGTTAAAGGGTGAAAACACTAACCATCCCCCAAACGACCCCGTAGGAGGCACGAACACCTCGCACGGGACCAATGTAACTTGTAGGAACTGACCGTGTAGTCCCGGGTCTCCCAATTTGAGAGTATGATGATAATTTGCAAAATCGACACTTAGACTCGAAAATAGGCCGTTAAAGGGTGAAAACCCGAACGAGCCCCCAGACGACCCCGTAGGAGGCACGAACACCTCGTACTTGACCAATGTAACTTGTAAGAACTGATCGCATAGTCCCGGCTATCTGGGTTTCAGAGTATGACAATAATTTGCCAAAATCACACTTAGACTTGAAGACAGGCCGCTAAACGGTGAACAACCGAACCAGCCCCCTGATGACCCCGTTGGAGGCATGAACACCTCACACGGGACTAATGTACCTTGTAGGAACTGACCGCGTAGTTCTAGGTCTCTATATTTGAGACTATGACAATAATTTTTAAAAATCACACTTAGACTTGAAAGTAGGTCGCTAAAGGGTGAAAACCCGAACCAGCCCCCTAACGACCCCGTAGGAGGCGTGAACACCTCGTACGGGACCAATGTAACTTGTAGGAACTGACCGCATAGTCCCGTGTCTCCTGGTTTGAGAGTATGACGATAATTTGAAAAAATAACCACTTAGACTTGAAACAGGCCGTTAAAGGGAGAAAACCTGAACTAGCCCCAGATAACCCCGTAAGAGGCACGAACACCTAACATGGGACCAATGTAACTTGTAGGAACTGACCACGTAGTCCCGGGTCTCTCGGTTTGAAAGTTTGACGAAAATTTGCAATAATCACACTTAGACATGAAAACAGGCCGTTAAAGGGTGAAAATTGGTACCATCCCCAAAAGACCCCGTAGGAGGCACGCACATGTCGCACGGGACCAATATAACATTGTAGGAATAGACCGCGTAGTCCCAGGTCTCCCGGTTTAAGAGTATGATGATAATTTGCCAAAATCAGACTTAGACTTGAAAACAGGTCGTTAAAGAGTGAAAACCCGAACCATCCCCCAAATGACCCCGTAGGAGGCACGACCACCTCGCACGGGACCAATGTAACTTATAGTAACTGACCGTGTAGTCCCGCCTCTCCCGATTTGAGAGTTTGACGAGAATTTGCAAAAATCACACTTAGACTTGAAAACAGGCCGTTAAAGGGTGAAAACCCAAACCAACCCCCAAACGACCCTGTAGGAGGTACGAACACCTCGCACATGACTAATATAACATTTAGGAACTGATCGAATAGTCTCGGTTCTCCCGATTTGAGATTATGATGATAATTTTGAAAAAATCACCACTTAGAATAGGAAATAGGCCGTTAAAGGGTGAAAACCCGAACCAACCCCCAGACGACCCCGTAGGAGGCACGAACACCTCGAACGGGACCAATATAACTTGTAAGAACTGACCGCATAGTCTCGGGTTTCCCGGTTTGAAAGTATGATGATAATTTTGCCAAAATCACTCTTAGACTTGAAAACAGGCCGTCAAAGGGTGAAAACCCAAACCCTCCCCCAAACGACCCCATAGGAGGCACGAACACCTCGCACGTGACTAATGTAACTTGTAGGAACTGACCGCGTAGTCTCGGTTCTCCCAATTTGAGAATATGAAGATATATTTGCAAAAATCACCACTTAGACTAGAAAATAGGCCATTAAAGGGTGAAAACACTAACCAGCCCCCAAACGACCCCGTAGGAGGCACGAACACCTCGCACGAGACCAATGTAACTTGTAGGAACTGACCGTGTAGTCCCGGGTCTTCCAATTTGAGAGTATGATGGTAATTTGCAAAATCTCCACTTAGACTCGAAAACAAGCCGTTAAAGGATGAAAATCCGAACCAGGCCCTAGACGACCCCGCAGGAGGCACGAATACCTCGCACGGGACCAATGTAACTTGTAGGAACTGTCTGCGTAGTCCCGGGTATCCCGGTTTGAGAGTATGATAATAATTTGCCAAAATAACCCTTAGACTTGAAAACAGATCGTTAAACGGTGAACACCCGAACCAACCCCCCTGACGACCCCGTAAGAGGCACGAACACCTCACACGGGACTAATGTAACCTGTAGGAACTGACGGCGTAGTTCTGGGTCTCCCTATTTAAGACTATGACATTAATTTTCAAAAATCACACTTAGACTTGAAAGCAGGTCATTAAAGGGTGAAAACCCGAACCAGCCCGCAAACAACCCCGTAGGAGGCACGAACACCTCGTACGGGACCAATGTAACTTGTAGGAACTTACTGCATAGTCCCGTGTCTTCGATTTTGAGAGTATGATGATAATTTGAAAAAATCACCACTTAGACTTAAAAACAGGTCGTTAAAGGGTGAAAACTCGAATGAGCCCCCAGACGACCCCGTAGGAGGCACGGACACCTTGCACGGGTCCAATATAACTTGTAGGAACTAACGGCATAGTCCTGTGTTTCTCAGTTTTGAAGTGTGATGATAATTTATAAAAAAACTCCCTTAGACATGAAAATAGGCCGTTAAAGGGTCAAAAGCGATACTAGCCCCCAAACAAACCCCGTAGGAGGAATGAACACCTCGCACGGGACCAATATAATTTGTAGGAACTGATAGCGTAGTCCCGGGTCTCCCGGTTTGCGTGTATGATGATAATTCGCCAAAATCACACTTAGACTTGAAAACATGCCATTAAAGGCTGAAAACCTGAACCAACCCACAAACGACCCCGTTGAAGAGACGAACACCTCGCACATGACCAATGTAACTTGTAGGAACTGACCGTGTAGTCCCGCCTCTCCCAGTTTGAGAGTACGGCAAAAATTTACAAAAATCACACTTAGACTTGAAAATAGACCGTTAAAGGGAAAAACCCGAACCAGCCCCCAAACGACCTCGTAGGAGGCACGAACACCTCGCACGGGACAATTCTAACTTATAGGAATTGACCGCATAGTCTCGGGTCTCCCGATTTGAGAGTATGATGTTAATTTTCCAAAATTAGACTTAGACTTGAAACATTTCGTTAAAGGGTGAAAACCCAAACCTGCCCCTAAATGACCCCCTAGAAGGAACGAACACCTCGCTTGGGACCAATGTAACTTGTAGGAACTTACCGCATAGTCTCGGGTCTCCTGGTTTGAGAGTATGATGATAATTTGCCAAAATCACACTTAAACTTGAAAATAGGCCGTCAAAGGGTGAAAACTCGAAGAAGCCCCCCGATGACCCCGTAGGAGGCACGAACACCTCTCACGAGACCGCGTAGTCCCAGGTCTCCCGATTTGAGAGTATGACGATAATTTGAAAAATCACACTTAGACTTGAAAACAGGCCGTTAAAGGGTAAAAACCCTAACCAGCCCCCAAACGACCCCATAGGAGGCACGAACACCTCGCATGGGACTAATGTAACTGGTAGTTACTGATCGCGTAGTCCCGGGTCTCCAGGTTTGAGAGTATTATGATAATGTGCAAAAACCACACTTAGACTTGAAAACAGGCCATTAAAGGGTGAAAACTCAAACCAGCCCCCAAACGACCCCGTTAGAGGCACGAACACCTCTCATGGGACCAATATAACTTGTAGGAACTAATCGCGTAGTCCCATGTCTCTCGGATTGAGAGTATGATGAAATTTTTCCAAAATCACACTTAGACTTGAAACATGCCCTTAAAGGGTGAAAACCCGAACCTGTGCCTAAACGACCCCGTAGGAGGAACGAAACCCTCGCACGGGACCAATGTAACATGTAGGAAATGACCGTGCAGTCTCGGGTCTCTCGGTTTGAGAGTATGACAATAATTTGCAAAAATCACACTTAGACTTGAGAACGGGTCATTAAAGGGTGAAAACTTGAACCAGCCTCCAAACGACCCCGTAGGAGGCATGAACACCTTGCACGGGACCAATGTGACTTGTAGGAACTGACCACGTAGTCCCGGATCTCCCGGTTTGAGAGCATGACAATAATTTGCAAAAATCACACTTAGCCTTGAAAATAGGCCGTTAAAGGGTGAAAACCCAAACCAGCCCCCAAACGACCCCGTAGGAGGCATGAACACCTCGCACGGGACCAATGTAACTTGTAAGATATGACGGCGTAGTTCCGGGTCTCCCGATTTGTGAGTATGATGATAATTAGGAAAAATCACACATAGACTTGAAAGCAGGCCATTAAAGGGTGAGAACCCAAGCCGGCACCCAAACGACCCCGTAGGAGGCACTAACACCTCGCGCGGGACCAATGAAACTTGTAGGAACTGATCGCGTAGTCTTGGGTATCCCGGTTTAAGAGTATGACAATGATTTTCCAAAATCACACTTAGACTTGAAAATAGGCCTTTAAATAGTGAACACCCGAACTAGCCCCCTGACGACCCCGTAGGAGGCACGAACACCTCCCACGGGACTAATGTAACTTGTAGGAACTGACCGCGTAGTTATAGGTTTCCCTGTTTGAGACTATGACGATAATTTGGAAAAATACACTTAGACTTGAAAGGAGGTTGTTAAAGGTTGAAAGCCCGAACTGCCCCTAAACGACCCCTAGTAGGAACGAACACCTCGCACGGGACCAATGTAACTCGTAGGTACTCATCGCGTAGTCCCGGGTCTCCTAATTTGAGAGTATGATGATAATTTCAAAAATCACCACTTGGACTCGAAAACAGGCCGCTAAAGGGAGAAAACCCGAACCAGGCCCCAGACGACCCCGTAGGACGGACGAACACCTTGCACGGGACGAATGTAACTTGTAAGAACTGACCGCGTAGTCCCCGGTATCCCGGTTTGAGAGTATGACAATAATTTTCCAAAATCACACTTAGACTTGAAAACAGGCCGTTAAATGGTGAACACCCGAACCAGCCCCCTGACGACCCCATAGGAGGCACGAACACCTCACAGGGGACTAATGTAACTTGTAGGAACTGACCGCGTAGTTCTAGGTCTCCCTGTTTGAGACTATGATGATAATTTGCGAAAATCACTCTTAGACATTAAATAGGCCGTTAAAGGGTGAAAACCCGAACCATCCCCCAAACGACACCGCAGGAGGCACGAACACTTCGTATGGGACCAATGTAACTTGTAGGAACTAACCGCGTTGTCCCGTGTCACCGAGTTTGAGAGTATGACGATAATTTGAAAAAATCACCACTTAGACTTGAAATCAGGCCGTTAAAGGGTGGAAACTAGAACCAGCCCCCAGACGACCCCGTAGGAGGCACGGACACCTTGCCCGGGACCAATGTAACTTGTAGGAACTCACCGCGTAGTCCCGTGTTTCTCGGTTTGAAAGTGTGAAGATAATTTGTAAAAATCACACTTAGACATGAAAACAGGCCGTTAAACGGTGAACACCGGAACCAACCCCCCTGACGACCCCGTAGGAGGCACGAACACCTCACACAGGACTAATGTAACCTGTAGGAACTGACCGTGTAGTTCCGGGTCTCCCTGTTTAAGACAATGACGTTAATTTGCAAAAATCACACTTAGACTTGAAAGCAGGTCGTTAAAGGGTGAAAACCCAAACCAGCCCCCAAACGACCCCCTAAGAGGCACGAACACCTCGTACGAGACCAATGTACCTTGTAGGAACTGACTGCATAGTCCTGTGTCTTTGAGTTTGAGAGTATGACGATAATTTAAAAAAATCACCACTTAGACTTAAAAACAGGCCGTTAAAGGGTGAAAACTCGAACGAGCCCCCAGACGACCCCGTAGGAGGCACGAACACCTTGCACGGGTCCAATGTAACTTGTAGGAACTAACCGCGTAGTCTCATGTTTCTCGGTTTTAAAGTGTGATGATAATTTGTAAAAATCACCCTTAGACATGAAAATAGGCCGTTAAAGGGACAAAAGCGGTACCAGCCCCTATACGATCCCGTAGGAGGCACAAAAACCTTGCACGGGACCAATATAATTTATAGGAACTGATCGCGTAGTCCTGGGCCTCCCGGTTTGAGAGTATGACGATAATTTTCCAAAATCACACTTAGACTTGAAAACATGTCATTAAAGGCTGAAAAGCTGAACCAACCCCCAGACGACCCCGTTGAAGGGACGAACACCTCGCACGGGACCAATGTAACTTGTAGGAACTGACTGTGTAGTCCCGCCTCTCCTATTTTGAGAGTATGGCAAAAATTTACAAAAATCACACTTAGACTTGAAAAGAGGTCGTTAAAGGGTAAAATCCCGAACCAGCCCCCAAACGACCCCGTAGGAGGCACGAACACCTCGTACGGGACCAATCTAACTTGTAGGAATTGATCGCATAGTCCTGAGTCTCCCGATTTGAGAGTATGATGATAATTTACCAAAATCAGACTTAGACTTGAAACATGTCGTTAAAGGGTGAAAACCCGAACCTTCCCCTAAACTGTAGGAGGAACGAACACCTCTCACGGGACCAATGTAACTTGTAGGAACTGACCTCATAGTCCCGGGTCTCCTGGTTTGAGAGTATGATGATAATTTTCCAATATCACACTTAAACTTGAAAACAGGTCATCAAAGGGTGAAAATCCTAACCAGCCCCCAAACGACCCCATAGGAGGCACGAACACCTCGCATGGGACTAGTGTGACTGGTAGTAACTGATCGCGTAGTCCCGGGTCTCCAGGTTTGAGAGTATTATGATAATGTGCAAAAATCACACTTAGACTTGAAAATAGGCCGTTAAAGGGTGAAAACTCAAACCAGCCCCCAAACGACCCCGTCGGAGGCACGAACACCTCTCATGGGACCAATGTAACTTGTAGGAACTGACCGCGTAGTCCCAGGTCTCCCGAATTGAGAGTCTGATGAAAATTTGCAAAAATCACACTTAGACTTTAAACAGGCCGTTAAAGGGTGAAAACCGGAATCTGCCCCTAATTGACCCCGTAGGAGGAACGAAACCCTCGGACGGGATAAATGTAACTTGTAGGAACTCACTGCGTAGTCCCAGGTCTCTCAGTTTGAGCGTATGATAATAATTTGCAAAAATCACGCTTAGACTTGAAAACAGTCCGTTAAAGGCTTAAAACCTGAACCAGCCCCTAGACGACCCTGTAGGAGGCAGGAACACCTCGTACAAGACCAATGTAACATGTAGGAAATGACCGTGCAGTCTCGGGTCTCCCGGTTTGAGAGTATGACAATAATTTTCAAAAATCACACTTAGACTTGAAAACAGGTCATTAAAGGGTGAAAACTCAAACCAGCCTCCAAACGGCCCAGTAGGAGGCACGAACACCTTGTACAAGACAAATGTAACTTGTAGGAACTGACCACGTAGTCCCGGGTTTCCCGGTTTGAGATTATGACAATAATTTTCAAAAAATCACACTTAGCCTTGAAAATAGAATGTTAAATGGTGAAAATCCGAACCAGCCCCTAGACCACCCAGTAGGAGGCACGAACACCTCGCACGGGACCACTGTAACTTGTAGGAACTCATCGTGTAATCCCGGGTCTCCCAATTTAAGAGTATGATGATAATTTGTAAAAATCACCACTTTGACTCAAAAACAGGCCGTTAAAGGGTGAAAACCCGAACCAGCACCCAGACGACCCCGTAGGAGGCATGAACACCTCGCGCGGGACCATTGTAACTTGTAGGAACTGATCGCGTAGTCTCGGGTATCCCTGTTTAAGAGTATGACATAATTTGCCAAATTCACACTTAGACTTGAAAATAAGCCGTTAAATAGTGAACACCCGAACTAGCCCCCCGACGACCCCGTCGGAGGCACGAACACCTCACACGGGACTAATGTAACTTGTAGGAACTGGCCGCGTAGTTATTGGTTTCCCTGTTTGAGACTATGACGATAATTTGTAAAAATCACACTTAGACTTGAAACCAAGTCGTTAAAGGTTGAAAGCCCGAACTGCCCTTAAACCACCCCGTAGTAGGAACGAACACCTCGCACGGGACCAATGTAACTTGTAGGTACTCATCGCGTAGTCCCAGGTCTCCCAATTTGAGAGTATGATGATAATTTAAAAAATCACCACTTAGACTCGAATTCAGGCCGTTAAAGGGTGAAAACCCGAACCAGGCCCCAGACGACCCCGTAGGAGGCACGAACACCTTGCACGGGACGAATGTAACTTGTAGGAACTGACCGCGTAGTCCCGGATCTCCCGGTTTGAGTGTATGACGATAATTTGCAAAAATCACACTTAGACTTGAAAACAGATCGTTAAAGGGTGAAAACCCGAATCTGCCCCTAATTGACCCCGTAGGAGGAACGAAACCCTCGGACGGGACCAATGTAACTTGTAGGAAGTCACTGCGTAGTCCCGGGTTTCCCGATTTGAGATTATGACAATAATTTGCAAAAAATCACACTTAGCCTTGAAAATAGAATGTTAAATGGTGAAAATCCGAACTAGCCCCTAGACCACCCAGTAGGAGGCACGAACACCTCGAACGGGAGCAATGTAACTTGTAGGAACTCATCGTGTAATCCCGGGTCTCCCAATTTAAGAGTATGATGATAATTTGTAAAAATCACCACTTTGACTCAAAAACAGGCCGTTAAAGGGTGAAAACCCGAACCAGCACCCAGACGACCCCGTAGGAGGCATGAACACCTCGCGCGGGACCATTGTAACTTGTAGGAACTGATCGCGTAGTCTCGGGTATCCCTGTTTAAGAGTATGAAATAATTTGCCAAATTCACACTTAGACTTGAAAATAAGCCGTTAAATAGTGAACACCCGAACTAGCCCCCCGACGACCCCGTCGGAGGTACGAACACCTCACACGGGACTAATGTAATTTGTAGGAACTGGCCGCGTAGTTATTGGTTTCCCTATTTGAGACTATGACGATAATTTGCAAAAATCACACTTAGACTTGAAACCAAGTCGTTAAAGGTTGAAAGCCCGAACTGCCCCTAAACCACCCCGTAGTAGGAACGAACACCTCGCACGGGACCAATGTAACTTGTAGGTACTCATCGCGTAGTCCCGGGTCTCCCAATTTGAGATTATGATGATAATTTAAAAAATCACCACTTAGACTCGAATTCAGGCCGTTAATGGGTGAAAACCCGAACCAGGCCCCAGACGACCCTGTAGGAGGCACGAACACCTTGCACGGGACGAATGTAACTTGTAGGAACTGACCGCGGAGTCCCGGGTATCCCAGTTTGAGAGTATGATAATAATTTGCCAAAATCACACTTAGACTTGAAAACAGGCCGTTAAAGAGTGAACACCCGAACCAGCCCCCCTGACGACCCCGTAGGAGGCACGAACACCTCACACGGGACTAATGTAACTTGTAGGAAGTGACCGCGTAGTTCTAGGTCTCCCTGTTTGAGACTATGATGATAATTTGCAAAAATCACACTTAGACTTGAAATAGGCCGTTAAAGGGTGGAAACCCGAACCAGCCCCGAAACGACCCCGTAGGAGGCACGAACACCTCATATGGCACCAATGTAACTTGTAGGAACTGATCGCGTAGTCCCGGGTCTCCCTGGTTAAGACTATGACGTTAATTTGCAAAAATCACAACTTAAACTTGAAAACAGGCCGTTAAAGGGTGAAAACTCGAACCAGCCCCAGACGACCCCGTAGGAGGCACGGACACCTTGCACGGGACCAATGTAACTTGTAGGAACTGACCGCGTAGTACCGTGTTTCTCGGTTTGAAAGTGTGACGATATTTTGTAAAAATCACACTTAGACATGAAAATAGGCCGTTAAAGGGTCAAAACCGGTACCAGCCCCCAAACGACCCCATAGGAGGCACGAACACCTCGCACGGGACCAATGAAACTTGTAGGAACTGTCCACGTAGTCCCGGGTATCCCAGTTATAGAGTATGAGAATAATTTGCCAAAATAACACTTAGACTTGAAAACAGGACGTTAAACGGTGAACACCCGAACCAACTCCCCTGACGACCCCGTAGGAGGCACGAACACCTCACACGGGACTAATGTAACCTGTAGGAACTGACTGCGTAGTCACGGGTCTCCCTTGTTAAGACTATGACGTTAATTTGCAAAAATCCAACTTAGACTTGAAAACAGGTCGTTAAAGGGTGAGAACTCAAACGAGCTCCCAGACGACCCCGTAGGAGGTACGAACACCTCGCAAGGGACCAATCTAACTTGTAGGAATTGACCGCATAGTCCCGGGTCTCCCGATTTGAGAGTATGATGATAATTTTCCAAAATCAGACTTAGACTTGAAACATGTCGTTAAGGGGTGAAAACCCGAACCTGCCCCTAAACGACCCCCTAGGAGGAACGAACACCTCGCACGAGACCAATGTAACTTATAGGAACAGACCGTATAGTCCCGGGTCTCCTGGTTTGAGAGTATGATGATAATTTTCCAATATCAAACTTAAACTTGAATACAAGCCATCAAAAGGTGAAAACCCGAACAAGCCCCCCGATGACCCCGTAGGAGGCACGAACACCTCTCACCGGACCAATGTAACTAGTTGGAACAGACCGCATAGTCCCAGGTATGCCGATTTGAGAGTATGATTATAATTTGAAAATATCACACTAAGACGTGAAAACCGGCCGTTATAGGGTGAAAACCCTAACCAGCCCCCAAACGACCCCACAGGAGGCACGAACACCTCGCATGGGACTAATGTAACTTGTAGTAACTGATCCCGTAGTCTCGGGTCTCCAGGTTTGAGAGAATTATGATAATGTGTAAAAATCATACTTAGACTTGAAAATAGGCCTTTAAAGGGTGAAAACTCAAACCAGCCACCAAACGACCCCGTCGGAGGCACGAACACCTCCCATGGCACCAATGTAACTTGTAGGAACTGACCGCGTAGTCCCAGGTCTCCCGGATTGAGAATCTGATGAAAATTTGCAAAAATCACACTTAGACTTTAAACAGGCCGTTAAAGGGTGAAAACTCAAACCAGCCCCCAAACGACTACGTCAGAGGCACGAAACCCTCGCACGGGACCAATGTAACTTGTAGGAACTCACCGCGTAGTCCCGGGTCTCTCAGTTTGAGCGTATGATAATAATTTGCAAAAAACACACTAAGACTTAAAAACAGGCCGTTAAAGGCTTAAAACCTGAACCAGCCCCTAGACGACCCCGTAGGAGGCAGGAACACCTCACACGGGACCAATGTAACATGTAGGACATGACCGTGCAGTCTCGGGTCTCCCGGTTTGAGAGTATGACAATAATTTGCAAAACTCACACTTAGACTTGAAAAGAGGTCATTAAAGGGTGAAAACTCGAACCAGCTTCCAAACGACCCCGTAGGAGGCACAAACACCTTGTACGATACAAATGTTACTTGTAGAACTGACAACGTAGTCCCGGGTCTCTCGGTTTGAGAGTATGACAATAATTTGCAAAAATCACACTTAGCCTTGAAAATAGGCCGTTAAATGGTGAAAACCCGAACCAGCCCCTAGACGACCCAGTAGGAGGCACAAACACCTCGCACGGGACCAATGTAACTTATAGGAGCTCATCGTGTAGTCCCGGGTTTCCCAAATTGAGAGTATGATGATAATTTGCAAAAATCACAACTTAGACTCAAAAACAGGTCGTTAAAGGGTGCAAACCCGAACCAACACCCAGACGACCCTGTAGGAGGCACGAACACCTCGCACGGGACCAATGTAATTTGTAGGAACTGATCGCGTAGTCTCAGGTATCCCGGTTTAAGAGTATGACAATAATTTGCCAAAATCACACTTAGACTTTAAAATAGGCCGTTAAATAGTGAACACCCGAACTAGCCCCCCGACGACCCCGTAGGAGGCACGAACACCTCACACGGGACTAATGTAACTTGTAGGAACTGACCGCGTAGTTATAGGTTTCCCTGTTTGAGACTATGACGATAATTTGCAAAAATCACACTTAGACTTGAAAGCAGGTCGTTAAAGGTTGAAAGCCTGAACTTCCCCTAAATGAACCCGTAGTAGGAATGGGCACCTCACACGGGACCAATGTAACTTGTAGGTACTCATCACGTAGTCCCGGGTCTCCCAATTTGAGAGTATGATGATAATTTTAAAAATCACCACTTAGACTCGAAAACAGGCCGTTAATGGGTGAAAACCCGAACCAGGCCCCAGACGACCTCGTAGGAGGCACGAATACCTTGCACGGGACCAATGTGACTTGTAGGAACTGACCGCGTAGTCCCGAGTATCCCGGTTTGAGAGTATGACAATAATTTGCCAAAATCACACTTATACTTGAAAACAGGCCGTTAAATGGTGAACACCCAAACCATCCCTCCTGACGACCCCGTAGGAGGCACGAATACCTCACACGGGACTAATGTAACTTGTACGAACTGACCGCGTAGTTCTAGGTCTCCCTGTTTGAGACTATGACGATAATTTGTAAAAATCACACTTAGACTTGAAAATACGCCGTTAAAGGGTGAAAACCCGAACTAGCCCCCAAACGACCCCTTAGGAGGCATGAACACCTCGTACCAGACCAATGCAACTTGTAGGAACTGAACGCGTAGTCCCGTGTCCCCGAGTTTGAGAGTATGATGATAATTTGAAAAAATCACCACTTAGACTTGAAAACAGGCCGTTAAAGGGTCAAAACCGGTACCAGCCCCCAAACGACCCCGTAGGAGGGACGAACACCTCGTACGGGACCAATATAATTTGTAGGAACTGATCGCATAGTCCCGAGTCTCTCGGTTTGAGAGTATGAAAATAATTTGTCGAAATCAGACTTAGACTTGAAAACAGGTCGTTAAAGGGTGAAAACCTGAACTATCCCCCAGACGACCCCGTATGAGGGATGAACACCTCGCACGGTACCTGTGAAATATGTAGGAACTGACCGTGTAGTCTCGCCTCTCCTGGTTTGAGAGTATGACGAAAATTTACAAAAATCGCACTTAGACTTGAAAACAGGCCGTTAAAGGGTGAAAACCTGAACCAGCCCCCAAACGACCCCATAGGAGACACGAGCACCTCGCACGGGACCAATCTAACTTATAGGAAATGACTGCATAGTCCCGGGTCTCCCGGTTTGAGAGTATGATCATAATTTGCCAAAATCACACTTAGACTTGAAACATGTCGTTAAAGGGTGGAAACCCGAACTAGCCCCTAGACCACCCAGTAGGAGGCACGAACACCTCGTACGGGACCAATGTAACTTGTAGGAACTGATCGCACTGTCTCAGGTCTCCAAGTTGGAGAGTATGACAATAATTTGCAAAAATCAAACTTAGACTTGAAAACAGGTTCTTTAAGGGTGAAAACTCGAACCAACCTCCAAATGACACCGTAGGAGGCACGAACACCTAGTACGGAACCAATGTAACTTGTAAGAACTGACCACGTAATCTCGGGTCTCCCAGTTTGCGAGTATGACAATAATTTGCAAAAATCACACTTAGACTTGAAAACAGGCGGTTAAATGGTGAAAACCCGAACCAGCCACCAAACAACACCGTAGGAGGCATGAACACCTCGCACGGGACCAATGTAACTTATAGGAACTGACCGCGTAGTCCCAAGTCTCCCAGTTTGAGAGTATGACAATAATTTGCCAAAATCACACTTAGACTTGAAAACAGGCCGTTAAACGGTGAACACCCGAACCAGCCCCTCTGACGACCCCGTAGGAAGCACGAACACCTCACACGGGACTAATGTAAGTTGTAGGAACTGACCGCATAGTTCTAGGTCTCCCTGTTTGAGACTATGACGAAAATTTGCAAAAATCACACTTAGACTTGAAATAGGCCGTTAAAGGGTGAAAACCCGAACCAGCCCCCAAACGACCCCGTAGGAGGCACGAACACCTCGTACCGGACCAATGCAACTTATAGGAACTGACCGCATAGTCCCGTGTCTCCGAGTTTGAGAGTATGACGATAATTTGAAAAAATCACCACTTAGACTTGAAAATAGGCCGTTAAAGGGTGAAAACTTGAACCAACCCCCAGACGACCCCGTAGGAGGCACGAACACCTTGCACAGGACCAATGTAACCTGTAGAAACTGACCGCGTAGTCCCGTGTTTCTCAGTTTGAAAGTGTGACGATAATTTGTAAAAATCACACTTAGACATGAAAATAGGGCGTTAAAGGGTCAAAACTGGTACCAGCACCCAAACAACCCCGTAGGAGGGACGAACACCTCGCACGGGACCAATATAATTCGTAGGAACTGATCACATAGTCCCAGGTCTCTCGGTTTTAGAGTATGATAATAATTTGCCAAAATAACACTTAGACTTGAAAACAGGTCGTTAAACGGTGAACACCCGAACCAACCCCCCTGACGACCCCGTAGGAGGCACGAACACCTCACACGGGACTAATGTAACCTGTAGGAACTGACCGCGTAGTTCTGGGTCTCCCTATTTAAGACTATGACATTAATTTGCAAAAATCACACTTAGACTTGAAAGCAGGTCGTTAAAGGGTGAAAACCCGAACCAGCCCGCAAACGACCCCGTAGGAGGCACGAACACCTCGTATGGGACCAATGTAACTTGTAGGAAGTGATCGCGTAGTCCCGTGTCTTCGATTTTGAGAGTAGTATGATAATTTGAAAAAATCACCACTTAGACTTGAAAACGGGACGTTAAAGGGTGAAAACTCGAACGAGCCCCCAAGCGACCCCGTAGGAGGCACGAACACCTTGCATGGGTCCAATGTAACTTGTAGGAACTAACCGCGTAGTCCCATGTTTCTCGGTTTTAAAGTGTGACGATAGTTTGTAAAAAACACCCTTAGACATGAAAATAGGCCGTTAAAGGGTCAAAAGCGGTACCAGCCCCCAAATGACCCCGTAGGAGGAATGAACACCTCGCACGGGACCAATATAATTTTTAGGAACTGATATCGTAGTCCCGGATCTCCCGGTTTGCGTGTATGACGATAATTCGCCAAAATCACACTTAGACTTGAAAACAGGCCGTTAAAGGGTGAAAACGCTAACTAGCCCCCAATCGACCCCCTAGTAGGAACGAACACCTCGCACGGGACCAATGTAACTCGTAGGTACTCATCGCATAGTCCCGGGTATCCCAATTTGAGATTATGATGTTAATTTCAAAAATTACAACTTAGACTCGCAAAACAGGCCGCTAAAGGGTGAAAACCCGAACCAGGCCCCAGACGACCCTGTAGGAGGCACGAACACCTTGCACGGGACGAATGTAACTTGTAGCAACTGACCGCGTAGACCCGGGTATCACAGTTTGAGAGTATGATAATAATTTTCCAAAATCACACCTAGACATGAAAACAGACCTTTAAACGGTGAACAACCGAACCAGCCCCCCTGACGACCCCATAGGAGGCACGAACACCTCATAATGGACTAATGTAACTTGTTGGAACTGACCGCGTAGTTCTAGGTCTCCCTATTTGAGAAAATGATGATAATTTGCGAAAATCACACTTAGACATGAAATAGGCCGTTAAAGGGTGAAAACTCGAACCAGCCCCCAAACGACGCCGTAGGAGGCACGAACACCTCGTATGGGACCAATGTAACTTGTAGGAATTGACCGCATAGTCCCGTGTCTCCGAGTTTGAGAGTATGACGATAATTTGAAAAAATCACCACTTAGACTTGAAAACAGGCCGTTAAAGAGTGAAAACTCGAACCAACCCCTAGACGACCCCGTAGGAGGCACGGACACCTTGCACGGGACGAATGTAACTTGTAGGAACTGACTGCATAGTCCCGTGTTTATCGGTTTGAAAGTGTGACGATAATTTTCAAAAATCACACTTAGACATGAAAACAGGCCGTTAAACGGTGAACACCCGAACCAACCCCCCTCACGACCCCGTAGGAGGCACGAACACCTCACACGGGACTAATGTAACCTCTAGGAACTGACCGCGTAGTTCTGGGTCTCCCTGTTTAAGACAATGACGTTAATTTGCAAAAATCACAATTAGACTTTAAAGCAGGTCGTTAAAGGGTGAAAACCCGAACCAACCCCCAAACGACCCCGTAGGAGCCACGAACACCTCGTACGAGACCAATGTAACTTGTAGGAACTGACCGCATAGTCCTGTGTCTTCGAGTTTGAGAGTATGACGATAATTTAAAAAAATCACCACTTAGACTTAAAAACAGGACATTAAAGGGTGAAAACTCGAACGAGCCCCCAGACGACCCCGTAGGAGGTAGGAACACCTTGCACGGGTCCAATGTAACTTGTAGGAACTAACCGCGTAGTCCTGTGTTTCTCGGTTTTAAAGTGTGATGATAATTTGTAAAAATCACCCTTAGACATGAAAATAGGCCGTTAAAAGGTCAACAGCGGTACCAGCCCCCATACGACCCCGTAGGAGACATGGAAACCTTGCACGGGACCAATAGAATTTGTAGGAACTGATCGTGTAGTCCTGGGTCTCGCGATTTGAGAGTATGACGATAATTTGCCAAAATCAAACTTAGACTTGAAAACATGCCGTTAAAGGCTGAAAAGCTGAACCAACCCCGAGACGACCCCGTTGAAGGGACGAACACCTCTCACGAGACCAATGTAACTTGTAGGAACTGACCGTGTAAACCCGCCTCTCCCATTTTGAGAGTATGCCAAAAATTTACAAAAATCACACTTAGACTTGAAAAGAGGTCGTTAAAGGGTAAAAACCCGAACTAGCCCCCAAACGACCCCGTAGGAGGAACGAACACCTCGCACCGGACCAATGTAACTTGTAGGAACTGACCGCATAGTCCCGGGTCTCCTGGTTTGAGAGTATGATGATAATTTTCCAATATCACACTTAAACTTGAAAACATGTCATCAAAGGGTGAAAACCCGAACAAGCCCTCCGATGACCCCGTAGGAGGCACGAACCCCTCTCACGAGACCAATGTAACTAGTAGGAACAGACCACGTAGTCCCAGGTCTCCCAATTTGAGAGTGACAATAATTTGAAAAAATCACACTTAGACTTGAAAACAGGCCGTTAAAGGGTGAAAACCCTAACCAGCCCCCAAACGACCCCATAGGAGGCACGAACACCTCGCATGGGACTAGTGTGACTTGTAGTAACTGATCGCGTAGTCCCGGGCCTCCAGGTTTGAGAGTATTATGATAATGTGCAAAAATCACACTTAGACTTGAAAACAGGCCGTTAAAGGGTGAAAACTCAAACCAGCCCCCAAACGACTCCATCGGAGGCACGAACACCTCTCATGGGACCAATGTAACTTGTAGGAACTGATCGCGTAGTCCCAGGTCTCCCAGATTGAGAGTCTGATGAAAATTTTGCCAAAATCACACTTAGACTTGAAACAGGCCGTTAAAGGGTGAAAACCCGAACCTGACCCTAAACGACCCCGTAGGAGGAATGAAACCCTCGGACGGGACCAATGTAACTTGTAGGAACTCACCGCGTAGTCCCGGGTCTCTCAGTTTGAGCGTATGATAATAATTTGCAAAAATCACACTTAGACTTGAAAACAGGCCGTTAAAGGCTTAAAACCTGAACCAGCCCCTAGACGACCCCGTAGGAGGCCGGAACACCTCGCACGGGACCAATGTAACATGTATGAAATGACCGTGCAGTCTCGGGTCTCCCGGTTTGAGAGTATGACAATAATTTGCAAAAATCACACTTAGACTTGAAAACAGGTCATTAAAGGGTGAAAACTCGAACCAGCCTTCAAACGGCCCCGTAGGAGGCACGAACACCATGCACAGGACCAATGTGACTTGTAGGAACTGACCACGTAGTCCCGAGTTTTCATGGTTTGAGATTATGACAATATTTTACAAAAAATACACTTAGCCTTGAAAATAGGCCATTAAATGGTGAAAATCTGAACCAGCCCCTACACGACCCAGTAGGAGGCACGAACACCTCGCACCGGACCAATGTAACTCGTAGGAACTGATCACGTAGTCTCGGGTATCCCGGTTTAAGAGTATGACAATAATTTTCAAAATTCACACTTAGGCTTGAAAATAGGCCGTTAAATAGTGAACACCCGAACTAGCCCCCCGACGACCCCGTCGGAGGCACGAACACCTCGCACGGGACTAATGTAACTTGTAGGAACTGACCACGTAGTTATAGGTTTCCCTGTTTGAGACTATGACGATAATTTGCAAAAATCACACTTAGACTTGGAACCAAGTCGTTAAAGGTTGAAAGCCCGAACTGCCCCTAAACCACCCCGTAGTAGGAACGAACACCTCGCACGGGACCAATGTAACTTGTAGGTACTCATCGCGTACTCCCGGGTCTCCCAATTTGATAGTATGATGATAATTTCAAAAATCATCACTTAGACTCGAAAATAGGTCGTTAAAGGGTGAAAACCCGAACTAGGCCCCAGATGACCCCGTAGGAGGCACGAACACCTTGCACGGGACCAATGTAACTTGTAGGAACTGACCGCGTAGTCTCGGGTATCCCAGGTTGAGAGTATGACAATAATTTGCCAAAGTCACACTTGGACTTGAAAACAGGCCGTTAAACGGTGAAAACCCGAACCAGCCCCACTGACGACCCCGTAGGAGGCACGAACACCTCACAAGGGACTAATCTAACTTGTAGGAACTGACTGCGTAGTTCTAGGTCTCCCTGTTTGAGACTATGACAATAATTTGCAAAAATCACACTTAGACTTGAAATAGGCCGTTAAAGGGTGAAAACCCGAACCAGCCACGAAACGACCCCGTAGGAGGCAAGAACACCTCGTACGGGACCAATATAACTTGTAGGAATTGACCGCGTAGTCCCGTGTCTCCGAGTTTGAGAGTATGACGATAATTTGAAAAAATCACCACTTAGACTTGAAAACAGGCCGTTAAAGGGTGAAAACTCGAACCAGCCCCCAGACGACCCTGTAGGAGGCACGGACACCTTGCACGGGACTAACGTAACTTGTAGGAACTGACCGCGTAGTCCCGTGTTTCTCGGTTTGAAAGTGTGCCGATAATTTGTAAAAATCACACTTAGACATGAAAATAGGCCGTTAAAGGGTCAAAATCGGTACCAGCCCCCAAACGACCCCGTAGGAGGCACGAACACCTCCCACGGGACCAATGTAACTTGTAGGAACTGTCCGCGTAGTCTCGGGAATGCCGGTTTAAGAGTATGACAATAATTTGCCAAAATAACACTTTGACTTGAAAACAGGCCGTTAAACGGTGAACACCCGAACCAACCCCCCTGACGACCCCGTAGTAAGCACGAACACCTCACACGGGACTAATGTAACATGTAGGAACTGACAACATAGTTTTGGGTCTCCCTGGTTAAGACTATGACGTTAATTTGCAAAATCACAGTTAGACTTGAAAGCAGGTCGTTAAAGGGTGAAAACCCGAACCAGCCCCCAAACGACCCCGTTGGAGGCACGAACACCTCGTACGGGACCACTGTAACTTGTAGGAACTGACCGCATAGTCCCATGCCTTCGAGTTTGAGAGTATGACGATAATTTAAAAAAATCACCACTTAGACTTGAAAACAGGCCGTTAAAGGGTGAAAACTCGAACGAGCCACCAGACGACCCCGTTGGAGGCACGGACACCTTGCACGGGTCCAATGTAACTTGTAGGAACTAACCGCATAGACCCGTGTTTCTCAGTTTTAAAGTGTGATGATAATTTGTAAAAATCACCCTTAGACATGAAAATAGGCTGTTAAAGGGTCAAAAGCGGTACCAGCCCGCAAACGACTCCATAGGAGGCACGAACACCTCGCACGGAACAAATATAATTTGTAGGAACTAATCGCATAGTCCCGGGTCTCCCAGTTTGAGAGTATGACGATAATTTGCCAAAATCACACTTAGACTTGAAACCATGCCGTTAAAGGCTGAAAACCTGAACCAACCCCCATACGGCCCCGTTGAAGGGACGAACACCTCGCATGGGACCAATGTAACTTGTAGGAACTGACCGTGTAGTCCCGCGTCTCCCGGTTTAAGAGTATGGAAAAAATTTACAAAAATAACACTTAGACTTGAAAATAGGCCGTTAAAGGGTAAAATATCGAACCGGCCACCAAATGACCCCGTAGGAGGCACGAACACCTCGCAAGGGACCAATCTAACTTGTAGGAATTGACCGCATCGTCCCAGGTCTCCCAATTTGAGAGTATGATGATAATTTTCCAAAATAAGAGTTAGACTTGAAACATGTCGTTAAGTGGTGAAAACCCGAACCTTCCCCTAAACGACCCCCTAGGAGGAACGAACACCTCGTACGGAACCAATGTAACTTGTAGGAACTGACCGTATAGTCCCGGGTCTCCTGGTTTGAGAGTATGATGATAATTTGCCAAAATGACACTTAAACTTGAATACAGGCCGTCAAAGGGTGAAAACCTGGACAAGCCCCCCGATGACCCCGTATGAGGCACGAACACCTCTCATGGGACCAATGTAACTAGTAGGAACACACCGCGTAGTTCCAGGTATCCCGATTTGAGAGTATGACGATAATTTGAAAAAATAACACTAAGACGTGAAAACAGGCCGTTAAAGGGTGAAAACCCTAACCAACCCCCAAACGACCCCATAGGAGGCACGAACACCTCGCATGGGACTAATGTAACTAGTAGTAACTGATCACGTAGTCCCGGGTCTCCAGGTTTGAGAGTATTATGATAATGTGTAAAAATCACACTTAGACTTGAAAACAGGCCGTTAAAGGGTGAAAACTCAAACCAGCCCCCAAACAAACCCGTTGGAGGCACGAACACCTCTCATGGGACCAATGTAACTTGTAGGAACAAATCGTGTAGTCCCAGGTCTCCCGAATTGAGAGTATGATGAAAATTTGCCAAAATCACACTTAGACTTGAAAGAGGCCGTTAAAGGGTGAAAACCCGAAACTGCACCTAAACGACCCCGTAGGAGGAACGGAACCCTCGCACGGGACCAATGTAACTTGTAGGAACTCACCACGTATTCCCGGGTCTCTCAGTTTGAGCGTATGATAATAATTTGCAAAAATCACACATAGACTTGAAAACATGCCGTTAAAGGCTTAAAACCTGAAACAGCACCTAGACGACCCCGTAGGAGACAGGAACACCTCACACGGGACCAATGTAACATGTAGGAAATAACCATGCAGTCTCAGGTCTCCCGGTTTGAGGGTATGACAATAATTTACAAAAATCACACTTAGACTTGAAAATAGGTCATTAAAGGGTGAAAACTCGAACCAGCCTCCAAACGACCCCGTAGGAGGCACGAACACCTTGCACGGGACCAATGTGACTTACAGGAACTGACCACGTAGTCCCGGGTCTCCCGGTTTGAGAGTATGACAATAATTTGCAAAAATCACACATAGACTTGAAAACAGGCCGTTAAACGGTGAACACCCGAACCAACCACCCTGACGACCCAGTAGGAGGCACGAACACCTCACACGGGACTAATGTAACCTGTAGGAACTGACCGCGTAGTTCTGGGTCTCCCTGGTTAAGACTATGACGTTAATTTGAAAAAATCACAGTTAGACTTGAAAGCAGGTCGTTAAAGGGTGAAAATCCGAACCAGCCCCCAAACGACCCCGTTGGAGGCACGAACACCTCGTACGGGACCAATGTAACTTGTAGGAACTGACCGCATAGTACCGTCTCTTCGAGTTTGAGAGTATGACGATAATTTAAAAAAATCACCACTTAGACTTGAAAACAGGCCGTTAAAGGGTGAAAACTCGAACGAGCCCCCAGACGACCCCGTAAGAGGCGCGGACACCTTTCACGGGTCCAATGTAACTTGTAGGAACTAACCGCATAGTCCCGTGTTTCTCAGTTTTAAAGTGTGATGATAATTTGTAAAAATCACCCTTAGACATGAAAATAGGCCGTTAAAGGGTCAAAAGTGGTACAAACCCCCAAACGACCCCGTAGGAGGCACGAACACCTCGCACGGAACCAATATAATTTGTAGGAACTAATCGCATAGTCCCGGGTCTCCCAGTTTGAGAGTATGACGATAATTTGCCAAAATCACACTTAGACTTGAAAACATGTCGTTAAAGGCTGAAAACCTGAACCAACCCCCAGACGGCCCCGTTGAAGGGACGAACACCTCGCATGGGACCAATGTAACTTGTAGGAACTGACCGTGTAGTCCCGCCTCTCTCGATTTGAGAGTATGGAAAAAAATTTCAAAAATCACACTTAGACTTGAAAATATGCCGTTAAAGGGTAAAAACTCGAACCGGCCACCAAATGACCCCGTAGGAGGCACGAACACCTCGCAAGGGACCAATATAACTTTTAGGAATTGACCGCATAGTCCCGGTTCTCCCAATTTGAGAGTATGATGATAATTTTCCAAAATAAGACTTAGACTTGAAACATGTCATTAAGGGGTGAAAACCTGAACCTGCCCCTAAACGGCCCCCTAGGAGGAACGAACACCTCGCACGGGACCAATGTAACTTGAAGGAACTGATCTTATAGTCCCGGGTCTCCTGGTTTGAGAGTATGATGATAATTTGCCAAAATCACACTTAAACTTGAATACAGGCCGTCAAAGAGTGAAAACCCGAACAAGCCCCCCGATGACCTAGTATGAGGCACGAACACCTCTCACGGGACCAATGTAACTAGTAGAAACAGACCGCGTAGTCCCGGGTATCCCGATTTGAGAGTATGATGATAATTTAAAAAAATCACACTAAGACGTGAAAACAGGCCGTTAAAGGGTGAAAACCCAAATCAGCCCCCAAACCACCCCATAGGAGGCACGAACTCCTCGCATGGGACTAATGTAACTGGTAGTAACTGATCGCGTAGTCCCGGGTCTCTAGGTTTGAGAGTATTATGATAATGTGTAAAAATCACACTTAGACTTGAAAAGAGGCCGTTAAAGGGTGAAAACTCAAACCAGCCCCCAAACAAACCCGTCGGAGGAGCGAACACCTCTCATGGGACCAATGTAACTTGTAGGAACAAATCGAGTAGTCCCAGGTCTCCCGAATTAAGAGTATGATGAAAATTTGCCAAAATCACACTTAGACTTGAAACAGGCCGTTAAAGGGTGAAAACCCAAACCTGCACCTAAACGACCCCGTAGGAAGAACGAAACCCTCGTACGGGACCAATGTAACTTGTAGGAACTCACCGCGTAGTCCCGGGTCTCTCAGTTTGAGCGTATGATAATAATTTACAAAAATCACACATGGACTAGAAACCATGCCGTTAAAGGCTTAAAACCTGAACCAGCCCCTAGACGACCTCGTAGGAGACAGGAACACCTCACACGGGACCAATGTAACATGTAGGAAATAACCGTGCAGTCACGGGTCTCCCGATTTGAGGGTATGACAATAATTTGCAAAAATCACACTTAGACTTGAAAACAGGTCATTAAAGGGCGAAAACTCGAACCAGCCTCCAAACGACCCCGTAGGAGGCACGAACACCTTGCACGGGACCAATGTGACTTGTAGGAACTGACCCCGTAGTCCCGGGTCTCCCGGTTTGAGAGTATGACAATAGTTTGTAAAAATCACACTTAACCTTGAAAATAGGCCGTTAAATGGTAAAAACCCGAAACAGCCCCTAGACGACCCAGTAGGAGGCACGAACACCTCGCACGTTACCAATGTAACTTATAGGAACTTATCGTGTAGTCCCGGGTCTCTCAAATTGAGAGTATTATGATAATTTGCAAAAATCATAACTTAGACTCAAAAATAGGTCGTTAAAGGGTGAAAACCCGAACTAACACCCAGACGACCCTGTAGGAGGCACTAACACCTCGTGCGGGACCAATGTAACTTGTAGGAACTGATCGCGTAGTCTCAGGTATCCCGGTTTAAGAGTATGATAATAATTTTCCAAAATCACACTTAGACTTGAAAATAGGCCGCTAAATAGTGAACACCCGAACTAGCCCACCGACAACCCCGTAGGACGAACGAACACCTCACACGGGACTAATGTAACTTGTAGGAACTGACCGCGTAGTTATGGGTTACCCTGTTTGAGACTATGACGATAATTTTCAAAAATCACACTTAGACTTAAAAGCAGGTCGTTAAAGGTTGAAAGCCCGAACTGCCCCTAAATGACCCCGTAGTAGGAACGAACACCTCGCACGGGACTAATGTAACTTGTAGGTACTCATCAAGAAGTCCCGGGTCTACCAATTTGAGAGTATGATGATAATTTTAAAAATCACCCCTTAGACTCGAAAACAGGTCGTTAAATATTGAAAACCCGAACCAGGCCCCAGACGACCCTGTAGGAGGCACAAACACCTTGCACGGGACCAATGTAACTTGTAGGAACTAACTGCGTAGTCCCGGGTATCCCGGTTTGAGAGTATGACAATAATTTGCCAAAATCACACTTAGACTTGAAAACAGGTCGTTAAATGTGGAACACCCAAACCATCCCCCCTGACGACCCCGTAGGAGGCACGAATACCTCACACGGGACTAATGTAACTTGTAGGAACTGACCGCGTAGTTCTAGGTCTCCCTGTTTGAGACTATGACGATAATTTGTAAAAATCACACTTAGACTTGAAAATAGGCCGTTAAAGGGTGAAAACCCGAACCAGCCCCCCAACGACCCCGTAGGAGGCACGAACACCTCATACCGGAAGAATGCAACTTGTAGGAACTGACCGCGTAGTCCCATGTCTCCGAGCTTGAGAGTATGACGATAATTTGCAAAAATCACCACATTTACTTGAAAACAGGTCGTTAAAGGGTGAAAACCCGAGCCAGCCCCCAGACGACCCCATAGGATGCACGGGACCAATGTAACTTGTAGGAACGGACTGCATAGTCCCGGGTCTCCCGGTTTGAAAGTGTGACGATAATTTGCATAAATCACACTTAGACTTAAAAATAGGCCGTTAAAGGGTGAAAACCCAAACCAGCCCCAAAATGACCCCGTAGGAGGCACGAACACCTCGCACGTGACCAATCTAAATTGTAGGAACCGACTGCGTAGTCCCAGGTCTCTCGGTTTGAGAGTATGATGATAATTTGCAAAAATCACCATTAGACTTGAAAATAGGCCGTTAAAGGGTGAAAACCCAAACCAGCCCCAAAACGACCCCGTAGGAGGCACGGACACCTCGCACGTGACCAATCTAACTTGAAGGAACAGACCGCGTACTCCCAGGTCTCTCGGTTTGAGAGTATGAGGATAATTTGCAAAAATCACAATTAGACTTGAAAATAGTCCGTTAAAGGGTGAAAACCCAAACCAGCCCCAAAACGAACCCCGTAGGAGGCACGAACACCTCGAACGTGACCAATCTAACTTGTAGGAACTGACCGCGTAGTCCCAGGTCTCTCGGTTTGAGAGTATGACGATAATTTGCAAAAATCACAATTAAACTTGAAAATAGGCCGTTAAAGGGTCAATACCTAAACCAGCCCCAAAATGACCCCGTGTGAGGTACGAGCACCTCGCACGTGACCAATCTAACTTGTAGGAACTGACCACGTAGTCCCGGGTCTCCCGTTTTGAGAGTATGAAGATAATTTTCCAAATTCACACTTAGACGTGAAATTAGGCCGTTAAAGGGTGAAAACCAAAACCAACCCCCCAAAGGACCCCGTAGGAGGCACGAACACCTCGCACGGGACCAATGTAACTTGTAGGAACTGACCGCGTAGTCCCGAGTCTCACGATTTTTGAGTATGACGATAATATGCACAATTCACACTTAGACTTGAAAACAAGCCGTTAAAGGTTAAAAACCAGAACCAGGCCCCAGTCGACCCCATAGGAGGCACGAACACCTCGTACGGGACCAATGTAACTTGTAGGAATTGACCGCGTAGTCTTGGGTCTCCCAGTTTGAGAGTATAACGATAATTTGCAAAAATCGCACTTAGACTTTAAAATAGGCCGTTAAAGGTTAAAAACCTGAACCAGCCACCAAACAACCCCGTAGGAGGCACAAACACCATGCACGGGACCAATGTAACTTGTAGGAACTGACCGCGTAGTCCCGGGTCTCCCGGTTTGAGTGTATGACGATAATTTGTAAAAATCACACTTAGACTTGAAAACAGATCGTTAAAGGTTGAAATACCAAACCAGCTCCCAAACGACCCCGTAGGAGGCACGAACACCTCGCACGGGACCAATGTAAGTTGTAGGAACTGATCGTGTAGTCCCGGGTCTCACGGTTTGAGAGTATGACAATAATTTTCTAAATTCACACATAGACTGGAAAACAGGCCGTTAAAGGTTGAAAACCCGAACCAACTCGCAGACGATCCAGTAGGAGGCACGAACACCTCACACGGGACCAATGTTACTTGTAGCAACTGACCGTGTAGTCCCGGGTTTCCCGATTTGAGAGTATGACAATAATTTGCCAAAATCACACTTAGACTTGAAAACATGCCGTTAATGGGTGAAAACCCGAACCAACTCCCAAACAACCCCGTAGGAGGCACGAACACCTCGTACGGGACCAATGTAACTTATAGGAACTGATCGCGTCATTTCGGGTCTCCTAATTTGAGTGCATGATGATAATTTTGCCAAAATGACACTTAGACATGAAAATAGGTCGTTAACGGGTGAAAACCCGAACCAACCCACAAACGACCCCGTAAGAGGCATGAACACCTCGCACGAGACCAATGTAACTTGTACAAACTGTCGCGTAGTCTAGGGTCTCCTAGTTTGAGTGTATGACGATAATTTTGCCAAAATGACACTTAGCCTTGAAAATAGGTCGTTAAAGGGTGAAAACCCGAACCAGCCCCCAAACGACCCCGTAGGAGGTACGAACACCTCGCACGGGACCAATGTAACTTGTGGGAATTGACCACATAATCCCGAGTATCTCGGTTTGAGAGTATGATGATAATTTTCCAAAATCGGACTTAGACTTGAAAATTGGCCGTTAAAGGGTGAAAATACGAACCAGCACCCCGACGACCCCGTAGAAGGCATGAACACCTCGCACGGGACTAATGTAACTTGGAGGAATTGATCGTGTAGTCCTGGGTCTCCCAGTTTGAGAGTATGACGATAATTTGTAAACATCACACTTAGACTTGAAAACAGGCCGTTAAAGGCTGAAAAGCCGAACCAGCCCCCAAACAACTCCGTCGGAGGCACGAACACCTCGCACGAGACCAATGTAACTTGTAGGAACTGACCGCGTAGTCCCAGGTCTCCCAGATTGAGAGTATGATGATAATTTGAAAAAATGACCACTTAGACTTGAAAACAGACCGTTAAATGGTGAAAACTCGAGCCAGCCCCAAAACGACCCCGTAGGAGGCACGAACACCTCGCACGTGACCAATCTAACTTGTAGGAACTGACTGCGTAGTCCCAGGTCTCTCGGTTTTAGAGTATGATGATAATTTGTAAAAATCACAATTAGACTTGAAAATAGGCCTTTAAAGGGTGAAAACCCAAACCATCCCCAAAACGACCCCGTAGGAGGCACGCACACCTCGCACGTGACCAATCTAACTTGTAGGAACTGACCGCGTAGTCCCAGGTCTCTCGGTTTGAGAGTATGTAGATAATTTGCAAAAATAACAATTAGACTTGAAAATAGGCCGTTAAAGGGTGAAAACCGAAACCAGCCCCAAAACGACCCCGTGTGAGGCACGAGCACCTCGCACGTGACCAATCTAACTTGTAGGAACTGACCAAGTAGTCCCGGGTCTCCCGATTTGAGAGTATGAAGATAATTTGCCAAATTCACACTTAGACATGAAAATAGGTCGTTAAAGGGTGAAAACCTAAACGAACCCTCCAAACGACCCCGTAGGAGGCATGAACACCTCGCACGAGACAAATGTAACTAGTATGAACTGACCGCATAGTCCCGAGTCTCATAATTTTAGAGTATGACGATAATATGCACAATTCACACTTAGACTTGAAAATAAGCCGTTAAAGGTTGAAAACCAGAACCAGGCCCCAGACTACCCCGTAGGAGGCACGAACACCTCGCACGGGACCAATGTAACTTTTAGGAACTGATTGCGTAGTCTCGAGTCTCCCGGTTTGAGAGTATGACGATAATTTGCAAAAATCTCACTTTGACTTGAAAATAGGCCGTTAAAGGTTAAAAACCTGAACCAGCCACCAAACAACCCCGTAGGAGGCATGAACACCATGCATGGGACCAATTTAACTTGTAGGAACTGACCGCGTAGTTCCGGGTCTCCCGGTTTGAGAGTATGACGATAATTTGCTAAAATCACACTTAGACTTGAAAACAGATCGTTAAAGGTGGAAATACCAAACTAGTTCCCAAACGACCCCGTAGGAGGCACGAACACCTCGCACGGGACAAATGTAACTTATAGGAATTGACCGCATAGTCCCGGGTCTCCCAATTTGAGAGTATGATGATAATTTTCCAAAATAAGACTTAGACTTGAAACATGTCATTAAGGGGTGAAAACCTGAACCTGCCCCTAAACGACCCCCTAGGAGGAACGAACACCTCGTACGGGACCAATGTAACTTGAAGGAACTGATCGTATAGTTCCGGGTCTCCTGGTTTGAGAGAATGATGATAATTTGCCAAAATCACACTTAAACTTGAATACAGGCCGTCAAAGAGTGAAAACCCGAACAAGCCCCCCGATGACCTCGTATGAGGCACGAACACCTCTCACGGGACCAATGTAACTAGTAGGAACAGACCGCGTAGTCCCGGGTATCCCGATTTAACAGTATGATGATAATTTAAAAAAATCACACTAAGACGTGAAAATAGGCCGTTAAAGGGTGAAAACCCAAATCAGCCCCCAAACCACCCCATAGGAGGCACGAACACCTCGCATGGGACTAATGTAACTGGTAGTAACTGATCGCGTAGTTCCGGGTCTCCAGGTTTGAGAGTATTATGATAATGTGTAAAAATCACACTTAGACTTGAAAAGAGGCCGTTAAAGGGTGAAAACTCAAACCAGCCCCCAAACAAACCCGTCGGAGGAACGAACACCTCACATGGGACCAATGTAACTTGTACGAACAAATCGCGTAGTCCCAGGTCTCCCGAATTGAGAGTATGATGAAAATTTGCCAAAATCACACTTAGACTTGAAACGGGCCGTTAAAGGGTGAAAATCCAAACCTGCACCTAAACGACCCCGTAGGAAGAACGAAACCCTCGCACGGGACCAATGTAACTTGTAGGAACTCACCGCGTAGTCCCGGGTCTCTCAGTTTGAGCGTATGATAATAATTTGCAAAAATCACACATGGACTAGAAAACATGTCGTTAAAGGCTTAAAACCTGAACCAGCCCCTAGACGACCCCGTAGGAGACAGGAACACCTCACACGGGACCAATGTAACATGTAAGAAATAACCGTGCAGTCACGGGTCTCCCGGTTTGAGGGTATGACAATAATTTGAAAAAATCACACTTAGACTTGAAAACAGGTCATTAAAGGGCAAAAACTCGAACCAGCCTCCAAACGACCCCGTAGGAGGCACGAACACCTTGTACGGGACCAATGTGACTTGTAGGAACTGACCACATAGTCCCGGGTCTCCCGGTTTGAGAGTATGACAATAATTTGTAAAAATCACACTTAACCTTGAAAATAGGCCGTTAAATGGTAAAAACCCGAACCAGCCCCTAGACGACCCAGTAGGAGGCACGAACACCTCGCACGTTACCAATGTAACTTATAGGAACTTATCGTGTAGTCCCGGGTCTCTCAAATTGAGAGTATGATGATAATTTGCAAAATTCACAACTTAGACTCGAAAATAGGCCATTAAAGGGTGAAAACCCGAACTAACACCCAGACGACCCTGTAAGAGGCACTAACACCTCGCGCGGGACCAATGTAACTTGTAGGAACTGATCGCGTAGTCTCAGGTATCCCGGTTTAAGATTATGACAATAATTTTCCAAAATCACACTTAGACTTGAAAATAGGCCGCTAAATAGTGAACACCCGAACTAGCCCCCCGACAACCCCGTAGGAGGCACGAACACCTCACACGGGACTAATGTAACTTGTAGGAACTGACCGCGTAGTTATGGGTTACCCTGTTTGAGACTATGATGATAATTTTCAAAAATCACACTTAGACTTGAAAGCAGGTTGTTAAAGGTTGAAAGCCCGAACTGCCCCTAAATGACCCCGTAGTAGGAACGAACACCTCGCACGGGACTAATGTAACTTGTAGGTACTCATCAAGAAGTCCCGGGTCTACCTATTTGAGAGTATGATGATAATTTTAAAAATCACCCCTTAGACTCGAAAACAGGTCGTTAAATATTGAAAACTCGAACCAGGCCCCAGACGACCCCGTAGGAGGCACGAACACCTTGCACGGGACCAATGTAACTTGTAGGAACTAACTGCGTAGTCCCGGGTATCCCGGTTTGAGAGTATGACAATAATTTGCCAAAATCACATTTAGACTTGAAAATAGGCCGTTAAATGGGGAACACCCAAACCAGCCCCCCTGACGACCCCGTAGGAGGCACGAATACCTCACACGGGACTAATGTAACTTGTAGGAACTGACCGCGTAGTTCTAGGTCTCCCTGTTTGAGACTATGACGATAATTTGTAAAAATCACACTTAGACTTGAAAATAGGCCGTTAAAGGGTGAAAACCCGAACCAGCCCCCAAACGACCCCGTAGGAGGCACGAACACCTCGTACCGGACGAATGCAACTTGTAGGAACTGACCGCGTAGTCCCATGTCTCCGAGTTTGAGAGTATGACGATAATTTGCAAAAATCACCACATAGAAAGGGTGAAAATTCGAGCCAGCCCCCAGACGACCCCATCGGATGCACGGGACCAATGTAACTTGTAGGAACGGACTGCATAGTCCCGGGTCTCCCGGTTTGAAAGTGTGACGATAATTTGCATAAATCACACTTAGACTTAAAAATAGGCCGTTAAAGGGTGAAAACCCAAAACAGCCCCAAAACGACCCCGTAGGAGGCACGAACACCTCGTACGTGACCAATCTAACTTGTAGGAACCGACTGCGTAGTCCCAGGTCTCTCGGTTTGAGAGTATGACGATAATTTGCAAAAATCACAATTAGACTTGAAAATAGGCCGTTAAAGGGTGAAAACCCAAACTAGCCCCAAAACGACCCCGTAGGAGGCACGGACACCTCGCACGTGACCAATCTAACTTGTAGGAACTGATCGCGTAGTCCCAGGTCTCTCGGCTTGAGAGTATGACGATAATTTGCAAAAATCACAATTAAACTTGAAAATAGGCCGTTAAAGGGTGAATACCTAAACCAGCCCCAAAATGACCCCGTGTGAGGTACGAGCACCTCGCACGTGACCAATCTAACTTGTAGGAACTGACCACGTAGTCCCGGGTCTCCCGGTTTGAGAGTATGAAGATAATTTGCCAAATTCACACTTATAAGTGAAATTAGGCCGTTAAAGGGTGAAAACCCAAACCAACCCCCCAAAGGACCCCGTTGGAGGCACGAACACCTCGCACAGGACCAATGTAACTTGTAGGAACTGACCGCGTAGTCCCGAGTCTCACGATAATATGCACAATTCACACTTAGACTTGAAAACAAGCCGTTAAAGGTTAAAAACCTGAACCAGGCCCCAGTCGACCCCATAGGAGGCACGAACACCTCGTACGTGACCAATGTAACTTGTAGGAATTGGCCGCGTAGTCTTGGGTCTCCCAGTTTGAGAGTATAACGATAATTTGCAAAAATTGCACTTAGACTTGAAAATAGGCCGTTAAAGGTTAAAAACCTGAACCAACCACGAAACAACCCCCCCCTCACATGGGACCAATGTTACTTGTAGGAACTGACCGTGCAGTCCCGGGTTTCCCGATTTGAGAGTATGATAATAATTTGCCAAAATCACACTTAGACTTGAAAACATGCCGTTAATGGGTGAAAACCCGAACCAGCTCCCAAACAACCCCGTAGGAAGCACGAACACCTCGTACGGGACCAATGTAACTTATAGGAACTGATCGCGTCGTTTCGAGTCTCCTAGTTTGAGTGCACGACGATAATTTTGCCAAAATGACACTTAGACATGAAAATAGGCCGTTAACGGGTGAAAACCGGAACCAACCCACAAACGACCCCGTAAGAGGCATGAACACCTCGCACGAGACCAATGTAACTTGTACAAACTGTCGCATAGTCTAGGGTCTCCTAGTTTGAGTGTATGACGATAATTTTGCCAAAATGACACTTAGCCATGAAAATAGGTCGTTAAAGGGTGAAAACCCGAACCAACCCCCAAACGACCCCGTAGGAGGTACGAACACCTCGCACGGGACCAATGTAACTTGTAGGAATTGACCACATAATCCTGGGTATCGCGGTTTGAGAGTATGATGATAATTTTCCAAAATCGGCCTCAGACTTGAAAATTGGCCGTTAAAGGGTGAAAATACGAACCAGCACCCCGACGACCCCGTAGAAGGCATGAACACCTCGCACGGGACTAATGTAACTTGGAGGAATTGATCGTGTAGTCCTGGGTCTCCCGGTTTGAGAGTATGACGATAATTGGTAAACATCACACTTAGACTTGAAAATAGGCCGTTAAAGGCTGAAAAGCCGAACCAGCCCCCAAACAACTCCGTCGGAGACACGACAACCTCGCACGAGACCAATATAACTTGTAGGAACTGAACGCGTAGTCCCAGGTCTCCCAGATTGAGAGTATGATGATAATTTGAAAAAATGACCACTTAGACTTGAAAACAGACCGTTAAATGGTGAAAACCCTAGCCATCCCCAAAACGACCCCGTAGGAGCCACGAACACCTCGCACGTGACCAATCTAACTTGTAGGAACTGACTGCGTAGTCCCAGGTCTCTCGGTTTTAGAGTATGACGATAATTTGCAAAAATCACAATTAGACTTGAAAATAGGCCTTTAAAGGGTGAAAACCCAAACCATCCCCAAAACGACCCCGTAGGAGGCACGCACACCTCGCACGTGACCAATCTAACTTGTAGGAACTGACCGCGTAGTCCCAGGTCTCTCGGTTTGAGAGTATGACGATAATTTGCAAAAATCACAATTAGACTTGAAAATAGGCCGTTAAAGGGTGAAAACCGAAACCAGCCCCAAAACGACCCCGTGTGAGGCACGAGCACCTCGCACGTGACCAATCTAACTTGTAGGAACTGACCAAGTAGTCCCGGGTCTCCCGATTTGAGAGTATGAAGATAATTTGCCAAATTCACACTTAGACGTGAAAATAGGTCGTTAAAGGGTGAAAACCCAAACGAACCCCCCAAACGACCCCGTAGGAGGCATGAACACCTCGCACGAGACAAATGTAACTAGTATGAACTGATCGCATAGTCCCGAGTCTCATAATTTTAGAGTATGACGATAATATGCACAATTCACACTTAGACTTGAAAATAAGCCGTTAAAGGTTGAAAACCAGAACCAGGCCCCAGACTACCCCGTAGGAGGCACGAACACCTCGCACGGGACCAATGTAACTTTTAGGAACTGACTGCGTAGTCTCGAGTCTCCCGGTTTGAGAGTATGATGATAATTTGCAAAAATCTCACTTTGACTTGAAAATAGGCCGTTAAAGGTTAAAAACCTGAACCAGCCACCAAACAACCCCGTAGGAGGCGTGAACACCATGCATGGGACCAATTTAACTTTTAGGAACTGACCGCGTAGTCCCGGGTCTCCCGGTTTGAGAGTATGACGATAATTTGCTAAAATCACACTTAGACTTGAAAACAGATCGTTAAAGGTTGAAATACCAAAGTAGCTCCGAAACGACCCCGTAGGAGGCACGAACACCTTGCACGGGACAAATGTAACTTATAGGAACTGACTGTGTAGTCCCGGGTCTCACGATTTGAGAGTATGATGATAATTTTTTAATTCACACATAGACTGGAAAATAGGCCGTTAAAGGTTGAAAACCCGAACCAGCTCCTAGACGATCCAGTAGGCGCGAACACCTCTCACTGGACCAATGTAACTTGTAGTAACTGACCGCGTAGTCCCAAGTCTCACAGTTTGAGAGTATGAAAATAATTTGCTAAATTCACTCTTGGACTTGAAACAGGCCGTCAAGGGGTGAAAACCCGAACCAACCCCCAAAACGACCCCGAAGGAGGCACGAACACCTCGCACGGGACCAATGTAACTTGTAGGAACTGACAGCGTAATCTCGGGTATCTCGGTTTGAGAGTATGATGATAATTTTCAAAATCGCACTTAGACTTGAAAACTGGTCGTTAAAGGGTGAAAACACGAACCAACGCCCTGATGACCCCGTAGAAGGCACGAACACCTCGCACGGGACTAATGTAACTAGTAGGAATTGATCATGTACTCCCGGGTCTCCCGGTTTGAGAGTATGACGATAATTTGTAAACATCACACTTAGACTTGAAAACAGGCCGTTAAAGGATGAAAAGCCGAACCAGCCCCCAAATAACCCCGTCGGAGGCACGAACACCTCGCACGATACCAATGTAACTTGTACGAACTAATCGTTTAGTCCCGGGTCTCCCAGATTGAGAGTATGATGATAATTTGAAAAAATGACCACTTAGACTTGAAAACAGGCCGTTCATTGGTTAAAACCCGAGCCAGCCCTAAGACGACCCCATAGGATGCACGAACTCCTTGCACGGGACCAATGTAACTTGGAGGAACTAACTGTGTAGTCCCGGGTCTCCCGCATTGAAAGTGTGACGAGAATTTGCCAAAATCACACTTAGACTTGAAAACAGGTTGTTAATGGGTGAAAACCCAAACCAACCCCCAAACGACCCCGTAGGAGGCACGAACACCTCGCACGTGACTAATGTAACTTGGAGGAACTGACCGGATAGTCTCGGTTCTCCCGATTTGAGAGTATGATGATAATTTTGCAAAATATACCACTTAGAATAGGAAACAGGCCGTTAAAGGGTGAAAACACGAACCAGCCTCTAGACGACCCCGTAAGAGGCACGAACTCCTCGAACGGGACCAACATAACTTGTAGGAACTGACTGCGTAGTCTCGGGTCTCCCAATTTGAGAGTATGACGATAATTTTGCCAAAATCACTCTTAGACTTGAAAACAGGCTGTCAAAAGCTGAAAACCCAAACACGCCCCCAAACGACCTCGTCGGAGCCACGAACACCTCGCACGGGACTAATGTAACTTGTAGGAACTGACCGCGTAGTCTCGGTTCTTCCAATTTGAGAATATGAAGATATATTTGCAAAAATCACCACTTAGACTAGGAAACAGGCATTTAAAGGGTCAAAACACTAACCAACCCCCAAACGACCCCATAAGAGGCACGAACACCTCGCACGTAACCAATGTAACTTGTAGGAACTGACCGTGTAGTACCAGGTCTCCCAATTTGAGAGTATGATGATAATTTGCAAAATCGCCACTTAGACTCGAAAACAGGTCGTTAATGGATGAAAACCAAAACAAGGCCCCAGACGACCCCGTAGGAGGCACGAACACCTCGCATGGGACCAATGTAACTTGTAGGAACTGACCTCGTAGTCCCGGGTATCCCGGTTTGAGAGTATGACAATAATTTGCCAAAATCACACTTAGACTTGAAAACAGGCCGTTAAAATATGAACACCCGAACCAGCCCCCCTGACGACCCCGTAGGAGGCACGAACACCTCACACGGGACTAATGTAACCTGTAGGAACTGACCGCGTAGTTCTGGGTCTCCCTGTTTAAGAATATGACGGTAATTTGCAAAAATCACACTTAGATTTGAAAGCAGGTCGTTAAAGGGTGAAAACCGGAACCAGCCCCCAAACGACCCCGTAGGAGGCACAAACACCTCGTACGGGACCAATGTAACTTGTAGGAACTGACCGCGTAATCCCGTGTCTTCGAGTTTGAGAGTATGACGATAATTTGAAAAAATCACCACTCAGACTTGAAAACTGGTCGTTAAAGGGTGAAAACTCGAACGAATCCCCACACGACCCCGTAGGAGGCATGGACACTTTGTACGGGTCCAAAGTAAATTGTAGGAACTGACCGCGTAGTCCCTTGTTTCTCGATTTTAAAGTGTGATGATAATTTGTAAAAATCACCCTTAGATATGAAAATAGGCCGTTAAAGGGTCAAAAGTGATACCAGCACCCAAATGACCCCGTAGGAGGCACGATCACCTCGAACGGGACCAATATAATTTGTAGGAACTGATCGCGTAGTCCCGGGTCTCCCGATTTGAGAGTATGACGATAATTTGCCAAAATCACACTTAGACTTGAAAACATGCCGTTAAAGGCTGAAAACCTGAACCAACCCCCAAACGACCCCGTTAAAGGGACGAACACCTCGCACGGGACCAATGTAAGTTGTAGGAACTGACCGTGTAGTCCCGCCTCTCCCGATTTGAGAGTATGGAAAAAATTTCCAAAAATCACACTTAGAATTGAAAATAGGCCATTAAAGGGTAAAAACCCGAACCAGCCCCCAAACGACCCCGTAGGAGGCACGAACACCTCGCACGGGACCAATCTAACTTGTAGGAATTGACCGCATAGTCCCGGGTCTCCCGATTTGAGAGTATGATGATAATTTGCAAAAATCAGACTTAGACTTGAAACATGTCGTTAAAGGATGAAAACCCGAACCTGATCCTAAACGACCCCTAGGAGGAACGAACACCTCACACGGGACCAATGTAACTTGTAGTAACTGACCGAATAGTCCAGGGTCTCCTAGTTTGAGAGTATGATGATAATTTTCCAAAAACACACTTAAACTTGAAAACAGGCCATCAAAGGGTGAAAACCCAAACAAGCCCCCCGATGACTCCATAGCAGGCACGAACACCTCTCACGGGACCAATGTAACTAGTAGGAACAGACCGCATAGTCCCAGGTCTCCCGATTTGAGAGTATGACGATAATTTGAAAAAATCACACTTAGACTTGAAAACTGGCCGTTAAACGGTGAAAACCCTAACCAGCCTCCAAACGACCCCATAGGAGGCACAAACACCTCGCATGGGACTAATGTAACTGGTAGTAACTGATCGCGTAGTCCCGGGTCTCTAGGTTTGAGAGTATTATGATAATGTGCAAAATCACATTTAGACTTGAAAACAGGCCGTTAAAGGGTGAAAACTCAAACCAGCCCCCAAACGACCCCGTCGGAGGCATGAACACCTCTCAGGGGACCAATGTAACTTGTAGGAACTGACCGCGTAGTCCTGGGTCTCCCGGATTGAGAGTATGATGAAAATTTTCCAAAATCACACATAGACTCGAAACAGGCCGTTAAAGGGTGAAAACCCGAACCTGCCCCTAAACGACCCCGTAGGAGGAACAAAACCCTCGCACGTGACCAATGTAACTTGTAGGAACTCACCGCGGAGTCCCGGGTCTCTCAGTTTGAGTGTATGATAATAATTTGCAAAAATCACACTTAGACTTGAAAAAGGGCCGTTAAAGGCTTCAAACCTGAACCAGCCCCCAGACGACTCCGAAGGAGGCACGAACACCTCGCACGGGACCGATGTAAGTTGTACGAACTGACCGCGTGGTCTCGAGTCTGCCGGTTTGAGAGTATGATGATAATTTGCAAAAATCACACTTAGACTTGAAAATAGACCGTTAAAGGGTGAAAACTCGAACCAGCCTCCAAACGACCCCGTAGGAGGCACGAACACCTTGCACGGGACCAATGTAACTTGTAGGAACTGACCACGTACTCCCGGGTCTCCCGGTTTGAGAGTATGACAATAATTTGCAAAAATCACACATAGCCTTGAAAATAGGCGGTTAAATGGTGAAAACCCGAATCAGCTCCTAGACGACCCAGTAAGAGGCACGAACACCTCGCACGGGACCAATGTAACTTGTAGGAACTCATCGTGTATTCTCGGGTCTCCCGATTTGAGAGTATGATGATAATTTGCAAAAATCACCACTTAGACTCAAAAACAGGCCGTTAAAGGGTGAAAACCCGAACCAGCACCCAGACGACCCCGTAGGAGGCACGAACACCTCGCGCGGGACAAATGTAACTTGTAGGAACTCATAGCGTAGTCTCGGGTATCCAGATTTAAGAGTATGACAATAATTTCCCAAAATCACACTTAGACTTGAAAATAGGCCGTTAAATAGTGAACACCTGAACTAGCCCCCGACGACCCTGTAGGAGGCACGAACACCTCACACGGGACTAATGTAACTTGTAGGAACTGACCGCATAGTTATAGGTTTCCCTGTTTGGGACTAAAACGATAATTTATAGAAATCACACTTAGACTTGAAAGCAGGTAGTTAAAGGTTGAAAGCCCGAACTGCCCGTAAACGACCCCGTAGTAGGAACGAACACCTCGCACGGGACCAATGTAACTTGTAGGTACTCATCGCGTAATCCCGGTTCTCCCAATTTGAGAGTATGCTGATAATTTCAACAATCACCACTTAGACTCGAAAACAGGCCGTTAAAGGGTGAAAACCCGAAGTAGGCCCCAGATGACCCCGTAGGAGGCACGAACACCTTGCACGGAACCAATGTAACTTGTAGGAACTGACCGCGTAGTCCTGGGTATCCCGGTTTGAGAGTATGACAATAATTTGCCAAAATCACACTTAGCCTTGAAAATAGGTCGTTAAATGGTGAAAACCCGAGTCAGCCCCTAGACGACCATGTAAGAGGCACGAACACCTCGCACGGGACCAATGTAACTTGTAGGAACTCATTGTGTAGTTCCGGGTCTCCCGATTTGAGAGTATGATGATAATTTGCAAAAAGCACCACTTAGACTAAAAAATAGGCCGTTAAAGGGTGAAAACCCGAACCAGCACCTAAACGACCCCGTAGGAGGCACGAACACCTCGCGCGGGACAATGTAACTTGTAGGAACTGATTGCATAGTCTCGAGTATCCTGATTTAAGAGTATGTCAATAATTTTGCCAAAATCAAACTTATACTTGAAAATAGGCCGTTAAATAGTGAACACCCGAACTAGCACCCCGACGACCCCGTAGGAGGCACGAACACCTCACACGGGACTAATGTCACTTATAGGAACTGATTGCATAGTTATAGATTTCCCTGTTTGAGACTATAACGATAATTTGCAGAAATCACACTTAGACTTGAAAGCAGGTCGTTAAAGGTTGAAAGCCTGAACTCCGCCCTAAACGACCCCGTAGTAGGAACGAACACCTCGCACGGGACCAATGTAACTTGTAGGTACTCATCGCGTAGTCTCGGGTCTCCCAATTTGAGAGTATGATGATAATTTCAAAAATCACCACTTAGACTCGAAAACATCCGTTAGAGGGTGAAAACCCAAACCAGGCCCCAGACGACCCCGTAGGAGGCACGAACACCTTGCACGGAACAAATGTAACTTGTAGGAACTGACCGCGTAGTCCTGGGTATCCCGGTTTGAGAGTATGACAATAATTTGCCAAAATCACAGTTAGCCTTGAAAATAGGCCGTTAACAGCCCCTCGACGACCCAGTAAGAGTATGATGATAATTTGTAGGAACTCATCGTGTAGTCCCGAGTCTCTCGATTTGAGAGTATGATGATAATTTGCAAAAATCACCACTTAGACTCAAAAATAGGCCGTTAAAGGGTGAAAACCCGAACCAGCACCTAGACGACCCCGTAGGAGGCACGAACACCTCGCGCGGGACCAATGTAACTTGTAGGAACTGATCGCGTAGTCTCGGGTATCCCGATTTAAGAGTATAAAAATAATTTGCCAAAATCACACTTAGACTTGTAAATGGGCCGTTAAATAGTGAACACCCGAACTAGCCCCCTGACAACCCCGTAGGAGGCACGAACACCTCACACGGGACTAATGTAACTTGTAGGAACTGACCGCATAGTTATAGGTTTCCCTGTTTGAGACTATAACGATAATTTGCAGAAATCACACTTAGACTTGAAAGCAGGTCGTTAATGGTTGAAAGCCCGAATTGTCCCTAAACGACCCCGTAGTAAGAACGAACACCTCGCACGGGACCAATGTAACTTGTAGGTACTCATCGCATAGTCCCGGGTTTCCCAATTTGAGAGTATGATGATAATTTCAAAAATCACCACTTAGACTCGAAAACAGGCCGTTAAAGGGTGAAAACTCAAACCAGGCCCCAGACGACCCCGTAAGAGGCACGAACACCTTGCATGGGACCAATGTAGCTTGTAGGAACTGACCGCGTAGTCCTGGGTATCCCGATTTAAGAGTATGACAATAATTTTCCAAAATCACACTTAGACTTGAAAACAGGCCATTAAACGGTGAACACCCGAACCAGCCCCCCTGACGACCCCGTAGGAGGCACGAACACCTCACACGGGACTAATGTAACTTGTAGGAACTGGCCGCGTAGTTCTAGGTCTCCCTGTTTGAGACTATGACGATAATTTGCAAAAATCCCACTTAGACTTGAAATAGGCCGTTAAAGGGTGAAAACCCAAACCATCCCCCAAACGACCCCGTAGGAGGCACGAACACCTCATACTGGACCAATGTAACTTGTAGGAACTGACCGCGTAGTCCCGTGTCTCTGAGTTTGAGAGTATGACGATAATTTGAAAAAATCACCACTTAGACTTGAAAACAAGCCGTTAAAGGGTGAAAACTCTAACCATCCCCCAGACGACCCCGTAGGAGGCACGAACACCTTGCACGGGACCAATGTAACTTGTAGGAACTGACCGCGTAGTCCCGTGTTTCTCGGTTTGAAAGTGTGACGATAATTTGTAAAAATAACACTTAGACATGAAAATAGGTCGTTAAAGGGTCAAAACCGGTACCAGCCCCCAAACGACCCCATAGGAGGCACGAACACCTCGCACGGGATCCATATTATTTGTAGGAACTGATCGTGTAGTCCCAGGTCTCTCGGTTTGAGAGTATGACGATAATTTTCCAAAATCACACTTAGACTTGAAAACCGGCCATTAAAGGGTGAAAACCTGAACTAGCCCCCAGACGACCCCGTAGGAGGGACGAGCACCTCGCACGGTACCAGTGAAACTATTAGGAACTGACCGTGTAGTCCCGCCTCTCCCGGTTTGAGAGTATGACAAAAATTTACAAAAATCACACTTAGACTTGAAAATAGGCCGTTAAAGTGTGAAAAGCCGAACCAGCCCCCGAACGACCCCGTAGGAGGCACGAGTACCTCGCACGGGACCAATCTAACTTGTATGAAATGACCGCATAGTCCCGGGTCTCCCGATTTGAGAGTATGATGATAATTTGCCAAAATCACACTTAGACATGAAACATGTCGTTAAAGGGTGAAAACCTGAACCTGCCCCAAAACCACCCCGTAGGAGGAACGAACACCTTGCACAGGACCAATGTAACTTGTAGGAACTGACCACATAGTCCCGGGTCTCCCGATTTGAGAGTATGATGATAATTTTCCAAAATCACACTTAGACTTGAAAACAGGCCGTCAAAGGGTGAAAACCCGAACATGCTCCTAGACGACCCAGTAGGAGGCACGAATACCTAGCACGGGACCAATGTAACTTGTAGGAACTGATCGTGCAGTCTGAGGTCTCCAAGTTTGAGAGTATGACAATAATTTGCAAAAATCAAACTTAGACTTGAAAACAGGATGTTTAAGGGTGAAAACCTCGAACCAACCTCCCAATGTCCCTGTAAGTGGCACGAACACCTAGTACGGAACCAATGTAACTTGTAAGAACTAACCACGTAGTCCCGGGTCTCCCGGTTTGAGAGTATGAAAATAATTTGCAAAAATCACACTTAGACTTTTAAACAAGTGGTTAAATGGTGAAAACCCGAACCAGCCCCCAAACGACACTGTAGGAGGCACGAACACCTCGCACGGGACCAATGTAAATTGTAGGAACTGACCCCGTAGTCCCAAGTCTCCCGTTTTGATAGTATGACGATAATTTGCAAAAATAAAACTTAAACTTGAAAACAGGCCGCTAAACATTGAAAATCTGAACCTGCCCCCAAACGACCCCGTAAGAGCCACGACACCTCGCACGGGACCAACGTAACTTGTAAGAACAGACCGTGTAGTCTCGAGTCTCCCAGTTTGAGAGTATGACGATAATTTTCCAAAATCACACTTAGACTTGAAAGTAGGCCGTAAATGGGTGGAAACCCGAACCAGTCCCCAAACGACCCCGTAGGAGGCACGAATGCCTCACACGGGACCAATGTAACTTGTAGGAACTGATCGCGTAGTCCCGGGTCTCCCAATTAGAGATTATGATGATAATTTGAAAACATCACACATAGACTTGAAAACAGGTCATTAAAGGGTGAAAACCCGAACTAACCTCAAAACGACCACGTACACCTCGTACGGGACCAATCTTACTTGTAGGAACTAACCGCGTAGTGCCGGATCTCCCGGTTTGAGAGTATAATGATAATTTGACAAAATCACACTTAGACTCAAAACAGGCCGTTAAAGGGTGAAAATCCGAACCAGCGCCTAAACAACCCCAAAGGAGCCAAGAACACCTCGCACGGGACCAATGTAACTTGTAGGAATTAATCGCGTAGTCCCGGGTATACTGGTTAGAGAGTATGACAATAATTGCCAAAATCACACATAGACTTGAAAATAGGCCATTAAAGGGTGAAAACACGAACCAGCCCCCCGACGACCCCGTAGGAGGCACGAACACCTCACACGGGACAAATGTAACTTGTAGGAACTGACCGCGTAGTTCTGGGTCTCCCGATATGAGAGTATGATGATAATTTAGAAAAATCACACTTAGACTTGAAAGTCGGCCGTTAAAGGGTGAAAACCTAAACCAGCCCCCTTAGGAGGCACGAACACCTCGCACGGGACCAGTGTAACTTATAGGAACTGAACATGTAGTCCCAGGTCTCCCGGTTTGAGAGTATGATGATATTTTGAAATAATCACCACTTAGACTTGAAAACAAGCCGTTAAAGGGTGAAAACCCGAACCTGCCCCCAAATGACCCGTAGGAGGCACGAACACCTTGCACGGGACCAATGTAAGTTGTAGGAACTTACCGCATTGTCCAGGGTTTCTCGATTTGAAAGTTTGACGATAATTAGCAAAAATCACATTAGGAAATGAAAACAGGCCGTTAAAGGGTGAAAATCGATACCAGCCCCCAAACGAGCCCGTAAGAGGCACAAACACCTCGCACGGGACCAATGTAACTTGTAGGAACTGACCGCGTAGTCTTGGGTCTCCCGGTTTGAGAGTATGAAAATAATTTTCCAAAATCACACTTAGACTTTAAAACAGGTCGTTAAAGGTTAAAAACCCAAACCAGCCCCCAAACGACCCCGTAGGAGGCATGAACACCTCGCACGGGACCAACGTAACTTATAAGAACTGACCGCGTAGTCCCGGGTCTCCTGGTTTGAGAGTATGACGATAATTTACCAAAATCACACTTAGACTTGAAAAAATGCCATTAATGGGTGAAAACCCGAACTAGCGCCCAAATGACCCCGTAGGAAGCATGAACGCCTCGTACGGGACCAATGTAACTTATAGGAACTGATGGCGTAGTCTCGGGTCTCCTAATTTGAGAGTATGACGATAATTTGCCAAAATCACACTTAGACTTGAAAACAGGCCGTTAAAGGGTGAAAACCCGAACCAGCCCCCAAACGACCTTGGAGGAGGCACGAACACCTCGCATGGGACCAATGTAACTTGTAGTAACTCACCGCGTAGTTTCCGATTCCCTTGTTTTAGAGTATGACGATAATTTTGCCAAAATCACACTTAGACTTGAAAACATGCCGTTAATGGGTTAAAACCCGAGCCAGCCCCCAAACGACCATATAGGAGCCACGAACACCTCGCACGGGATGAATGTAACTTATAGGAACTGATCGCGTAGTCTGGGGTCTCCTGATTTGAGAGTATGATGATAATTTGCAAAAAACCTCACTTAGACTTGAAAACATTCCGTTAATGGGTGAAAACCCGAACCATCCCCCAAACGACCCCGTAGGAGGTATGAACGCCTCGTACAGAACCAATGTAACTTGTAGGAACTGACCGCGTAGTCTCGGGTCTCCCGATTTGAGAGTGTGATGATAATTTGTAAACATCACACTTAGACATGAAAACAAGTCGTTAAAGGGTGAACACCCGAACTTGCCCCCAAACGACCCCGTAGGAGGCACGAACACCTCGCACGGGACCAATCTATCTTGAAGGAACTGACTGAGTAGTCCCGAGTCTCCCGGTTTGAGAGTATGATGATAATTTACAAAAATCACACTTAGACTCGAAACCGGACGTTAAAGGGTGAAAACCCGAACCAGCCCCCAAACGACCTCGTAGGTGGCACGAACACCTCGCATGGGACCAATGTTACTTATAGGAACTGACCGCGTAGTCCCCGGTATCCCAGTTTTAGAGTATGACGATAATTTGCAAAAATCACACTTAGACTTGAAAACAGGCCGTTAAAGGGTGAAAACCCGAACCAGCCCTAGACGACCCCGTAGGAGGCATGAACACCTCGCACGGGACCAATGTAACTTTTAGGAACTGACAGCGTAGTTCTGGGTCTCTCGGTTTGAGAGTATGATGATAATTGGGAAAAATCACACTTAGACTTGAAAGCAGGTCGTTAAAGGGTAAAAACCCAAATCAGCCCCCAAACGACCCCGTAGGAGGCACGACACCTCGCACAAGACCAATGTAAATTATAGCAACTGATCGCATAGTCCCGGGTCTCCCGATTTGAGAGTATGATGATAATTTGTCAAAATCACACTTAGACTTGAAAACAGGCCGTTAATGGGTGAAAACCCGAACAGCCCCCAAATAACCCCGTAGGAGGCATGAACGCCTTGCACGGGACCAATGTAACTTATAGGAACTGATGGCGCAGTCTCAGGTCTCCCGGTTTGAGAGTATGATGATAATTTGACAAAATCACACTTAGACTTGAAAACAAGTCGTTAAAGGGTGAAAACTCGAACCAGCCCCCAAACGAACCTATAGGAGGCACGAACACCTCGCACGGGAACAATGTAACTTGTAGGAACTGACCGCCTAGTCCCGAGTCTCCTGGTTTGAGAGTATGATGATAATTTGCTAAAATCACACTTAGACATGAAAACATGCCGTTAATGGGTTAATACCCGAGCCAGCCCCCAAACGACCCCATAGGAGGCACGAACACCTCGCATGGGACGAATGTAATTTATAGGAACTGACCGCGTAGTCCCGAGTCTCCTGATTTGAGAGTATGATGATAATTTGCAAAAATCACCACTTAGACTTCAAAACATACCGTTGAAGTGTGAACACCGAACCAGCCCCCATACGACCCCGTAGGAGGCACGAACACATCGCACGGGACCAATGTAAATTGTAGGAACTGACTGCGTAGTCCTGGGTCTCCTGGTTTGAGAGTATAACGATATTTTTCCGAAATCTCACTTAGACTTGAAAACATGCCGTTAATGGGTGAAAACCTGAACCAGCCCCCAAACGACCCCGTAGGAGGTATGAACGCCTCGCACGAGACCAATGTAACTTGTTGGAACTGATCGCGTAGTCTCGGGTATCCCAGTTTGAGAGTATGATGATAGTTTGCCAAAATCACACTTAGACTTGAAAACAGGCCGTTAATGGGTGAAAACCCGAACTAGCCCCCAAACAACCCCGTAGGAGGCACCAACGTCTCGCATGGGACCAATGAAACTTGTAGGAACTCACCGCGTAGTCTCGAGTTTCTCGATTTGAGAGTGTGACGATAATTTGTAAACATCACACATAGACTTCAAAACAGGTCGTTAAAGGGTGAACACCCGAACTTTACCCCAAATGACCCTGTAAGAGGCACGAACACCTCGCACGGGACCAATCTAACTTGTAGGTACTGATCGAGTAGTCCCGGGTCTCTCGGTTTGAGAGTATGATGATAATTTGCAAAAATCACACTTAGACTCGAAACAGGCCCTTAAATGGTGAAAACTCGAAACGACCCCGAAGGAGCTAGGAACACCTCGCACGGGACCAATGTAACTTGTAGGAATTGACAGCGTAGTCCCGGGTATACCGATTTCAGAGTATGATAATAATTTGCCAAAATCACACTTAGACTTGAAAACAGGCCATTAAAGGGTAAAAATTCGAACCAACCCCCCGACGACCCCGTAGGAGGCACGAACACCTCACACGGGACCAATGTAAATTGTTGGAACTGACCACGTAGTTCTGGGTCTCTCGGTTTAAGAGTATGATGATAATTTGCGAAAATCACACTTAGACTTGAAAACAAGTCGTTAAAGGGTGAAAACTCGAACCAGCCCCCAAATGACCGCGTAGGTGGCTCGAACACCTTGCACGGGACCAATGTAACTTATAGGAACTGACCACGTAGTATGACGATAATTTGCAAAAATTACACTTAGACTTGAAAATAGGCCGTTAAAGGGTGAAAACCCGAACCAGCCCCCAGACGACCCCGTAGGAGGCATGAACACCTCGCACGGACCAATGTAACTTGTAGGAACTGACCGCGTAGTCTCGGGTATCCCGATTTTAGAGTATGACGATAATTTGAAAAAATCACACTTAGACTTGAAAACAGGCCGTTAAAGGGTGAAAACTTGAACCAGCCACTGACGACCCCGTAGAAGGCATGAACACCTCGCACGGGACCAATGTAACTTGTAGGAACTGATCGCGTAGTTTCGGGTCTCCCGATTTGAGAGTATGATGATAATTGGGAAAAATCACACTTACTTGAAAGCAGGCCGTTAAAGGGTGAAAACCCAAACCAGCCCCCAAATGACCCCGTAGGAGGCATGAACACCTCGCACGGGACCAATGTAACTTGTAGGATATGACGGCGTAGTTCCGGGTCTCCCGGTTTGAGAGTATGATGATAATTGGGAAAAATCACACTTAGACTTGAAACCAGGCCGTTAAAGGGTGAAAACCCAAACCAGCCCCCAAACGACCCCGTAGGAGGCCCGAACACCTCGCACCGGACCAATGTAACTTGTAGGAACAGACCGCGTAGTCCCAGGTCTCTCGATTTGAGAGTATGACGATAATTTACAAAAATCACCACTTAGACTTGTAAACAGGCCGTTAAAGGGTGAAAACCCCAACCCGCCACCAAACGACCCCGTAGGAGGCACGAACACCTCGTACGGGACTAATGTAACTTATAAGAACTGACCGGTATTCCAGTTTGTGAGTATGATGATAATTTGTAAAAATCACAGTTAGACTTGAAAACAGGACGTCAAAGGGTGAAAACCCGAACAAGCCCCAGACGACCCCGTAGGATGCATGAACACCTCGCACGGGACCATTGTAACTTGTAGGAACTGAACGCATAGTCCCGGGTCTCTCGATTTGAGAGTATGACGATAATTTGCCAAAATCACCACTTAGACATGAAAATAGGCCGTTAAAGGGTGAATAACCGAACTAGCCCCCAAACGACCCCGTTGGAGGCACGGACTCCTTGTACGGGACCAATGTAACTTTTAAGAACTGACCGCATAGTCTCGGGTCTCCCAGTTTGAAAGTGTGATGATAATTTGAAATAATCACCACTTACACTTGAAAACCGGCCGTTAAAGGGTGAAAACCTGAACCATCCCCAAACGACCCCGTAATAGGCACAAACACCTTGCACGGGACCAATGTAACTTGTTGGAACTCACCGCGTAGTCTCGAGTTTCCCGATTTTAAAATGTGACAATAATTTGCAAAAATCGCACTTAGACATGAAAACAGGCCGTTAAACGGTGAAAACCGGTACAAGACCCTGAAACGACCCCATAGGAGGCACGAACACCTCGCACGGGACCTATGTAACTTGTACGAACTGATCGCGTAGTCCCGGGTCTCCCGGTTTGAGAGTATGATGATAATTTACAAAAATCACCACTTAGACTTGAAAATAGGCCGTTAAAGGGTGAAAACCCGAACCTACACCTAAATGACCCCGTAGGAGGAACGAACACCTCGCACGGGACCAATGTAACTTGTAGGAACTGACCGCGTACTCCCGGGTCTCTCGGTTTGAGAGTATGATGATAATTTCCCAAAATCACATTTAGACACGAAGACAGGTCGTCAAAGGGTGAAAACCCGAACAAGCCCCCCGACGACCCCATAGGAGGCATGAACACGTCGCACCGGACCAATGTAACTTGTTGGTACTCACCGCGTAGTCCCAGGTCTCCCGATTTGAGAGTATGATGATAATTTGCAAAAATCACACTTAGTCTTGAAAACAGGAAGTTAAAGGGTGAAAACTTGAACCAGCCCCCAAACCACTTCGTAGGAGGCACGGACACCTCGCCGGGACCAATGTAACTTGTAGGAACTGACCGCGTAGTCCCGGGTGTGCTGATTTGAGAGTATGATGATAATTTGCAAAAATCACCACTTATACTTAAAAATAGGCCGTTAAAGGGTGAAAACCAGAACCAGTCCCCAGTCGACCCCGTAGGAGGCACAAACACCTTGTACGGGACCAATTTAACTTGAAGTAACTGATCGCGTACTCCCGGGTCTCCCGATTTGAGAGTATGATGATAATCTGCAAAAAACACACTTAGACATGAAAACAGTCCCTTAAAGGGTGAAAACTCAAACCAGTCCTCACACGACCCCATAGGAGGCACGAACACCTCACACGGGACCAATGTTACTTGTAGGAATTGACCGCATAGTCCCGGGTCTCCCGGTTTGAGAGTATGACGATAATTTGCAAAAATCACACTTAGACTTGAAAATAGGTCGTTAAAGGGTGAAAACCCGAACCAGCCCCCAAATGACCCCGCAGGAGGCACGAACACCTCACACGGGACCAATGTAACCTATAGTAACTGACTGCATAGTCCCGAGTCTCCCAATTTGAGAGTATGATGATAATTTGTAAAAATCACCCCTTAGACTTGAAAACAGGCCGTTAAAGGGTGAAAGCCCGAACCAGCCACCAGATGACCCCGTAGGGGGCACGAACAGCTCGCACGGGACCAATGTAACTTGTAGGAACTGACCGTGTAATTCCAGCGCTCCCTGTTTGAGAGTATGACGATAATTGGGAAAAATCACACTTTGATTTGAAAGCAGGCCCTTAAGGTGTGAAAACCCTAACCAGCCCCCAAACGAACTTGTAGGAGGCACGAACACCTAGCACGGGACCAATGTAACTTGTACGAACTGATCGCATAGTCTCGAGTCTCCCGGTTTGAAAGTCTGATGATAATTTGCAAAAATCACACTTAGACATGAAAACAGGCCATTAAAGGGTGAAAATCGGTTCTAGCCCCCCAAACGACCTCGTAGGAGGCACAAACACATCGTACGGGACCAATGTAACTTGTAGGAACTGATCGCGTAGTCCCGGGTCTCCCAATTTGAGCGTATGATGATAATTTCCTAAAATCACACTTAGACTTGAAAGCAGGCCATTAAAGGGTGAAAACCCGAACCAGGCCCCAAACGACCCCGTATGAGGCACGAACACCTTGCACGGGACCAATGTGACTAGTAGGAACTGACCGCGTAGTCCCGGGTCTCCCGGTTTGAGAGTATGATGATTATTTGAAAAAATCACCCATAGACTTGAAAACAGGCCGTTAAACTGTGAAAACCCGATCCATCCCATAGACGACCCCGTTGGAGGCACGTACACCTCGCACGGGACAAATGTAACTTGTAGGAACTTACCGCGTAGTCCCGGGTCTCCCGGTTTGAGAGTATGATGATAATTTGCAAAAATGTAACTTATAGACTTGAAAATAGGCCGCTAAAGGGTGAAGACCGGTACCAGCCCCAAAACGATCCCGTAGGAGGAACGAACACCTCGGTCGTTAATGGGTTAAAACCCGAGCCCGCCCCTAAACGACCCCTAGGAGGCACGAACACCTCGCATGGGACGAATGTAATTTATAGGAATTGACCGCGTAGTCCCGAGTCTCCTGATTTGAGAGTATGATGATAATTTGACAAAATCTCACTTAGACTTGAAAATAAGTCGTTAAAGGGGAAACCCGAACCAGCCCCCAGACGACCATGTAGGAGGGATGAACACGTCGCACGAGACCAATGTAACTTATAGGAACTGACCGTGTAGGGCCGAGTCTCTCGGTTTGAGAGTATGACGATAATTTGCAAAAATCAAACTTATACTTGAAAACAGGTCGTTAAAGTGTGAAAACTCAAACCAGTCCCCAAACGATCCCGTAGGAGGCACGAACACCTCGAACGGGACAAATGTAACTTGTAGGAACTAATTGCTTAGTCTCGGGTCTCTCGAATTGAGAGTATGAAGATAATTTGCAAAAATGACCACTTAGACTTGAAAACAGGCCGTTAAATGGTGAAAACACGAGCTAGCCCCCTGACGACCCCATAGGATGCACGGGACCAATGTAACTTGTAGGAACTGACTGCGTAGTCTCGGGTGTCCAGGTTTGAAAGTGTGATGATAATTTGCATAAATCACACTTAGACTTGAAAATTGGTCGTTAAAGGGTGAAAACCCAAACCAGGCACCAAACGACCCCGCAAGAGGCACGAACACCTTGCACGGGACCAATGTGACTTGTAGGAACTGATCGCGTAGTCCCGGGTCTCCCGCTTTGAGAGTATGATGATAATTTTCAAAAATCACACATAGACTTGAAAATAGGCCATTAAAGGGTGAAAACCCAAACTAGACCCAAAACGACCCCGTAGGAGGCATGAACACCTCGAACGGGACCAATCTAACTTGTAGGAACTGATCGCGTAGTCTCGAGTCTCATGATTTTAGAGTATGACAATAGTATGCACAATTCACACTTAGATGTGAAAATAGGCCGTTAAAGGTTGAAAACCAGAACCAGGCCCCAGACGACCTCGTAGGAGGCACGAACACCTCGCACGGGACTAATGTAACTTGTAGGAACTGATCGCGTAGTCTCGGGTCTCCCGGTTTGAGAGTATGACGATAATTTGCAAAAATCGCACTTAGACTTAAAAACAGGCCGTTATAGGTTAAAAACCTAAACCAGCCACCAAACAACCCCGTAGGAGGCACGAACACCTCGCACGGGACCAATGTAACTTATAGGAACTGACCGCGTAGTCCCGGGTCTCCCGGTTTGAGAGTATGACAGTAATTTGTAAAAATCACACTTAGACTTGAAAACAGACCGTTAAAGGTTGAAATACGAAACTAGATCCCAAATGACCCCGTAGGAGGCACGAACACCTCGCACGGGACCAATGTAAGTTGTAGGAACTGACCGTGTAATCTCGGGTCTCACGGTTTGAAAGTATGACGATAATTTTCTAAATTCACACATATACTGGAAAACAGGCCGTCACAGGTTGAAAACCCGAACCAGCTCCCGGATGATCCCGTAGGAGGCACGAACACCTCACACAGGACCAATGTAACTTGTAGGAACTAACCCTGTAGTCCCGAGTTTCCCGGTTTGAGAGTATGACAATAATATGCCAAAATCACACTTAGACTTGAAAATAGGCCGTTAATGGGTGAAAACATGAACCAGCTCCGAAACAACCCCGTAGGAGTCACGAACACCTCGCACGGGACCAATATAACTTGTAGGAACTGACCGCGTAGTCTCGGGTCTCCTGGTTTGAGTGTATGATGATAATTTTGCCAAAATGTCACTTACACTTGAAAATAGGTCGTTAAAGGGTGAAAACCCGAACCATCCCCCAAACGACCCCGTAGGAGGCACGAACACCTCACATGAGACCAATGTAACTGGTAAGAACTGACCGCGTAGTCCCGGGTCTCCCGGTTTGAGAGTAAGACGATAACCTGTAAAAATCACACTTAAACTTGAAAAGAGGCCGTTAAAGGGTGAAAACACGAACCAGCTCCCAAACGACCCCGTAGGAGGCACGAACAACTCTCACAGGACCAATGTAACTTGTAGGAACTGACCGCGAAATCTCGGATATCCCGGTTTGAGAGTATGATGATAATTTTCCAAAATCGCACTTAGACTTGAAAACTGGTCGTTAAAGGGTGAAAACACGAACCAACACCCCGGCGACCCCGTAGAAGGCATGAACACCTCGCACGGGACTAATGTAACTTGTAGGAATTGATCGTGTAGTCCCGAGTATCCCGATTTGAGAGAATGATGATAATTTGTAAACATCACACTTAGACTTGAAAATAGGCCGTTAAAGGCTGAAAAGCCGAACCAGCCCCCAAACGACCCCGTAGGGGGCACGAACACCTCGCACGAGACAAATGTAACTTGTTGGAACTAATCACGTAGTCCCGGGTCTCTCGGATTTAAAGTATGATGATAATTTGCAAAAATGACCACTTAGACTTGAAGACAGGCCGTTAAATGGTGAAAACCCGAGCCAGCCCCTAGATGACCCTATAGGATGCACGGGACCAATGTAACTTGTAGGAACTGACTGCGTAGTCCCGAGTCTCCCGGTTTGAAAGTGTGATGATAATTTGCATAAATCACACTTAGACTTGAAAATAGGTCGTTAAAGGGTGAAAACCCAAACCAGCCCTCAAACGACCCCGCAGGAGGTACGAACACCTCGCACGGGACCAATGTGACTTGTAGGAACTGACCGCGTAGTCCCGGGTCTCCCGCTTTGAGAGTATGACGATAATTTGCAAAAATCACACTTAGACTTGAAAACAGGCTGTTAAAGGGTGAAAACCCAAACCAGCCCTAAAGCGACCCCGTGGGAGGCACGAACACCTCACACGTGACCAATCTAACTTGTAGGAACTGACCTCGTAGTCCCAGGTCTCTCGGTTTGAGGGTATGACGATAATTTGCAAAAATCACAATTAGACTTGAAAATAGGCCGTTAAAGGGTGAAAACCCAAACCAACCCCAAAACGACCCCGTAGGAGGCACGAACACCACGCACGTAACCAATCTAACTTGTATGAACTGACCGCGTAGTCCCAGGTCTCTCGGTTTGAGAGTATGACGATAATTTACAAAAATCACAATTAGACTTGAAAACAGGCCGTTAAAGGGTGAAAATCTAAACCAGTCCAAAAACGACCCCGTGTGAGGCACGAGCACCTCTCACGTGACCAATCTAACTTGTAGGAACTGACCACGTAGTCCCGGGTGTCCCGGTTTGAGAGTATGAAGATAATATTCAAATTCACACTTTGACGTGAAAATAGGCCGTTAAAGGGTGAAAACCCAAACCAACCCCCCAAACGACCCCGTAGGAGGCACGAACACCTCGTACGGGACCAATGTAACTTGTAGGAACTGACCGTGTAGTCCCGAGTCTAGCGATTTTAGAGTATGACGATAATATGCACAATTCACACTTAGACTTGAAAACAAGTCGTTAAAGGTTGAAAACCAGAACCATGCCCCAGACGACCCCGTAGGAGGCATGAACACCTCGCACGGGACCAATGTAACTTGTAGGAACTGACCGTGTAGGCTCGGGTCTCTCGGTTTGAGAGTATGATGATAATTTGCAAAAATCACACTTATACTTGAAAACAGGCCGTTAAAGTGTGAAAACTCAAACCAGTCCCCAAACGATCCCGTAGGAGGCACGAACACCTCGCACGGGACAAATGTAACTTGTAGGAACTAATCGCTTAGTCTCGGGTCTCTTGAATTGAGAGTATGAAGATAATTTGCAAAAATGACCACTTAGACTTGAAAATAGGCCGTTAAATGGTGAAAACATAAGCTAGCCCCCTGACGACCCCATATGATGCACGGGACCAATGTAACTTGTAGGAACTGATTGCATAGTCCCGGGTGTACCTGTTTGAAAGTGTGATGATAATTTGCATAAATCACACTTAGACTTGAAAATAGGTCGTTAAAGGGTGAAAACCCAAACCAGCCTCCAAACGACCCCGTAGGAGGCACGAACACCTTGTACGGGACCAATGTGACTTGTAGGAACTGACCGTGTAGTCCCGGGTCTCCCGCTTTGAGAGTATGATGATAATTTTCAAAAATCATACTTAGACTTGAAACCAGGCCATTAAAGGGTGAAAATCAAAACCAGACCCAAAAGGACCCCGTATGAGGCATGAACACCTCGCACGGGACCAACCTAACTTGTAGGAACTGACCGCGTAGTCCCAAGTCTCACGATTTTAGAGTATGACAATAGTATGCACAATTCACACTTAGACTTGAAAACAAGCCGTTAAAGGTTGAAAAGCAGAACCAAGCTCCAGACGACCTCGTAGGAGGCACGAACACCTCGCACGGGACTAATGTAACTTGTAGGAACTGATCGCGTAGTCTCGGGTCTCCCGGTTTGAGAGTATGACGATAATTTGCAAAAATCGCACTTAGACTTCAAAACTGGCAGTTATAGGTTAAAAACCTGAACCAGCCACCAAACAACCCCGTAGGAGGAACGAACGCCTCGCACGGGACCAATGTAACTTGTAGGAACTGACCGCGTAGTCCCGGGTCTCCCGGTTTGAGAGTATGACAATAATTTGCAAAAATCACACTTAGACTTGAAAACAGACCGTTAAAGGTTGAAATACCAAACTAGCTCCCAAACGACCCCGTAGGAGGCACGAACACCTCGCACGGGACCAATGTAATTTGAAGGAACTATTCGTGTATTCTCGGGTATCACGGTTTCAGAGTATGACGATAATTTTCTAAATTCACACATATACTGGAAAACAGGCCGTTACAGGTTGAAAACCCGAACCAGCTCCCAGATGATCCCGTTGGAGGCACGAACACCTCACACAGGACCAATGTAACTTGTAGAAACTAACCGTGTAGTCCCGGGTATCCCGGTTTGAGAGTATGACAATAATATGCCAAAATCACACTTAGACTTGAAAATAGGCCGTTAATGGGTGAAAACCCGAACCAGCTCCGAAACAACCCCGTAGGAGGCACGAACACCTCGCACGGGACCAATGTAACTTGTAGGAACTGACCGCATAGTCTCGGGTCTCCCGGTTTGAGTGTATGACGATAATTTTGCCAAAATGTCACTTAGACTTGAAAATAGGTCGTTAAAGGGTGAAAACCCGAACCAGCCCCCAAACGACCCCGTAGGAGGCACGAACACCTCACACGAGACCAATGTAACTGGTAAGAACTGACCGCGTAGTCCCGGGTCTCCCAGTTTGAGAGTATGACGATAACCTATAAAAATCACACTTAAACTTGAAAAGAGGCCGTTAATGGGTGAAAACACGAACCAGCTCCCAAACGACCCCGTAGGAGGCACGAACAACTCTCACAGTACCAATGTAACCTGTTAGAACTGACCGCGTAATCTCGGGTATCCCGATTTGAGAGTATGATGATAATTTTCCAAAATCGCACTTAGACTTGAAAACTGGTCGTTAAAGGGTGAAAACACGAACCAACACCCCGGCGACCCCGTAGAAGGCATGAACACCTCGCACGGGACTAATGTAACTTGTAGGAATTGATCGTGTAGTCCCGGGTATCCCGGTTTGAGAGAATGACGATAATTTGTAAACATCACACTTAGACTTGAAAATAGGCCGTTAAAGGCAGAAAAGCCGAACCAGCCCCCAAACGACCCCGTAGGGGGCACGAACACCTCGCACGAGACAAATGTAACTTGTAGGAACTAATCACGTAGTCCCGGGTCTCCCGGATTTAAAGTATGACGATAATTTGCAAAAATGACCACTTAGACTTGAAGACAGGCCGTTAAATGGTGAAAACCCGAGCCAGCCCCTAGACGACCCCATAGGATGCACGGGACCAATGTAACTTCTAGGAACTGACCGCGTAGTCCCGGGTCTCTCGCTTTGAGAGTATGACGATAATTTGCAAAAATCACACTTAGACTTGAAAACAGGCCGTTAAAGGGTGAAAACCCAAACCATCCCTAAAACGACCCCGTAGGAGGCATGAACACCACGCACGTAACCAATCTAACTTGTATGAACTGACCGCGTAGTCCCAGGTCTCTCGGTTTGAAAGTATGACGATAATTTACAAAAATCACAATTAGACTTGAAAACAGGTCGTTAAAGGGTGAAAACCCAAACCAACCCCCCAAACGACCCCGTAGGAGGCACGAACACCTCGCACGTGACAAATCTAACTTGTAGGAACTGACCACGTAGTCCCGGGTCTCCCGGTTTGAGAGTATGAAGATAATTTGCCAAATTCACACTTAGATGTGAAAATAGGCCGTTAAAGGGTGAAAACCCAAACCAACCCCCCAAACGACCCCGTAGGAGGCACGAACACCTCGCACGGGACCAATGTAACTTGTGGGAACTGACCGCGTAGTCCCGAGTCTAACGATTTTAGAGTATGATGATAATATGCACAATTTGCACTTAGACTTCAAAACAAGTCATTAAAGGTTGAAAACCAGAACCATCCCCAGACGACCCCGTAGGAGGCACGGACACCTCGCACGGGACCAATGTAACTTGTAGGAACTGATCGCGTAGTTTCGAGTCTCACGATTTGAGAGTATGACGATAATTTTTAAAAATCGCACTTAGACTTGAAAATAGGCCGTTAAAGGTTAAATACCTGAACTAGCCAGCAAACAACCCCGTAGGAGGCACGAACACCATGCACGGGACCAATGTAACTTGTAGGAACTGACCGCATAGTCTCGGGTCTCCCGGTTTGAGAGTATGATGATAATTTGCAAAAATCACACTTAGAATTGAAAACAGATCGTTAAAGGTTGAAATACTAAACCAGCTCCCAAACGACCACGTAGGAGGCACGAACACCTCGCACGGGACCAATGTAACTTTTAGGAATTGACCGTGTAGTCCTGGGTTTCACGGTTTGAGAGTATGACGATAATTTTCTAAATTCACACATAGACTGGAAAATAGGCCGTTAAAGGTTGAAAACCCGAACCAACTCCCAGACGATCCAGTAGGAGGCACGAACACCTCACACGGGACCAATGTTACTTGTAGGAACTGACCGTGTAGTCCTGGGTTTCCCGGTTTGAGAGTATGATAATAATTTGCCAAAATCACACTTAGACTTGAAAACTGGCCGTTAATGGGTGAAAACCCGAACCAGCTCCCAAACAACCCCGTAGGAGGCACGAACACCTCGCACGAGACCAATGTAACTTGTACGAACTGTCGCGTAGTCTCGGGTCTCCTAGTTTGAGTGTATGACGATAATTTTGCCAAAAGGACACTTAGCCTTGAAAATAGGTCGTTAAACGGTGAAAACCCGAACCAGCCCCCAAACGACCCCGTAGGAGGTACGAACACATCACACAGGACCAATGTAACTGGTAGGAACTGACCGCATAGTCCCGGGTCTCCCGATTTGAGAGTATGACGATAACCTATACAAATCACACTTAAACTTGAAAAGAGGCCGTTAAAGGGTGAAAACCCGAACCAGCTCCCAAATGACCCCGTAGGAGGCACGAACACCTCTCACCGGACCAATGTAACTTGTAGGAACTGATGGCGTAGTCCCAAGTCTCACGGTTTGAGAGTATGAAAATAATTTGCAAAATTCACACTTAGACTTAAAACAGGCCGTCAAGGTCTGAAAACCCGAAACAGCCCCCAAAACGACCCCGAAGGAGGTATGAACACCTCAGACGGGACCAATGTAACTTGTAGGAACTAACCGCATAATCCCGGGTATCTCGGTTTGAGAGTATAATGATAATTTTCCAAAATCGCACTTAGACTTGAAAACTGGACGTTAAAGGGTGAAAACACGAACCAGCACCCCGACGACCCTGTAGAAGGCATGAACACCTCGCACGGGACTAATGTAACTTGTAGGAATCGATCGTGTAGTCCCGGGTCTCCCGGTTTGAAAGTATGACGGTAATTTGTAAACATCACACTTAGACTTTAAAATAGGCCGTTAAAGACTGAAAAGCAGAACCAGCCCCCAAACAACCCCGTCGGAGGCACGGACACCTCGCATGAGACCAATGTAACTGGTAGGAACTTACCGCGTAGCCCCAGGTCTCCGGGATTGAGAGTATGATGATAATTTGCAAAAATAACCACTTAGACTTGAAAACAGGCCGTTAAATGGTGAAAACCCGAGCCAGCCCCAAGACGACCCCATAGGATGCACGAACTCCTTGCACGGGACCAATGTAACTTGTAGGAACTAACTGCGTAGTCCCGGGTCTCCCGCTTTGAAAGTGTGACGAGAATTTGCAAAAATCACACTTAGACTTGAAAATAGGTCGTTAAAGGGTGAAAACCAAAACCAGCCTCAAAACGACCCCATAGGAGGCACGAACACCTCGCACGAGACCAATGTAACTTGTAGGAACTGACCGCGTAGTCCCTGGTCTCTCGGTTTGAGGGTATGATGGTAATTTGCAAAAATCACAATTAGACTTAAAAACAGGTCGTTAAAGGGTGAAAACCCAACCCAGCCCCAAAACGGCCCCGTAGGAGGCACGAACGCCTCGCACGTGACCAATCTAACTTGTAGGAACTGACCGCGTAGTCCCAGGTCTCTCGGTTTGATAGTATGACGATAATTTGCAAAAATCACAATTAGACTTGAAAATAGGCCGTTAAAGGGTGAAAACCGAAACCAGTCCCAAAATGACCCCGTGTGAGGCACGAGCACCTCGCACGTGACAAATCTAACTTGTAGGAACTGACCACGTAGTCTGGGGTCACCAGATTTGAGAGTCTGAAGATAATTTGCCAAATTCACACTTAGACGTGAAATAGACCGTTAAAGGGTGAAAACCCAAACCAACCCCCCAAACGACCCCGTAGGAGGCACGAACACCTCGCACGGGACAAATGTAACTAGTAGGAACTGACCGCGTAGTCCCGAGTCTCACACTTTTAGAGTATGATGATAATATGCACAATTCACACTTAGACTTGAAAATATGCCGTTAAAGGTTGAAAACCAGAACTAGGACCCAGAAGACCCCGTAGGAGGCACGAACACCTCGCACGAGAGCAATCTAACTTGTAGGAACTGACCGCATAGTCCCGGGTCTCTCGATTTGAGAGTATGACGATAATTTGCCAAAATCACCACTTAGACATGAAAATACGCCGTTAAAGGGTGAAAACCCGAACCAACCCCCAAATGACCCTGTTGGAGGTACGAACTCCTCACACGGGACCAATGTAACTTTTAAGAACTGACCGCATAGTCTCGAGTCTCCCAGTTTGAAAGTGTAATGATAATTTGTAATAGTCACCACTTAGACTTAAAAACAGGCCGCTAAAGGGTGAAAACCCGAACCAGCCCCAAACGACCCCGTAATAGCCACAAACACCTTTCACGGGACCAATGTAACTTGTAGGAACTCACCGCGTAGTCTCGAGTTTCCCGGTTTGAAAATGTGACAATAGTTCACAAAAATCACACTTAGACATGAAAACAGACCATTAAACGGTGAAAACCGGTACCAGACCCCGAAACGACCCCATAGGAGGCATGAACACCTTGCACGGGACCTATGTAACTTGAAGGAACTGATCGCGTAGTCCCGGGTCTCCTGGTTTGAGAATATAACGATAATTAACAAAAATCACCACTTAGACTTGAAAATAGGCCGTTAAAGGGTGAAAACCCGAACCTACCCCTAAATGACCCCGTAGGAGGAATGAACACCTCGCACGGGACCAATGTAACTTGTAGGAACTGACCGCGTAGTCTTGGGTCTCCCGGTTTGAGAGTATGATGATAATTTCCCAAAATCACATTTAGATATGAAAACTGGCCGTCAAAGGGTGAAAACCCGAACAAGCCCCCCGACGAGCCCATAGGAGGCACGAACACCTCGCACCGGACCAATGTAACTTGTTGGAACTAATCGCGTAGTACCAGGTCTCCCGATTTGAGAGTATGACGATAATTTGCAAAAATCACACTTAGACTTGAAAACAGGAAGTTAAAGGGTGAAAACTCAAACCAGCCCCCAAACCACTTCGTAGGAGGCACGGACACCTCGCCGGGACCAATGAAACTAGTAGGAACTGACCGCGTAGTCCCGGGTCTCTCGATTTGAGAGTATGACGATAATTTGCCAAAATCACCACTTAGACTTGAAAATAGGCCGTTAAAGGGTGAAAACCCGAACCAACCCCCAAATGACCCCGTTGGAGTTAGGAACTCCTTGCACGGGACCAATGTAACTTTTAAGAACTGACCGCATAGTCTCGGGTCTCCCAGTTTGAAAGTGTGATGATAATTTGTAATAATCACCACTTAGACTTAAAAACAGGCCGTTAAAGGGTGAAAACCCGAACCAGCCCCAAACGACCCCGTAATAGGCACAAACACCTTTCACGGGACCAATGTAACTTGTAGGAACTCACCGCGTAGTCTCGAGTTTCCCGGTTTGAAAATGTGACAATAATTTGCAAAAATCACACTTAGACATGAAATCAGGCCGTTAAACGGTTAAAACCAATACCAGACCACGAAACGACCCCATAGGAGGCACGAACACCTTGCACGGGACCTATGTAACTTGAAGGAACTGATAGCGTAGTCCCGGGCCTCCCGGTTTGAGTGTATGACGATAATTTACAAAAATCACCACTTAGACTTGAAAATAGGCCGTTAAAGGGTGAAAACCCGAACCTACGCCTAAATGACCCCGTAGGAGGAACGAACACCTCGCAGGGGACCAATGTAACTTGTAGGAACTGACCGCGTAGTCTCAGGTCTCCCGGTTTGATAGTATGATGATAATTTCCCAAAATCACATTTAGACATGAAAACTGGCCGTCAAAGGGTGAAAACCCGAACAAGCCCCCCAACGAGCCCATAGGAGGCACGAACACCTCGCACCGGACCAATGTAACTTGTTGGAACTGACCGCGTAGTCCCCGGTCTCCCGATTTGAGAGTATGACGATAATTTGCAAAAATCACACTTAGACTTGAAAACAGGAAGTTAAAGGGTGAAAACTCAAACCAGCCCCCAAAGCACTTCGTAGGAGGCACGGACACCTCGCCGGGACCAATGTAACTTGTAGGAACTGACCGCGTAGTCCCGGGTCTGCTGATTTGAGAGTATGATGATAATTTGAAAAAATCACCACTTATACTTGAAAGCAGGCCGTTAAAGGGTGAAAACCAGAACCAGTCCACAAACGTCCCCGTAGGAGGCACGAACACCTTGTACGGGACCTATGTAACTTGTAGGAACTGATCGCGTAGTCTCGGGTCTCCCGGTTTGAGAGTATGACGATAATTTACAAAATTCACACTTAGACGTGAAAATAGGCCGTTAAAGGGTGAAAACCCGATCCAGCCCCCAAACGACCCCTTGGAGGAACGAACAACTCGTGTGGGACCAATTTAACTTGAAGTAACTGATCGCGTACTCCCGGGTCTCCCGATTTGAGAGTATGATGATAATGTGCAAAAAACACACTTAGACTTGAAAACAGGCTGTTAAAGGGTGAAAACTCAAACCAGTCCTCAAACGACCGCGTAGGAGGCACGAACACCTCGCACGGGACCAATGTTACTTGTAGGAATTGACCGCATAGTCCCAGGTCTCCCAATTTGAGAGTGTGATGATAATTTGTAAAAATCACCCCTTAGACTTAAAAACAGGCCGTTAAAGGGTGAAAGCCCGAACCAACCCCCAGATGACCCCGTAGGAGGCACGAACACCTCGCACGGGACCAATGTAACTTGTAAGAACTGACCGCGTAGTTCCAGCTCTCCCAGTTTGAGAGTATGACGATAATTGGGAAAAATCACACTTAGATTTGAAAGCAGGCCGTTAAGAGGTGAAAACCCTAACCAGCCCCCAAACGAACTTGTAGGAGGCACGAACACCTCGCACGGGACCAATGTAACTTGTAGGAACTGATCGCATAGTCTCGAGTCTCCCGGTTTAAAAGTGTGATGATAATTTGCAAAAATCACACTTAGACATGAAAACAGGCCATTAAAGGGTGAAAATTGGTTCTAGCCACCCAAACGACCTCGTAGGACACACGAACACATCGCACGGGACCAATGTAACTTGTAGGAACTGATCGTGTAGTCCCGGGTCTCCCAATTTGAGCGTATGATGATAATTTCGTAAAATCACACTTAGACTTCAAAGCAGGCCATTAAAGGGTGAAAACCCGAACCAGGCCCCAAACGACCCCGTGTGAGGCACGAACACCTTGCACGGGACCAATGTAACTAGTAGGAACTGACCGCGTAGTCCCGAGTCTCCCGGTTTGAGTGTATGATGATAATCTGCAAAAATCACCCATAGACTTGTAAACAGGCCGTTAAACTATGAAAACCCGATCCAGCCCCCAGACGACCCCGTTGGAGGCATGAACACCTCGCACGGGACCAATGTAACTTGTAGGAATGGACCGCGTAGTCCCGGGTCTCCCGATTTGAGAGTATGATGGTAATTTGCAAAAATCACACTTAGACTTGAAAATAGGCCTTTTAAGGGGAAAACCCGAACCAACACCCAAACGACCCCGTAGGAGGCACGAACACCTCGCACGGAACCAATCTAACTTGTAGGAACTGACCGCGTAGTCCCGGGTCTCTCGGTTTGAGAGTATCATGATAATTTACCAAAATCACATATAGACTTGAAATAGGCTGCTAAAGGGAGAAGACCGGTACCAGCCCCAAAATGATCCCATTGGAGGAACGAACACCTCGCCCGGGACCAATGTAACTTATAGAAATTGACCTTGTTGTCTAGGGTCTCTCGGTTAGAGAGTATGATGATAATTTGACAAAATCACACTTAGACTTGAAAATAGACCGTTAAAGGGGAAACCCGAACCAGCCCCCAGACGACCATGTAGGAGAGATAAACACCTCGCACGGGACCAATGTAACTTATAGGAACTGACCGTGTAGGCCCGGGTCTCTCGGTTTTAGAGTATGACGATAATTTGCAAAAATCACACTTATACTTGAAAACAGGCCGTTAAAGTGTGAAAACTCAAACCAGTCCCCAAACGATCCCGTAGGAGGCATGAACACCTCGCACGGGACAAATGTAACTTGTAGGAACTAATCGCTTAGCCTCGGGTCTCTCGAATTGAGAGTATGACTATAATTTGCAAAAATGACCACTTAGACTTGAAAACAGGCCGTTAAATGGTGAAAACCCGAGCCAACCCCCAGACGACTACATAGGATGCACGGGACCAATGTAATTTGTAGGAACTGACTGCGTAGTCCCGGGTATCCCGGTTTGAAAGTGTGATGATAATTTGCATAAATCACACTTAGACTTGAAAATAGGCCGTTAAAGGGTGAAAACCGAAACCAGCCCCAAAATGACCCCGTGTGAGGTACGAGTACCTCGCACGTGACAAATCTAACTTGTAGGAACTGACCACGTAGTCCCGGGTCTCTCTATTTGAGAGTATGAAGATAACATGCTAAATTCACACTTAGACGTGAAATAGACCGTTAAAGGGTGAAAACCCAAACAAACCCCCCAAACGACCCCGTAGGAGGCACGAACACCTCGCACGGGACAAATGTAACTAGTAGGAACTGACCGCGTAGTCCCGAGTCTCACGATTTTAGAGTATGATGATAATATGCACAATTCACACTTAGACTTGAAAATAAGCCGTTAAAGGTTGAAAACCAGAACCAGGCCCCAGACGACCCCGTAGGAGGCACGAACACCTCGCACGAGACCAATGTAACTTGTAGGAACTGACCGCGTAGTCCCGGGTCTCTCGATTTGAGAGTATGACGATAATTTGCCAAAATCACCACTTAGACTTGAAAATAGGCCGTTAAAGGGTGAAAACCCATACCAGCCCACAAACGACCTCGTTGGAGGCACGAACTCCTTGCACGGGACCAATGTAACTTTTAAGAACTGACTGCGTAGTCTTGGGTCTCCCAGTTTGAAAGTGTGATGATAATTTGAAATAATCACCACTTAGACTTGAAAACAGGCCGTTAAAGGGTGAAAACCCAAACCAACCCCCGAAACGACCCCGTAGGAGGCAGGAACACCTCTCACGGGACCAATGTAACTTGTGGAAACTGATCGCGTAGTTCCGAGTCTCACGATTTTAGAGTATGATGATAATAAGCACAATTCACACTTAGACTTGAAAATAAGCCGTTAAAGGTTGAAAACCAGAACCAGGCCCCGGACGACCCCGTCGGAGGCACGAACACCTCGCACGGGACCAATGTAACTTGTAAGAACTGACTGCGTAGTCCCGGGTCTCCCGTTTTGAGAGTATGATGATAATTTGCAAAAATCACACTTAGACTTGAAAACAGATCATTAAAGGTTGAAATACCAAACCAGCTCCCAAACGACCCCGTAGGAGGCACGAAAACCTCGTACGGGACCAATGTAACTTGTAGGAACTGACCGTGTAGTCACGGGTCTCACGGTTTGAGAGTATGAAGATAATTTTCTAAATTCACACATAGACTAGAAAACAGGCCGTTAAAGGTTGAAAACCCTAACCAACTCCCAAACGATCTAGTAGCAGGCACGAACACCTCACACGGGACCAATGTTACTTGTAGGAACTAACCGTGTAGTCCCGAGTTTCCCGGTTTGGGAGTATGACAATAATTTGCCAAAATCACACTTAGACTTGAAAAAAGGCCGGTAATGGGTGAAAACACGAACCAGCTCCCAAACAACCCCGTAGGAGGCACGAACACCTCGCACGGGACCAATGTAACTTGTAGGAACTGACCGCGTTGTTTTGGGTCTCCCAGTTTGAGTGTATGATGATAATTTTGCCAAAATTACACTTAGACATGAAAATAGGCCGTTAATGGGTGAAGAGCCGAACCAACCCCCAAACGACCCCGTAAGAGGCACGAACACCTCGCACAAGACCAATGTAACTTGTACGAACTGTCGCATAGTCTCGGGTCTCCTAGTTTGAGTGTATGACGATAATTTTGCCAAAATGACACTTTGCCTTGAAAATAGGCCGTTAAAGGGTGAAAACCCGAACCAGCTCCCAAACGACCCCGTGGGAGGCACGAACACCTCTCACGGGACCAATGTAACTTGTAGGAACTAACCGCGTAGTCCCAAGTCTCACGGTTTGAGAGTATGAAAATAATTTACAAAATTCACACTTAGACTTGAAACAGGCCGTCAAGGGGTGAAAACCCAAACCAGCCCCCAAAACGACCCCGAAGGAGGCACGAACACCTCGCACGGGACCAACGTAACTTGTAGGAACTGACCGCGTAATCCTGGGTATCTCGGTTAGAGAGTATGATGATAATTTTCCAAAATTGCACTTAGACTTAAAAACTGGCTGTTAAAGGGTGAAAACACGAACAAGCACCCCGACGACCCCGTAGAAGGCATGAACACCTCGCACGGGACTAATGTAACTTGTAGGAATTGATAGTGTAGTCCCGGGTCTCCCGGTTTGAGAGTATGACGATAATTTGTAAACCTCACACTTAGACTTGAAAACAGGTCGTTAAAGGCTGAAAAGCCGAACCAGCACCCAAACAACCCCGTCAGAGGCACGAACACCTCGCACGAGACCAATGTAACTTGTAGGAACTGACCGCGTAGTCCCAGGTGTCCCGGATTGAGAGTATGATGATAATATGCAAAAATGACCACTTAGACTTGAAAACAGGACGTTAAATGGTGAAAACCCGAGCCATCCCCAAGACGACCCCATAGGATGCACGAACTCCTTGCACGGGACCAATGTAACTTGTAGGAACTAACTGCGTAGTCCTGGGTCTCTCACTTTGAAAGTGTGAAGAGAATTTGCTTAAATCACTCTTAGACTTGAAAATAGGTCGTTAAAGGGTGAAAACCCAAACTAGCCCCCAAACGACCCCGTAGGAGGCACGAACACCTCGCACGAGAACAATGTAACTTGTAGGAACTGACCGCGTAGTCCCAGGTCTCTCGGTTTGAGAGTATGATGATAATTTGCAAAAAACACAATTAGACTTGAAAACATGCCGTTAAAGGGTGAAAACCCAAACCAACCCCAAAATGACCCCGTAGGAGGCACGAACACCTCGCACGTGACCAATCTAACTTATAAGAACTGACCGCGTAGTCCCAGGTCTCTCGATTTGAGAGTATGACGATAATTTGCAAAAATCACAATTAGACTTGAAAATAGGTCGTTAAAGGGTGAAAATCGAAACCAGCCCGAAAATGACCCCGTGTGAGGCACGAGCACCTCGCACGTGACCAATCTAACTTGTAGGAACTGACCACGTAGTCCCGGGTCTCCCGATTTGAGAGTAAGAACATAATTTGCCAAATTCACTCTTAGACGTGAAAATAGGCCGTTAAAGGGTGAAAACCCAAACCAACCCCCAAACGACCCCGTAGGAGGCACGAACACCTCGCACTGGACAAATGTAACTAGTAGGAACTGACCGCGTAGTCCCGAGTCTCATGATTTTAGTGTATGACGATAATATGTACAATTCACACTTATCTTGAAAAAAAGTCGTTAAAGGTTGAAAACCAGAACCAGGCCCCAGACGACCCCGTAGGAGGCACGAACACCTCGCACGGGACCAATGTAACTTGTAGGAACTGACCTCATAGTCTCGGGTCTCTCGGTTTGAGACTATGATGATAATTTGCAAAAATCGCACTTAGACTTGAAAATAGTCCGTTAAAGGTTAAAAACCTGAACCAGCCACCAAACAACCCCGTAGGAGGCACGAACACCATGCACGGGACCAATGTAACTTGTAGGAACTGATCGCGTAGTCCCGGGTCTCCCGGTTTGAGAGTATGATGATAATTTGCAAAAATCACACTTATACTTGAGAACAAATCGTTAAAGTTTGAAATACCAAACCAGCTCCCAAACGACCCCGTAGGAGGCACGAACACCTCGTACGGGACCAATGTAACTTGTATGAACTGATCGTGTAGTCCCGGGTATCACGGTTTGAGAGTATGATGATAATTTTCTAAATTCACACATAGACTGGAAAACAGGCCGTTAAAGGTTGAAAACCCGAATCAGCTCCCAGATGATCCAGTAGGAGGCACGAACACCTCACACGGGACCAATTTTACTTGTAGGAACTGACCGTGTAGTCCCGGGTTTCCCAGTTTGAGAGTATGACAATAATTTGCCAAAATCACACTTAGACTTGAAAACAGACCATTAATGGGTGAAAACCCGAACCAGCTCCCAAATAACCCCGTAGGAGGCACGAACACCTCGCACGGGACCAATGTAACTTGTAGGAACTGATCGCATCGTTTCGGGTCTCCTGGTTTGAGTGTATGACGATAATTTTGCCAAAATGACATGTAGACATGAAAATAGGCCGTTAAAGGGTGAAAACCTGAACTAACAACCAAAAGACCCCGTAAGAAGCACGAACACCTCGCACGAGACCAATGTAACTTGTACGAACTGTCGCTTAGTCTCGTGTCTCCTAGTTTGAGAGTATGATGATAATTTTGCCAAAATATCACAGCCTTGAAAATAGGTCGTTAAAGGGTGAAAACTCGAACCAACCCCGAAACGACCCCATATGAGGTACGAACACCTCACACGAGAGAAATGTAAGTGGTAGGAACTAACCGCATTGTCCCGGGTCTCCCGATTTGAGAGTATGACGATAACATGTACAAATCACACTTAGACTTGAAAAGAGGTCGTTAAAGGGTGAAAACCCGAACCAGCTCCCAAACGACCCCGTAGGAGGCACGAACACCTCTCACGGGACCAATGTAACTTGTAGGAACTTACCGCGTAGTCCTAAGTCTCACGGTTTGAGAGTATGAAAATAATTTGCAAAATTCACACTAAGACTTGAAACAGGCCGTCAAGGGGTGAAAACCCGAACCAGCCCACAAAACGACCCCGAAGGAGGCACGAACACCTCACATGGGACCAATGTAACTTGTAGGAACTCACCGCGTAATCCCAGGTATCTCGGTTTCAGAGTATGATGATAATTTTCCAAAATCGCACTTTCACTTGAAAACTGGCTGTTAAAGGGTGAAAACACGAACCAGCACCCTGACGACCCCGTAGAAGGCATGAACACCTCGCACGGGACTAATGTAACTTGTAGGAATTGATCGTGTACTCACGGGTCTCCCGATTTGAGAGTATGATGATAATTTGTAAACATCACACTCAGACTTGAAAATAAGCTGTTAAAGGCTGAAAAGCCGAACTAGCCCCAAAACAACCCCGTCGGACGCACGAACACCTCGCACGAGGCCAATGTAACTTGTAGGAACTAATCGCGTAGTCCCGAGTCTCCCGAATTGAGAGTATGATGATAATTTGCAAAAATGACCACTTAGTCTTGAAAACAGGCTGTTAAATGGTGAAAACCTGAGCCAGCCCCAACATGACCCCATAGGATGCACGAACTCCTTGCACGGGACCAATGTAACTTGTAGGAACTAAGTGCATAGTCCCCGGTCTCCCGCATTGAAAGTGTGACGAGAATTTGCATAAATCACACTTAGACTTGAAAATAGATCGTTAAAGGGTCAAAACCCAAACCAGCCCCCAAAAGACCCCGTAGGTGGCACAAACAGCTCGCGCGAGACCAGTGTAACTTGTAGGAACTGACTGCGTAGTCCCAGGTCTCTCAGTTTGAGAGTATGATGATAATTTGCAAAAATCACAATTAGACTTGAAAATAGGACGTCAAAAGGTGAGAACCCAAACCAGCCCCAAAATGACCCCGTAGGATGCACGAACACCTCGCACGTGACCAATCTAACTTGTAGGAACTAACCGCGTAGTCCCAGGTCTCTCGGTTTGAGAGTATGATGATAATTTGCATAAATCACAATTAGACTTGAAAATAGGTCGTTAAAGGGTGAAAACCGAAACTAGCCCCAAAATGACCCCGTGTGAGGCACGAGCACCTCGCACGTGACCAATCTAAGTTGTAGGAACTGAGCATGTAGTCCCGGGTCTCTCGATTTGAGAGTATGAAGATAATTTGCCAAATTCACACTTAGACGTGAAAATAGGCCATTAAAGGGTGAAAACCCAAACCATCCCCCCAAACGACCCCGTAGGAGGCACGAACACCTCGCACGGGACAAATGTAAATAGTAGGAACTGACCGCGTAATCCCGAGTCTCACGATTTTAGAGTATGACGATAATATCCACAATTCACACTTAGACTTGAAAATAAGGCGTTAAAGGTTGAAAACCCGAACTAGGCCCCAGAAGACCCCATAGGAGGCAGGAACACCTAGCACGGGACCAATGTAACTTGTAGGAACTGACTGCGTAGTCTCGGGTCTCCCGGTTTGAGAGTATGCCGATAATTTGCAAAAATCGCACTTAGACTTGAAAACGGGCCATTAAAGGTTAAAAACCTGAACCAACCACCAAACAACCCCGTAGGAGGCACGAACACCTCGAACGGGACCAATTTTACTTGTAGGAACTGACCGCATAGTCCCGGGTCTCCCTGTTTGAGAGTATGACGATAATTTGCAAAAATCACTCTTAGACTTGAAAACAGATCATTAAAGGTTAAAATACCAAACCAGCTCCCAAACGACCCCGTAGGAGGTACGTACACCTCGCACGAGACCAATGTAACTTGTAGGAACTGACCGTGTAGTCTTGGGTCTCACGGTTTGAGAGTATCATGATAATTTTCTAAATTCACACTTAGACTGGAAAACAGGCTGTTAAAGGTTGAAAACCCAAACCAGCTCCCAGACGATCCCGTAGGAGGCACGAACACCTCACACGGGACCAATGTAAGTTGTAGGAACTGGTCGTTTAGTCCCGGGTTTCCCGATTTGAAAGTATGATAATAATTTGCCAAAATCATACTTAGACTTAAAAACAGGCCGTTAATGGGTGAAAAACCCGAACCAGCTCCCAAACAACCCCGTAGGAGGCACGAAAACCTCGCACGGGACCAATGTAACTTGTAGGTACTCACCGAATAGTCTCGGGTCTCCCGGTTTGAGAATATGATGATAATTTTGCCAAAATGACACTTAGAATTGAAAATAGGCCGTAAAAGGGTGAAAACCCGAACCAACCCCCAAACGACTCCGTAAGAGGCACGAACACCTCGCACGGGACCGATGTAACTTGTACGAACTGCCGCGTAGTCTCGGGTCTCCTAGTTTGAGAGTATGACGATAATTTTGCCAAAATGACACTTAAACTTTAAAATAGGTCGTTAAAGGGTGAAAATCCGAACCAGCCCCCAAACGACCCCGTAGGAGGCACGAACACCTCACACGAGACTAATGTAACTTGTAGTAACTGACCGCGTAGTCCCGGGTCTCCCGGTTTGATAGTATGACGAGAACCTATACAAATCATACTTAGACTAGAAAAGAGGCCGTTAAAGGGTGAAAACCCGAACTAGCTCCCAAACGACCCCGTAGGAGGCACGAATACCTCTCACGGGACCATTGTAACTTGTAGGAACTGACGGCGTAGTCCTAAGTCTCACGATTTGAGAGTATGAAAATAATTTGCAAAATTCACACTTAGACTTGAAACAGGCCGTCAATGGGTGAAAACCCGAACAAGCCCCCAAAATGACCCCGAAAGAGGTACGAACACCTCGAACGGGACCAATGTAACTTGTAGGAACTGATCGCGTAATCCCGGGTATCCCGATTTGAGAGTATGATTATAATTTTCCAAAATCGCACTTAGACTTAAAAACTGGACGTTAAAGGGTGAAAACACGAACCAGCACCCCGACGACCCCGTAGAAGGAATGAACACCTCGCACGAGACTAATGTAACTTGTAGGAATTAATCGTGTAGTCCCGGGTCTCCCGCTTTGAGAGTATGACGATAATTTGTAAACATCACACTTAGACTTGAAAACAGGCCATTAAAGGCTGAAGAGCCGAACCAGCCCTCAAACGACCCCGTATGAGGCACGAACACCTCGCACGAGACCAATGTAACTTGTAGGAACTAATCGCGTAGTCCCGGGTCTCCCGGATTGAGAGTATGATGATAATTTGCAAAAATGAGCACTTAGACTTGAAAACAGGCCGTTAAATGGTGAAAACCCGAGCCTGCCCTAAGACAACCCCATAGGATGCACGAACTCCTTGCACGGGACCAATGTAACTTGTAGGAACTGATTGCGTAGTCTCGGGTCTCCCGATTTGAATATGTGACGATAATTTGCATAAATCACACTTAGACTTGAAAATAGGTCGTTTAAGGGTGAAAACCCAAACTAGGCCCCAAACGACCCCGTAGGAGGCACGAACACCTCGCACGGGATGAATGTAACTTGTAGGAACTGACCGCGTAGTCCCAGGTCTCTCAGTTTAAGAGTATGACGATAATTTGCAAAAATCACAATTAGACTTGGAAACAGGTCGTTAAAGGGTGAAAACCGAAACCAGCACCAAAACGACCCCGTGTGCGGCACGAACACCTCACACGTGACCAATTTAACTTGTAGGAACTGACCACGTAGTCCCGGGTCTCCCAGTTTGAGAGTATGAACATAATTTGCCAAATTCACACTTAGACGTGAAAATAGGCCGTTAAATGGTGAAAACCCAAACCAACCCCCTAAACGACCCCGTAGGAGGCACGAACAACGCATATAGTCTCGGGTTTCCGAGTTTGAGAGTATGTTGATAATTTCCCAAATCACACTTAGTCTTGAAAACATGTCATTCAAGGGTGAAAACTCGAACCCCATAGGAGGCACGAACACCTCACACGGGACTAATGTAACTTATAGGAATTGATCGCGTAGTCCTGGGTCTCCCGTTTTGAGAGTATGATGATAATTTGTAAAAATTACACTTAGACTGAAAGATTGGCCGTTAAATGGTGAAAACTCAAACCAACCTCCAAACGTCCCCGTAGGAGGCAGGAACACCTCGCACGGGACCAATGTAACTTGTAAGAACTAACCGTGTAGTCCCGGGTCTCCCGATTTGGGAGTATGACGATAATTTGAAAAAATCACACTTAGCCTTTAAAATAGGCCGTTAAAGGGTGAAAACCTAAACCAGCCTCCAAACGACCCCGTAGGAGGCACGAACACATCACACGAGACCAATGTAACTTGTAGGAACTGACTGCGCATTCCCGGGTCTCTCGATTTGAGAGAATGATGATAATTTACTAAATTCACACTTAGACTTGAAAACAGGACGTTAAAGGGTGAAAATCCAAACCATCCCCCAAACGTCCCCGTAGGAGGCACGAACACCTGGCACGGGATGAATCTAACTTGTAGGAAATGACTGCGGAGTCCCGGGTATCCCGCTTTGAGAGTATGATGATGATTTGCAAAAATCACCACTTAGACTTGAAAACAGGCCGTTAAATGGTGAGAACCCTAGCCAGCCCCCAGACGACCCCATAAGATGCACGAACACCTTGTACGGGACCAATGTAAGTTTGTAGGAACTGACTGCGTAGTCCTGGGTCTCCCGATTTGAAAGTGTGACGATAATTTGCATAAATCACACTTAAACTTGAAAACAAGTCGTTAAAGGGTGAAAACCCGAACCAATCTCCAAATGACCCCGTAGGTGGCACGAACACCTCGTACAGGGACCAATATAACTTGTAGGAACTGATCGCGTAGTCCCGAGTCTCCCAGTTTGAGATTATGATAATAATTTGCCAAAATCACACTTAGACTTGAAACAGGCCGTTAAAGGGTGAAAACCCGAACGAGTCCCAAATGACCCCGTAGGAGGCCCGAACACCTCGCACAGGAAGAATGTAACTTGTAGGAATAGACAGTGTAGTCCCGGGTCTCCCTGTTTGAGAGTGAGACGATAATTTGCCATGATCCCACTTAGACTTGAAAACATGCCGTTAAAGGGTGGAAACCCAAACCAGCCCCCAAACATCCCCGTAGGAGGCACGAACACCTCGCACGGGACCAATCTAACTTGTAGGAACTGACCGCGTAGTCATGGGTCCCAGGGTTTGTGAGTATGATGATAATTTTCCAAAATAACACTTAGACTATAAAATAGTCTATTAAAGGGTGAAAACCCGAACCAACCCCCAAACGACCCCGTAGGAGGTACGAATACCTCGCACGGGACCAACGTAACTTATAGGAACGGACCGCGTAGGACCGGGTATCCCAGTTTGAGAGTATGGCAATAATTTGACAAAATCACACTTAAACTTGACAATAGGCCTTTAAAGGGTGAAAACTGATGTCCCTATATAGAGCACACCTAGGATTTTCGTTTGGTGCTTTAGCTATATAAGACATCATCTAGTTGGACTTGAATTTTGACAAAATATTTTTATAATTTAGGATTGAGTGTCCCCATATCGACGCCAAGCTCTCCTTGTCCATCTATATCAAATGAGCTCTCAATTCAGACCGCCCTCTCAGGAAAAGGTAATTTTCAGTTTCTATGGCTCATAGGAATTTTCTGTCACATAGGACACGACACCAAGTTGCATTTGCATTTTGTCATGTCTCATGATAATGATTTATTTTGTCATAGTAAAATTATTTTCGAGTTCAAAAATTTTAATATGGAATATTTATAAGAAAAATATTTCTTGAAAATAATGTTGTCACTAAATATTTTTTAATAAAAGTTGCAGAATATTTTTTTTGAAGTTCAAAATAAAATTTTGTTACGTTATATTCATGTGAATGTGTACATTATATTTTTATTGCCTAATATATGCATGCGTGGCAATATCTGTTTCATAAGTACTTTTATATGTTATAATGTTTTGCATGTTATAAGTATGTCTTTCATGCGTAGCCTTTAGCAGTGCTTGTGAAGTGAACTAGTGTTAACAAGTGAAGTGTACCATGTTACTCATATTTATTTATATATGTATAATATGTGTTATGCTTGTATATATAATAATAATAAAGATATGCATGCTTATTGATTTACACCCCCTTGGTGATCTATTAGTTGTACACCTATATACGATTTGTCCCATGCATTTGTGCCTTTTTACTTTTGACCTATCACATGCGTGTACCTCACCATACCCTTATGCTTTAGAAATAGTTGGCGATTTGACCATTGGTAGTTTATGGCCTTATATAAAGCTGTTGGCGTGTTCTCCAAATCACCCATGTTCACTATTCATGATCTGTCCCATCTCTGTGCATAGGTAGATTGTTGGCTTTAGCCTTTGCTAAAACTATTGGCTTTATTTAAAAGCTGTTCACGACTTGACCCCTTGGATTTTTATTGAGCTGGTCGAGATGGCCCTGTAGCAGGTCAAATACCGTGCACCTGTACGCGCCATTATATCAGTTGGCGTGTAGCTTTGGCCTATTTGTTTTTAGCTTTGTAGATTTGACCAGCGCCATTTTTATTGGCAATTTCCATTGGACATAACGACGCCCCCAGTTTTTGTTAAAACCGTTTTTCAAAATCGAAGTTTTTTTATATTAAAAAACGACGTCGCGTGGCTTTTATCTCTCAACGGTAATATTTTTTGCGTCTTAGTTACGCTATACTGCTTTTATAATTGGCATTAAATCTTTTTAAAATGACTGTGTTTTAATAAACGAATTGTTTCTTGATTCTGTTAGTGTTTAACTGCTTGCACTACATATGTCACATTTTTAACACAACACTTTGTGTTTCTTTGTGAGCCCTCAGATTATATATTATCTACGGTTGTGTGTATTTCTTTTGTGATCCATGTGATTCTATTTTACACCAATCTGCACACACTTGTGCACTCTATAAATAGAACCCTTTGGGTATTCATTTTAAGAGAGATGAGAAAATAATTTTGTAGAAGAACTCTATCAAAATTTCAAGAGAGAGAGAGAGAGAGATTAAACCAGATTAGTTTTGTGTCATCTTCAAGTGTTGATTCCTATCAAAACAAAATTGAAGATTGGACTTCTCTCATTGCAAATCTGCACTTACGATTTTTCAAGAACACATTATTTTTGAAAGTGAGTTCTCTCATTCTTGTGTGTATTTTTAGATCAGTCTTTAGATCTAAGATTTGTACACAACACACACTATTCACTAATTTAATTTGTGTATGTGAATATTCTGCATGTGACTTGATTGTGAGATCTTGTATGTTTTTAAAACGTTTTGTTTTAAAACTGATTTTTCAGAAAATATTTGGTAATATTCAGATTTGTATTGTTTGAGGTTTAGAAAGTTAAACCTAAGATATCTGAGATCTGATTTGTGGAAGATTGAAAATCAGAACAGAATATTATTCTCTTGTCTGCTTAAGACTGTTTTGATTTAATCTGAAATATTTGTGAAAATAGTCTTCATAAGATTTTAGATTAAAATCTGACTTAATCTTATAGTTGTAATCTGAAAAACAAGATTGTGAATATTTGACTCTGTTTTTATTGAATATATTTTCAGTCATATTCTATGAACATGATTACTTGATTGTGTTAGTGATTTTCAGAAATTTTTTGCATCTCATATCACTCACATATAATCGCTTACGTTGTATTCACGTAGACACATCTTTGTTTGTGTAATATATGAACAAGTCTAGTGCTCAAAGATTTAAAGAAAGCGGAAAGAAAGCTTTTCAAAAGTGTATTCAAAGTCAAGATGACCTGATTTGAATAACACAAGACTTGAAAAGATATAGGTGATATATAGTTTGTTGCATCACACACACTTCACTAGAAAATAAATAATAGGCAATGAGCCAACCTGCGCTTAAAGAAGTTAGAGGGCAGGATACGAAGTGAAGAACGCAAAAACAAATGAGGACAATTTAAAGAGAGAACTGAATAAGCAACCAGGGTAGAGACTTGGTCGAGTGGGGTAATAGCTAGATCACTCTTCTTTGTTTATTAAGTTTGTTTTTTGTAACTCGTACCTATTCTTTTATTGTTTTAGTGAAAAGTAGTTTAGGTGACTCCTAGGGGAGTCCGTCGTTTTTCCCGGGGAAGGGTTTTCGCGACGTTAAATAAATCTTGTGTGTTATACATTTTTCGCATTTCACCTCACACGAAAAGGTAGGGCTAAATAAATAGAAACTCGCCTAAAATTGAATCTGTTTTTGACTAATAATTAACATTAAAAATTAAAATTATTTTCATAAAAGTTAATCAAATTAAGTAAAAGTTTAATTTGGTCCCCTTTGCATCATTCATATAAACTCGTAGGTTTAAGGTGTTTACTCAACAATAAGTTTACTTCCGCATATAAAGTCTTTGGGCATCGACCCGCATTGCCGGGGTCACCTCAAGTGGTATCAGAGCTAGACTTTTAAAGATCATTTTCAAAACTTTTGTTAAACACTTTTTACCTTGTTTTAATGGATGATTCAAGTCAATTACTTAGGCTTGGTAATTTTAGCACACCTCCTATATTTGATGGCTCAAACTTTTCATACTGGAAAATCAGAATGGTTGCATTTATTCAAGGAACTTTAGGGGATGACGTGTGGGGATTAATTGAAAATGGTTATAAACACCCCATTACTCCAATTGCAGAAGGTATCACTATTCTTATAAAACTGAAAATTAATGAATTAAGTGCTGATCAGAAAAAGATAAGCAATTTCAATAATAAGGGCAGAAATGGTATTTTCATGAGTGTGAGTGAAAATGAATTGAAACGTATATGTCATTGATCTACTAGTAAGGATGCTCGGGATACTTTAGTTATTGCACACGAGGGTGATGATAGAGTAAAGAAATGTAAAACCCAAATGTTGGTTCAACAGTATAATATGCTATTTAAGAACGATAATGAACCATTTGATGATTTTTATATGCGTTTGACTAATATCATTACCCAATTGCATTCGAATGGTATTGTATATTCTGATAATGATGTGTGTGCTGACATTTTGTGATCTCTTGCTCCTAGGTTTGATCATAAATGTTATATCATTGAAGAAATGAATGATCCTTCTCTCACACCTGAATTGCTAAGCTCTGAATTGAGAACTATGGAACATGAATCAGCCTTTAGGAAGACTCTCACATCTTATGCTAAAAATGAGTCGACCAATACTTCTAGAGTTGCTTTTAAATATGCCTATCCTAATAAAAATAAGTATAAGGTAGTTAAACAAGAATTCTCTTCTGATGATGATTCTGATGTGGAATCGGATGATCTTGATAAGATTGACAATCAACTTGCTGTTATGTCCTCTCAATTTAAGAAACTTTTGGAACAAAGAAATGCTATTGCTAAAAGACATACGCAAGTGAATAATCAATCTTGTCCGATCACCCGACACCATAAAAGAACATCAAAGGGAGTTTCTGATTATGATAGTAGAAGTAGTAAGCTTGATAAATCTGAATTGGCTTGTCATAATTGCGGGAAACTTGGTAACTTTATTGCTGAGTGTTGGTCTAAGACACAGTCCAAACATTCTAAACAGCACAAGGCACACATAACTAAAACTTGGGATGACTCTTCTGATTCTGAATCAGAAGATAACCAAGGAAATTCTGAACCAAATTACCTTACGTTTTTAGGAGAAGTTTATGATTGTTGCGAAGATGTGTACTTAGCAGGAATGAATGATTCTGATGATGATTCTCATTCTGTCTCTGATTCTAATTCTGATGATGTGCTTGATTTAATTGATTTTGTTAAATCTTTATTAGCTAGTCAGCCTTCTATGCTTGAAATAACTGCTCCGTTTGATGCTAAACGTGCCTTGTGTGATACTGAATTTGATGATAGCAACAATTCACACACGGACACTAATGAACATGAAAATTTTCTTGGCTATGATGATTATGCTGAATTGTATGTGAGGACTTTGCAGAATAGACAAGAATTATCGAATTTGGTTAAAATGCTTAGTGAGACCTTAGAGAATCAATATAAAATTGTTCAATAAAATTCCATTGAAATGAACAATGTCAAAACTGATTTTGAAAAACAATCACTTGATTTTATAATTCAGATTACGACTTTAAAAGAAAATTTATCTTCTTTTGAAGAAAAATATAATGAAGCGCTTTTGCAAGTTGAAAAATCCAAACAAGTTTGTGAAACATCTTTCAAAATGTGTCGTAGTCGTGATATAACATTTTTTTACCTTAACAAATTGCTTGCTGAACAATGATATAAGGGTGATACTAGAGGGTTTGGTTATGATGGTCCTATTTCAAAAACTGATGATTTTACTAAACATGTCCCCTTTGTAAAAGCCCAAGAAGAAATGGCTCTTCCTTTGGAAAGTAAGTTGTCTGAAAAGGATAAAGGAAAACAAGTCTTAATCGAAAGTGATTTTGAAAATGACATTGATACTTTCATTGAAAATTTTGTTCAGACATCTACATCACAATATTGTCCTCCGGACAAGAGACTCTATAGACCTCCTAAAACATTTATTTGCAATGAATCTATCAAACATGTAGAAGAAAAACACCACAAATCTATCCTACCTACTTCTAGTAAATTCTGTACTAGGTGTGATGTTTTTGGTCACCAAAATTGGGAATGCCTTGGTAATCACAAGATAGGTACTCATTTTAAAAGTCATAACCCTAATGTGAAGCGATTTACAAATTTTCGAAGGCAGCGCACTAATAATAATTGGAATCATTTCTTCAATAAGTCTAGGCCTCATGTGAACAAGAACACATTTTCGAAAGCTAAATTTTTTCCTAAATTCCAAAAGGCACAAAAACCTTTGAAAACTCGGCCTATTTGGATTAGGACTTGTGATTTGAGACCCGAAATGGATTTTTTAAAGTCTAAGAAATGTCCAACTAATGTATGTGATGCTTGCGAGTGTGAGAAAATCATTAAGTCTCCTGACGAGAAGGTTAAGGACTTAAACACCACCACACCCTTAGATTTGTTCAATGATGGGGGAGGTGAGTTTTATCAAAATGGAGTTACCATGTATTGCGATGCTAATAGATATTCGTACCAGTTTTATGCTCCAAAAACTCTTAAAGAATTAGGGTTGTTCCTTCTATTGCATGTTATTTTTAGCTTGCTGATATGGTTTATATACCTTAAGATAACTCTTGTTTTGAAGTAAGTTCACATTTGATTGGACAGATTGTACTTGAATGTTTTACTTATGTTTATTCTGTATACTTTGTTTATTAGATCTCCGAGGTTTTAGGATAAAGGTATCTACTAATAATGGTATTTCTTAAAGCCATGTTTAATGTAGGAGATGCTTATTTTGCAGATTATGAACACTTTTTTTTTCTTACCATTGTCTAATTTAGACAAAATGAGGGAGAATTGAGTACATATTATAGTCTTGTGTTGTTGATATTTTTCATACATATCATGTCTTATAATTACTGCACATTTAATTCTGTCATTTTAATATTTTGGTAGAGCAAATGCTACTAACTTGATTTCTTTGCAGATTGTGTATTTATGTTTTGCAGGTTTTCTTAACCGTGCATCCGATCGAGTTGTGTCTTTTCTTTTTCTAGGTGGGTGGGTAGATAGACATTTTTTGTATAGGACATATTAGGTATTATTTTTCCTTAGTATATCATTTCATGTACTCGAGGTTTTTGTCAAAATTAGTCCAATGGGGGAGATTGATATCCCTATATAGAGCACACCTAGGATTTGCTTTTAGTGCATTAGCTATATAAGACTTCAGCTACTTGGACTTGAATTTCGACAAAATATTTTTGTAATTTAGGATTGAGTGTCCCCATATCGACGACAAGCTCTCCTTGTCCATCTACATCAAATGAGCTCTCAATTAAGACCGCCCTCTCAGGAAAAGGCAATTTTCAGTTTCTATGGCTCATAGGAATTTTCTGTCACATAGGACACGACACCACGTTGCATTTGCATTTTATCATGTCTCATGATAATGTTTTATTTTGTCATAGTAAAATTATTTTTGAGTTCAATAATTTCAATTTGGAATTTTTATAAGAAAAATATTTCTTGAAAATAATGTTGTCACTAAATATTTTTTAATAAAAGTTGCAGAATATTTTTTTTGAAGTTCAAAATAAAATTTTGTTACGTTATATTCATGTGAATGTGTACATTATATTTTTATTGCCTAATATGTGCATGCGTGGCAATATCTGTTTCATTAGTACTTTTATATGTTATAATGTTTTGCATGTTATAAGTATGTCTTTCATGCGTAGCCTTTAGCAGTGCTTGTGAAGTGAACTAGTGTTAACAAGTGAAGTGTACCATGTTACTCATATATATTTATATATGTATAATATGTGTTATGCTTGTATATATAATAATAATAAATATATGCATGCTTATTGATTTACACCCCCTTGGTGATCTATTAGCTGTACACCTATATACGATTTGTCCCATGCATTTGTGCCTTTTTACTGTTGACCTATCACATGTGTGTAACTCACCATACCCCTATGCTTTAGCAACAGTTGGAGATTTGACCATTGGTAGTTTATGGCCTTATATAAAGCTGTTGGCGTGTTCTCCAAATCACCCCCGTTCCCTATTCATGATCTTTCCCATCTCTGTGCATAGGTAGATTGTTGGCTTTAGCCTTTGCTAGAACTGTTGGCTTTATTTAAAAGTTGTTCACGACTTGACCCCTTGGCTTTTTATTGAGCTGCCCTAGATGGCCCTGTAGCAGGTCAAATACCGTGCACCTGTACGCACCATTATATCAGTTGGCGTGTAGCTTTGGCCTATTTGTTTTTAGCTTTGTACATTTGACCCACGCCATTTTTATTTGCGATTTCCATCGGACATAACGACGCCCCCTGTTTTTGTTAAAACAGTTTTTCAAAATCGGAGTTTTTTTTTTATTAAAAAACGACGTCGCGTGGCTTTTATCTCTCAATGGTAATATTTGTTGCGTCTTAGTTACGCTATATTGTTTTTACAATTGGCATTAAATCTTTTTAAAACGACTGTGTTTTAATAAACGAATTGTTTCTTGATTCTGTTAGTGTGTAACTGCTTGCACTACATGTGTCACATTTTTAACACAACACTTTGTGTTTCTTTGTGAGACCTCAGAGTATATTTTATCTACGGTTGTGTGTATTTCTTTTGTGATCCATGTGATTCTATTTTACACCAATCCGCACACACTTGTGCACTCTATAAATAAAACCCTTTGGGTATTCATTTTAAGAGAGCTGAGAAAATAATTTCGTAGCAGAACTCTATCAAAATTTCTAGAGAGAGAGAGAGACAGAGATTAAACCAAATTATTTTTGTGTCATCTTCAAGTGTTGATTCCTGTCAAAACAAAAATGAAGATTGGACTTCTCTCATTGCAAATCTGCACTTACGATTTTTCAAGAACACATTATTTTTGTAAGTGAGTTCTCTCATTCTTGTGTGTATTCTTAGATCAGTCTTTAGATCAAATATTTGTACACAACACACACTATTCACGAATTTAATATGTGTATGTGAATATTCTGCTTGTGCCTTGATTGTGAGATCTTGTATGTTTTTAAAACATTTTGTTTTAAAACAGATTTTTCAGAAAATATTTGGTAATATTCAGATTTGTATTGTTTGAGGTTTAGAAATTTAAACCTAAGATACCTAAGATCTGATTTGTGGAAGATTTAAAATCTGAACTGAATATTATTCCCTTGTGTGGTTAGGACTGTTTTGATTTAATCTGAAATATTTGTGAAAATAGTCTTGATAAGATTTTAGATTAAAATCTGATATAATTTAATAGTTGTTTTCTGAAAAAAAAAGATTGTGAATATTTGACTCTATTTTTATTGAATATATTTTAACTCATATTATATGAACGTGATTACTTGATTGTGTTAGTGATTTTTAGAAATTGTTTGCATCTCATATCACTCACATATAATCGCTCACGTTGTATTCACGTAGACACATCTTTGTTTGAGTAATATCTTAATAAGTCTAGTGTTCAAAGATTTAAAGAAAGAGGAAAGAAAGCTTTTCAAAAGTGTATTCAAAGTCAAGATGACTTGATTTGAATAACACAAGACTTGCAAAGATATAGGTGATATATAGTCTGTTGCATCACACACACTTCACTAGAAAATAAATAATAGGCACTGAGCCAACTTGCGCTTAAAAAGTTAGAGGGGAGGCTACAAAGTGAAGAACGCAAAAACAAGTGAGGACAATTTAAAGAGAGAATTGAATAAGCAACCAGGGTAGAGACTTGGTCGAGTGGGGTAATAGCTAGATCATTATTCTTTAACTGTTAAGTTTGTTGTTTGCAACTCGTACCTATTCTTTTATTGTTTTAGTGAAAGTAGTTTAGGTGACTCCTAGGGGAGTCCGTCGTTTTTCCCGGGGAAAGGTTTTTGCGACGTTAAATAAATATTGTGTGCTATAAATTTTTTGCATTTCACCTCACACGAAAAGGTAGGGCTAAATAAATAGAAACTCGCCTAAAATTGAATCTGTTTTGGACTAATAATTAACATTGAAAATTAAAATTATTTTCATAAAAGTTAATCAAATTAAGTAAAAGTTTAATTTGGTCCCCTTTTCATCATTCATTTAAACTCGTAGGTTTAAGGTGTTTACTCAACAATAAGTTTACTTCCACATATAAAGTCTTTGCGCATCGACCCGCATTGCCGAGGTCACCTCAAGTGATCAGAGCTAGACTTTTAAAGATCGTTTGCAAAACTTTTGTTAAACACTTTTTACGTTGTTTTAAGGGATGATTCAAGTCAATTACTTAGGCTTGGTAATTTTAGCAGATCTCCTATATTTGATGGCTCAAACTTTTCATACTGGAAAATCATAATGGTTGCATTTATTCAAGGAACTTTAGGGGATGACGTGTGGGGTTTAATTGAAAATGGTTATAAACACCCCACTACTTCTATTGCAGAAGGTAGCACTATTCTTAGAAAGATGAAAATTAATGAATTAAGTGCTGATCAGAAAAAATAAGCAATTTCAATAATAAGGGCAGAAATGCGATTTTCATGAGTGTGAGTGAAAATGAATTGAAACGTATATGTCATTGCACTACTAGTAAGGATTCTTGGGATACTTTAGTTATTGCACACGAGGGTGACGATAGAGTAAATCAATGTAAAACCCAAATGTTGGTTCAACAGTATAATATGCTAGTTATGAACGATAATGAACCATTTGATGATTTTTATATGCGTTTGACTGATATCATTACCCAATTGCATTCGAATGGTATTGTATATTCTGATAATGATGTGTGTGCTAAAATTTTAAGATCTCTTGCTCCTAGGTTTGATCATAAATGTTATATCATTGAAGAAATGAATGATCCTTCTCTCACACCTGAATTGATAAGATCTAAATTGAGAACTATGGAACCTGATTCAGCCTTTAGGAAGACTCTCACATCTTATGCTAAAACTGAGTCGACCAATACTTCTAGAGTTTCTTTTAAAACTGCCTATCCTAATTAAAATAAGTATAAGGTAGTTAAACAAAAAATCTCTTCTGATGATGATTCTGATGTGGAATCGGATGATCTTGATAAGATCGACAATCAACTTGCTATTATGTCCTCTCAATTTAAGAAACTTTTGGAGCAAAGAAATGCTATTGCTAAAAGACATACGCAAGTGAATAATCAATCTAGTCCGATCACCCGACACCATAAAAGAACATCAAAGGGAGTTTCTGATTATGATAGTAGAAGTAGTAAGGTTGATAAATCTGAATTGGCTTGTCATAATTGCGGGAAACTTTGTCACTTTATTGCTGAGTGTTGGTCTAAGCCACATTGCAAACATTCTAAACAACACAAGGCCCACATAACTAAAACTTGGGATGACTCTTCTGATTCTGAATCAGAAGATAACCAAGGAAATTCTGAACCAAATTACCTTGCATTTTTAGGAGAAGTTTATGATTGTTGCGAAGATGTGTACTTAGAAGGAATGACTGATTCTCATGATGATTGTCATTCTGATTCTGATTCTAATTCTGATGATGTGCTTGATTTAATTGATGCTGCTAAATCTTTATTAGCTAGTCAGCCTCCTATGCTTGAAATAACTGCTCCGTTTGATGCTAAACGTGCCTTGTGTGATACTAAATTTGATGATAGCAACAATTCACACACGGACACTAATGAACATGAAAATTTTGTCGACTATGATGATTACGCTGAATTGTATGTGAGGACTTTGCAGAATAGATAAGAATTATCGAATTTTGTTAAAATGCTTAGTGAGACCTTAGAGAATCAATATAAGAATGTTCAACAAAATTCAATTGAAATGAACAATGTCAAAACTGATTTTGAAAAGCAATCACTTGATTTTAAAATTCAGATTACGACTTTAAAAGAAAATTTATCTTCTTTTGAAGAAAAATATAATGAAGCGCTTTTACAAGTTGAAAAATCCAAACAAGTTTGTGAAACAGCTTTCAAAATGTGTCGTAGTCGTGATATAACATTTTTTTACCTTAACAAATTGCTTGCTGAACAATGATATAAGGGTGATACTAGAGGGTTTGGTTATGATGGTCCTATTTCAAAAACTGATGATTTTACTAAACATGTCCCCTTTGTAAAAGCCCAAGAAGAAATGGCTCTTCCGTTGGAAAGTAAGTTGTCTGAAAAGGATAAAGGAAAACAAGTCTTAATTGAAAGTGATTTTGAAAATGACATTGATACTTTCATTGAAAATTTTGTTGAGGCATCTACATCAAAATATTGTCCTCCGGACAAGAGACTCTATAGACCTCCTAAAACATTTATTTGCAATGAATCTGTCAAACATGGAGAAGAAAAACACCACAAATCTATCCTACCTACTTCTAGTAAATTCTGTACTAGGTGTGATGTTTTTGGTCACCAAAATTGGGAATGCCTTGGTAATAACAAGATAGGTACTCATTTTAAAAGTCATAACCCTAACCTGAAGCGATTTACAAATTTTCGAAGGCAGCGCACTAATAATAATTGGAATCATTTCTTCAATAAGTCTAGGCCTCATGTGAACAAGAACACATTTTCGAAAGCTAAATTTTTTCCTAAATCCGAAAAGGCACAAAAACCTTTGAAAACTCGGCCTATTTGGATTAGGACTTGTGATTTGAGACCCAAAATGGATTTTTTAAAGTCTAAGAAATGTCCAACTAATGTATGTGACGCTTGCGAGTGTGAGAAAATCATTAAGTCTCCTCACGAGAAGGTTAAGGACTTAAACACCACCACACCCTTTGATTTGTTCAATGATGGGGGAGGTGAGTTTTATCAAAATGGAGTTACCATGTATTGCGATGCTAATAGATATTCGTACCAGTTTTATGCTCCAAAAACTCTTAAACAATTAGGGTTGTTCCTTCTATTGCATGTTATTTTTATCTTGCTGATATGGTTTATATACCTTAAGATAACTATTGTTTTGAAGTAAGTTCACATTTGATTGGACAGATTGTACTTGAATATTTTGCTTATGTTTATTCTGCATACTTTGTTTATTAGATCTCCGAGGTTTTAGGATAAAGGTATCTACTAATAATGGTATCTCTTAAAGCCATGTTTAATGTAGGAGACGCTTATTTTGCAGATTATGAACACTTTTTTTTTCTTACCATTGTCTAATTTAGACAAAATGGGGGAGAATTGAGTACATATTATAGTCTTGTGTTGTTGATATTTTTCATACATATCATGTCTTATAATTCCTGCACATTTAATTCTGTCATTTTAATATTTTGGTAGAGCAAATGCTACTAACTTGATTTCTTGGCAGATTGTGTATTTATGTTTTGCAGGTTTTCTTAACCGTGCATCCGATCTAGTTGTGTCTTTTCTTTTTCTAGGTGGGTGGGTAGATAGACATTTTTTGTATAGGACATATTAGGTATTATTTTTCCCTAGTATATCATTTCATGTACTCAAGGGTTTTGTCAAAATTAGTCCAATGGGGGAGATTGATATCCCTATATAGAGCACACCTAGGATTTGCTTTTGGTGGATTAGCTATATAAGACTTCATCTACTTGGACTTGAATTTCGACAAAATATTTTTGTAATTTAGGATTGAGTGTCCCCATATCGACGACAAGCTCTCCTTGTCCATCTACATCAAATGAGCTCTCAATTAAGACCGCCCTCTCAGGAAAAGGTAATTTTCAGTTTCTATGGCTCATAGGAATTTTCTGTCACATAGGACACGACACCACGCTGCATTTGCATTTTATCATGTCTCCTGATAATGTTTTATTTTGTCATAGTAAAATTATTTTTGAGTTCAAAATTTTCAATTTGGAATTTTTATAAGAAAAATATTTCTTGAAAATAATGTTGTCACTAAATATTTTTTAATAAAAGTTGCAGAATATTTTTTTTGAAGTTCAAAATAAAATTTTGTTACGTTATATTCATGTGAATGTGTACATTATATTTTTATTGCCTAATATGTGCATGCGTGGCAATATCTGTTTCATAAGTACTTTTATATGTTATAATGTTTTGCATGTTATAAGTATGTCTTTCATGCGTAGCCTTTAGCAGTGCTTGTGAAGTGAACTAGTGTTAACAAGTGAAGTGTACCATGTTACTCATATATATTTATATATGTATAATATGTGTTATGCTTGTATATATAATAATAATAAATATATGCATGCTTATTGATTTACACCCCCTTGGTGATCTATTAGCTGTACACCTATATACGATTTGTCCCATGCATTTGTGCCTTTTTACTGTTGACCTATCACACGCGTGTAACTCACAATACCCCTATGCTTTAGCAACAATTGGCGATTTGACCATTGGTAGTTTATGGCCTTATATAAAGCTGTTGGTGTGTTCTCCAAATCACCCCCGTTCCCTATTCATGATCTTTCCCATCTCTGTGCATAGGTAGATTGTTCGCTTTAGCCTTTGCTAGAACTGTTGGCTTTATTTAAAAGTTGTTCACAACTTGACCCCTTGGCTTTTTATTGAGCTGGCCTAGATGGCCCTGTAGCAGGTCAAATACCGTGCACCTGTACGCACCATTATATCAGTTGGCGTGTAGCTTTGGCCTATTTGTTTTTAGCTTTGTAGATTTGACCCATGCCATTTTTATTGGCGATTTCCATCGGACATAACGACGCCCCCTGTTTTTGTTAAAACCGTTTTTCAAAATCGGAGTTTTTTTTTATTAAAAAACGACGTCGCGTGGCTTTTATCTCTCAATGGTAATATTTGTTGCGTCTTAGTTACGCTATATTGTTTTTACAATTGGCATTAAATCTTTTTAAAACGACTGTGTTTTAATAAACGAATTGTTTCTTGATTCTGTTAGTGTGTAACTGCTTGCACTACACGTGTCACATTTTTAACACAACACTTTGTGTTTCTTTGTGAGACCTCAGAGTATATTTTATCTACGGTTGTGTGTATTTCTTTTGTGATCCATGTGATTCTATTTTACACCAATCCGCACACACTTGTGCACTATATAAATAGAACCCTTTGGGTATTCATTTTAAGAGAGCTGAGAAAATAATTTTGTAGCAGAACTCTGTCAAAATTTCTAGAGAGAGAGAGAGAGATTAAACCAAATTATTTTTGTGTCATCTTCAAGTGTTGATTCATGTCAAAACATAAAATGAAGATTGGACTTCTCTCATTGCAAATCTTCACTTACGATTTTTCAAGAACACATTATTTTTGTAAGTGAGTTCTCTCATTCTTGTGTGTATTTTTAGATCAATCTTTAGATCAAATATTTGTACACAACACACACTATTCACGAATTTAATTTGTGTATGTGAATATTCTGCTTGTGCCTTGATTGTGAGATCTTGTATGTTTTTAAAACATTTTGTTTTAAAACAGATTTTTCAGAAAATATTTGGTAATATTCAGATTTGTATTGTTTGAGGTTTAGAAATTTAAACCTAAGATACCTAAGATCTGATTTGTGGAAGATTTAAAATCTGAACTGAATATTATTCCCTTGTGTGCTTAAGACTGTTTTGATTTAATCTGAAATATTTGTGAAAATAGTCTTGATATGATTTTAGATTAAAATCTGATATAATCTAATAGTTGTTTTCTGAAAAAAAAGATTGTGAATATTTGACTCTGTTTTTATTGAATATATTTTCACTCATATTCTATGAACGTGATTACTTGATTGTGTTAGTGATTTTTAGAAACTGTTTGCATCTCATATCACTCACATATAATCGCTCACGTTGTATTCACGTAGACACATCTTTGTTTGAGTAATATCTTAATAAGTCTAGTGTTCAAAGATTTAAAGAAAGAGGAAAGAAATATTTTCAAAAGTGTATTCAAAGTCAAGATGACTTGATTTGAATAACACAAGACTTGCAAAGATATAGGTGATATATAGTCTGTTGCATCACACACACTTCACTAGAAAATAAATATTAGGCACTGAGCCAACTTGCGCTTAAAGAAGTTAGAGGGGAGGCTACGAAGTGAAGAACGCAAAAACAAGTGAGGAAAATTTAAAGAGAGAACTGAATAAGCAACCAGGGTAGAGACTTGGTCGAGTGGGGTAATAGCTAGATCATTCTTCTTTAACTGTTAAGTTTGTTGTTTGTAACTCGTACCTATTCTTTTATTGTTTTAGTGAAAGTAGTTTAGGTGACTCCTAGGGGAGTCCGTCGTTTTTCCCGGGGAAGGGTTTTTGCGACGTTAAATAAATATTGTGTGCTATAAAGTTTTTGCATTTCACCTCACACGAAAAGGTAGGGCTAAATAAATAGAAACTCGCCTAAAATTGAATCTGTTTTGGACTAATAATTAACATTGAAAATTAAAATTATTTTCATAAAAGTTAATCAAATTAAGTAAAAGTTTAATTTGGTCCCCTTTTCATCATTCATATAAACTCGTAGGTTTAAGGTGTTTACTCAACAATAAGTTTACTTCCACATATAAAGTCTTTGCGCATCGACCCGCATTGCCGGGGTCACCTCATGTGATCAGAGCTAGACTTTTAAAGATCGTATTCAAGACTTTTAAAGATCGTTTCCACATATAGAGGGTTTGGTTATGATGGTCCTATTTCAAAAATTGATGATTTTACTAAATCTGTCCCCTTTATAAAAGCCCAAGAAGAAATGGCTCTTCCGTTGGAGAGTAAGTTGTCTGAAATGGATAAAGGAAAACAATTCTTAATTGAAAGTGATTTTGAAAATGACATTGATACTTTCATTGAAAATTTTGTTGAGGCATCTACATCAAAATATTGTCCTCCGGACAAGAGACTCTATAGACCTCCTAAAATATTTATTTGCAATGAATCTGTCAAACATGTAGAAGAAAAACACCACAAATCTATCCTACCTACTTCTAGTAAATTCTGTACTAGGTGTGATGTTTTTGGTCACCAAAATTGGGAATTCCTTGGTAATCACAAGATAGGTACTCATTCTAAAAGTCATAACCCTAACGTGAAGCGATTTACAAATTTTTGAAGGCACTGGACCAATGTAACTTGTAGGAACTGACCGCGTAGTCCCGGGTCTCCTGATTTGAGAGTATGACTATAATTTTCCAAAATCACACTTGGTCTTGAAAACAGGCCGTTAACGGGTGAAAATTGAAACCAGCCCCCAGACGACCCCGTAGGAGGCACGAACACCTCGCACGGGACCAATGTAACTTGTAGGAACTGACCGCTTAGTCCCGTGTCTCGCGGTTTGATAGTATGACAATAATTTTCCAAAATCACACTTAGTCTTGAAACGAGACCGTTAAAGGGTGAAAACTCAAACCAGCCCCAGACGACCCCGTAGGAGGCACGAACACCTCGCACGGGACCAATGTAACTTGTAGGAACTGACCGCTTAGTCCCATGTCTCGAAGTTTGAGAGTATGACGATAATTTGCAAAAATCAAACTTAGACTTGAAAACAGGTCGTTAAAGGGTGAAAACCCGAACCAGCACCCAGACGACCCCGTAGGAGGCACGAACACTTCGCACGGGACCAATGTAACTTGTAGGAACTGATCGTGTAGTCCCGGGTCTCACAGTTTGAGAGTATGTCAATAATTTGCAAAAATTACACTTAGACTTGAAAATAGGTCGTTAAATGGAAAAAACTCAAACCAGCCCCCAAACGACCCCGTAGGATGCATGAACACCTCGCATGGGACCAATGTAACTTGTAGGAATTTATCGCGTAGTCCCGGGTCTCCCGATTTGAGGGTATGACGATAATTTGTAAAAATCACCACTTAGACTTGAAAATAGGCCGTTAAAGGGTGAAAACCCGAGCCAGCCCAAAGGCGACCCCGTAGGAGGCCCGAACACTTTGCACAGGACCAATGTAACTTGTACGAACCGACAACGTAGTCTTGGGTCTCCCGGTTTGAAAGTGTGATGATAATTTCCAAAAATCACACTTAGACATGAAAACAGGCCGTTAAGGGGTGAAAATTGGTACCATCCCCCAAACGAATGTGTAGGAGGAACGAACCACTCGCACGGGACCAATCTAACATGTAGGAACTGACCGCGTAGTCCCGGATCTCCCGGTTTGTGAGTATGTTGATAATTAACTAAAATCACACTTAGACGTAAAAACAGGGCGTTAAAGGGTGAAAACCCGAACCAGCCCCCAGACGAACCCGTAGGAGGCACGAACACCTCGCACGTGACCAATGTAACTTGTAGGAACTCACGGGGTAGTCTCGGGTCTCCCGGTTTGAGAGTACGATGATAAATTAAAAAAATCACACTTAGACTTGAAAACAGGCCGTTAAACGATGAAAACCAGAACAGCCTCCAGACGACCCCGTAGGAGGCACGAACACCTCGCACTGGACTAATATAACTTGTAGGAACTGATTGCGTAGTCTCGGGTTGCCTGATTTGATAGTATGACGATAATTTTAGAAAATCACACTTAGTCATGAAAATAGGTCATTAGAGGGTGAAAACTCAAACCAGCCCCCAGACGACCCCGTAAGAGGCACGAACACCTCGCACGGGACCAATGTAACTTGTAGGAACTGACCGCGTAGTCCTGGGTCTCCCGATTTAAGAGTTTGATGATAATTTGCAAAAATCACACATAGACTTGAAAACAGGCCCTAAAAGGGCGAAAACCTGAACCAGCCTCTATCGACCCCGTAGGAGGCACGAACACCTCACACGGGACCAATGTAACTCGTAGGAACTGATCCCATAGTCTTGGGTCTCTCGGTTTGAGAGTATAATGATAATTTGAAAAAATCAGACTTAGACTTAAAAACAGGCAGCTAAAGGGTGAAAACCCAAACAAGCCCCAAAACGACCCCGTAGGAGGCACGAAAACCTCGCACGGGAACAATGTAACTTGTAGAAATTGGCTGCATAGTCCCAGGTCTCCCGATTTGAGAGTGTGACGATAATTTACAAAAATCTCCACTTCGACTTGAAAACAGGACGTTAAAGGGTGAAAACCCGAACCAGCCCCCAAACGACCCCGGAAGAGGCACGAACACCTCGCACGGGACCAGTGTAACTTGTAAGATCTGACTTCGTAGTCCCGGGTCTCCCGGTTTGAGAGTATGATGATAATTAGCAAAAATCACATTTAGACTGGAAAATAGGTCCTAAAGGGTGAAAACCGGAAACCAGCCCCTATCTACCCCGTAGGAGGCACGAACACCTAGTACGAAACCAATGCAACTTATAGTAACTGACCGCCTAGTCCCGGGTCTCCCGGTTTGAGAGTATAATGATAATTTTCCAAAATCACATTTAGACTTGAAAAATAGGTCGCTAAAGGGTGAAAACCAAAACCAGCCCCAAATAACCCCGTAGGAGGCACGAAGACCTCGCACGGGACTTATGTAACTTGTAGGAACTGGCCGCGTAGTCCCGAGTCTTCCGATTTGAGAGTGTGACGTTAATTTGCAAAAATCTCCACTTAGACTTTAAAACGGGCTGTTAAAGGGTGAAAACCCGAACCAACCCCCAGACGACCCCGGAGGAGGCACGAACACCTCGCACGGGACCAGTGTAACTTGTAGTAACTGACCGCGTGATCCTAGGTCTCCCAACTTGAGGGTATGATGATAATTTGGAAAAAATCACACCTAGACTTGATTAGGCCGTTAAAGGGTGAAAACTCGAACCAGCCCCCAAACGACCCCGTAGGAGTGACGAACACCTCGCACGGGACCAATGTAACTTGTAGGAACTGACTGCGTAGTCCCGGGTCTCCCGATTTAAGAGTATGATGATAATTTGCAAAAATCACACATAGACCTGAAAACAGGCCGTAAAAGGGTGAAAACCCAAACCAGCCCCTATCGACCCCGTAGGAGGCACTAGCACCTCACACGGGACCAATGTAACTCGTAGGAACTGATCGCATTGTCTCGGGTCTCTCGGTTTGAGATTATAATGATAAATTGCCAAAATCAGACTTAGACTTGAAAACAGGCCGCTAAAGGGTGAAAACCCAAACAAGCCCCAAAACGACCCCGTAGGAGGCATGAAAACCTCGCACGGGAACAATGTAACTTGTAGAAATTGGCCGCGTTGTCCCAGGTCTCCCGATTTGAGAGTGTGACGATAATTTGCAAAAATCTCCATTTAGACTTGAAAACAGGACGTTAAAGGGTGAAAACCCGAACCAGCGCCCAAACCACCCCGGAAGAGGCACGAACACCTCGCACGGGACCAGTGTAACCTGTAAGAACTAACCTCGTAGTCCCGGGTCTCCCAGTTTGAGAGTATGATGATAATTTGCACAAATCACATTTAGACATGAAAATTGGTCGTAAAAGGGTGAAAACCCGAACCAACCCCTATCTACCCCGTAGGAGGCACGAACACCTCGTACGGAACCAATGCAACTTATAGTAACTGACCGCCTAGTCCCGGGTCTCCCGGTTGGAGAGTATAATGATAATTTTGCCAAAATCACATTAAGACTTGAAAACCATGTCGCTAAAGGGTGAAAACCAAAACTAGCCCCCAAACGACCCCGTAGGAGGCACGAACACCTCGCACGGGACCAATGTAACTTGTAGGAACTGGCCGCGTAGTACCGAGTCTCCTGATTTGAGAGTGTGACGTTAGTTTGCAAAAATCTCCACTTAGACTTGAAAACAGACCGTTAAAGGGTGAAAACCCAAACCAACCCCCAAACGACCCCGGAGGAGGCACGAATACCTCGCACGGGACCAGTGTAACTTGTAGTAACTGACCACGTGATCCCAGGTCTCCCGACTTGAGTGTATGATGATAATTTGGAAAAAATCACACTTAGACTTGCTTAGGCCGTTAAAGGGTGAAAACTCTAACCAGCCCCCAAACGACCCCGTAGGAGTGACGAACACCTCGCACGGGACCAATGTAACTTGTAGGAACTGACTGCATAGTCCCGGGTCTCCCGATTTAAGAGTATGGTGATAATTTGCAAAAATCACACATAGACTTGAAAATAGGCCGTAAAAGGGTGAAAACCTGAACCAGCCCCTATCGACCCCGTAGGAGGCACAAGCACCTAACACGGGACCAATGTAACTCGTAGGAACTGATCGCATAGTCTCGGGTCACTCGATTTTAGAGTATAATGATAAATTGCCAAAATCAGACTTAGACTTGAAAACAGGCCGCTAAAGGGTGAAAACCGAAACAAGCCCCAAAACGACCCCGTAGGAGGCACGAAAACCTCGCACGGGAACAATGTAACTTGTAGAAATTGGCCGCATAGTCCCAGGTCTCCCGATTTGAGAGTGTGACGATAATTTGCAAAAATCTCCACTTAGACTTGAAAACATGACGTTAAAGGGTGAAAACCCGAACCAGCCCCCAAACGACCCCGGAAGAGGCACGAACACCTCGCACTGGACCAGTGTAACTTGTAAGAACTGACCTCGTAGTCCCGGGTCTCCCGATTTGAGAGTATGATGATAATTAGCAAAAATCACATTTAGACTTGAAAATAGTTCGTAAAAGGGTGAAAACCCAAACCAGCCCCTATCTATCCCGTAGGAGGCACGAACACCTCGTACGGAACCAATGCATCTTATAGTAACTGACCACATAGTCCCGGGTCTCTCGGTTTGAGAGTATAATGATAATTTGCTAAAATCACATTTAGACTTCAAAAACAGGTCGCTACAGGGTGAAAACCAAAACCAGACCCCAAACGACCCCATAGGAGGCACGAACACCTCGCACGGGACCAATGTAACTTGTAGCAACTGACCGCGTAGTCTTGGGTCTCTCGGTTTGAGAGTATGACAATAATTTGTAAAAATCACACTTAGACTTGAAAACAGGCCGTTAATGGGTGAAAACTAGAATCAGCCCCCTAACGACCCCATAGGAGGCAGGAACACCTCGCACGGGACCAATGTAGCTTATAGGAACTGAGCGCGTGATCCTAGGTCTCCCGGCTTGAGAGTATGATGATAATTTGGAAAAAATCACACTTAGACTTGATTAGGCCATTAAAGGGTGAAAACTCGAACCAGCCCCCAAACGACCCCGTACGACTGACGAACACCTCGCACGGGACCAATTTAACTTGTATGAACTGGCCGTATAGTCTCGGGTCTCCCGATTTGTGAGTATGATGATAATATGCAAAAATCACCACTAAGACTAGAAAATAGGCCGTTAAAGGGTGAAATCCCGAACCAACCCACTGCCGACCCCGTAGGAGGCACAAGCACCTCGCACAGGACCAATCTAACTTGTAGGAACTTACCACGTAGTCCCATGTTTCCCGAGTTTTCCAGTTTGAGAGTATGACGATAATTTCAAAAAAATCACACTTGGGCATTAAAATAGGCCGTTACAGGGTGAAAACTCGAACCATCCCGCAGACGACCCCGTAGGCGGCACGAACACCTCGTATGGGACCAATGTAACTTGTAGGAACTGACCGCGTAGTCCCGGGTCTCTCTGTTTGAGAGTACGATGTTAATGAGAAAAAATCACACTTAGACTTGAAAACAGGCTGTTAAAGGTTGAAAACCCGAACCAGCCCCCAAACGACCCCGTACGAGGCACGAACACCTCGCACGGGACCAATGTAACTTGTAGCAACTGACCACATAATCCCGAGTCTCCCGATTTGTTAGTATGATGATAATTTTACAAAATCACACTTAGACCTGGAAACAGGTCGTTAGAGGGTGAAAACCCAAACCGACACCCAAACGACGTCGTAAGAGGCACAAACACCTCGCACGGGACTAATGTAACTTATAGGAACTGATCGCGTAGTCTCGGGTCTCTCAGTTTGAGAGTATAATTATAATTTGGAAAATCACACTTAGACTTGAAAGAGGTCGTTAAAGGGTGAAAAACCGAACCAACCCCCAAACGACCCCGTTGGAGGCACGAACACCTCGCACGGGAGTACTGAAATTTGTAGGAACTGACCGCATAGTCTGGAGTCTGCGAATTTGAGAGTATGGCGATAATTGGTAAAAATCACCACTTAGACTTGAAAATAGGTCGTTAACGGGTGAAAACCTGAACTAGCCCCCTGACGACCCCGAAGGACGCACGAACACCTCGTACGGGATCAATGTAACATGTAAGAACTAACCGCGTAGTCCCGGGTCTCCCGGTTTGAGAGTATGACGATAATTTGCAAAAATCACACTTAGACTTGAAAATAGGCCGTTAATGGGTGAAACTAGAACAATGCACCGACGACCCCGTAGGAGGCACGAACACCTCGCACGGGACCAATGTAACTTATAGGAACTGACCCCCTGATCTCGGGTCTCTCGGCTTGAGAGTATGACGATAATTTGGAAAAAATCACACTCAGACTTGAAAATAGGCCATTAAAGGGTGAAAACCCGAACCAGCACCCAAACGACCCCGTAGGAGTTACTAACACCTCGAACGGGACCAATGTAACTTCTACGAACTGACCGCCTAGTCCCGGGTCTCTCGGTTTGAGATTATGATGATAATTTGCAAAAATCACCACTTAGACTAGAAAATAGGTTGTTAAATGGTGAAAACCCAAACCAGCCCCCAGACGACCCCGTAGGAGGCACGAGCACCTCGCACGGGACCAATCTAACTTGTAGGAACTGACCGCCTAGTCCCGTGTTTCCCAATTTGAGAGTATGATGATAATTTGAAAAAATCACACTTGGACATGAAAATAGGCCGTTAAAGGGTGAAAACCACAACCAGCCCCTAGACGACCCCGTAGGCAACACAAACACCTCGTATGGGACCAATGTAACTTGTGGGAACTGACCGCATAGTCCCGGGTCTCCCGGTTTGAGAGTATGATGATAATGTGCAAAAATCACACTTAGACTTGAAAACATGCCGTTAAAGGGTGAAAACTCGAACCAGCCCAAAATGACCCCGTAGGAGGCACGAACACCTCGCACGGGACCAACGTAACTTATATGAACTGACCGTATAATCCCGAGTCTCCCGATTTGAGAGAATGACGATAATTTGCAAAAATCACCACTTAGACTTGAAAACAGGCTGTTAAAGGGTGAAAACCCGAACCAGACCCAGATGACCCGGTAGGAGGTATGAGCACCTCGCACGGGACCAATGTAACTTGTAAGAACTGACCGCATCGTCCCGGGTATCCCGATTTGAGAGTATGATGAAAATTTGCAAAAATCACACATAGACTTGAAAACAGGCTGTAAAAGGGTGAAAAACTGAACCAGCACCTATCGACCCCGTAGGAGGCACGAACACCTCACACGGGACCAATGTAACTCGTAGGAACTGATCGCGTAGTCTCGGGTCTCTCGATTTGAGAGTATAATTATAATTTGCCAAAACCAGACTTAGACATTAAAATAGGCCGCTAAAGGGTGAATGCCCAAACAAGCCCCAAAATGACCCCGTAGGAGGCATGAAAACCTCGCACGGGAACAATGTAACTTGTAGAAACCGGCCGCGTAGCCCCAGGTCTCCCGATTTGAGAGTGTGATGATAATTTGAAAAAATCTCCACTTAGACTTGAAAATAGGACGTTAAAGGGTGAAAACCTGAACCATCCCCCAAATGACCCCGGAGGAGGCACGAACACCTCGCACGGGACCAGTGTAACTTGTAGTAACTAACCACGTGATCCCGGGTCTCCCGACTTGAGTGTACAACGATAATTTGGAAAAAATCACGCTTGGACATGAAAATAGGCCATTAAAGGGTGAAAACCTGAACCAGCCCCCAAACGACCCCGTAGGAGTGACGAACACCTCGCACGGGACCAATGTAACTTGTACGAACTGACCGCGTAGTCCCGGGTCTCCCGATTTGAGAGTATGATTATAATTTTCAAAAATCACCACTTAGACTTGAAAACAGGTCGTCAAAAGGTGAAAACCCGAACAAGACCCCAAACGACCCCGTAGGAGGCACGAACACCTCGCACGGGACCAATGTAACTTGTAGCAACTGACCGCGTAGTCTCAGGTTTCCCGGTTTGAGAGTATGATGATAATTTGAAAACATAACACTTGGATTTGAAAACAGGCCATTAAAGGGTGAAAACCCAAACCAGCCCCCAGACAACTCCGTAGGCGACACGAACACCTCGCAGGGGACCAATGTAACTTCTAGGAACTGACCGCATATTCCTGGGTCTCCCGGTTTGAGAGTATGATGATAATGTGAAAAAATCACACTTAGACTTGAAAACATGCCGTTAAAGGGTGAAAACTCGATCTAGCCTCCTAACGACCCCGTAGGGGGCACGAACACCTCGCACGGGACCAATGTAACTTGTAGCTATTGGCCGCGTAGTCCCTGGTCTCTCGATCTAAGAGTATGATGATAGTTTGCCAAAATCACACTTTGACCTGAAAATAGGCCGTTAAAGGGTGAAAACCCAAACTAGCCCCCAAACGACCCCACAGGAGTCACAAACACCTCGCATGGGACCAATGTAACTTGTTGGAATTGACAATGTAATCGCGGGTCTCCCAGTTTGAGAGTATGATGATTATTTGCAAAAATACACTTAGACTTGAAAACAGGTCGTTAATGGTTGAAAACTTGAACCAACCCCCTGACGACCCCATAGGAGGCAGGAACACCTCGCACGGGACCAATGTAACTTATAGGAACTGACCGCGTGATCCCAGGTCTCCCAGCTTGAGAGTATGACATAATTTGGAAAGAATCACACTTAGACTTGAAATTAGGCCGTTAAAGGGTGAAAACCCGAACCAGCCCCCAAACGATCCTGTAGGAGTGATGAACACCTCGCACGGGACGAATTTAACTTGTACGAATTGACTGCATAGTCCCGGGTCTCCCGGTTTGTGTGTATCATGATAATAAGCAAAAATCACCACTAAGACTTCAAAATAGGCCGTTAAAGGGTGAAATCCCGAACCAGCCCACAGACGACCCTGTAGGAGGCACGGGCACCTCGCACAGGACCAATCTAACTTGTAGGAACTGATCGCATATTCTCTTGTTTCCTGAGTTTCCCAGTTTGAGAGTATAACGATAATTTGAAAAAATCACACTTGGACATGAAAACTGGCCATTAAAGGTTACAAAACCCGAACCAGCCCACAGACGACCCCGTAGGCGGCACGAACACCTCGTATGGGACCAATGTAACTTGTAGGAACTGGCCGTGTAGTCCCGGGTCTCTTGGTTTGAGAGTACGATGATAATTTGCCAAAACCAGACTTAGACCTGAAATAGGCCGCTAAAGGGTAAAAACCAAAACAAGCCCCAAAACGACCCCGTAGGAGGCACGAAAACCTCGCACGGGAACAATGTAACTTATAGAAACTGTCCGCGTAGTCCCAGGTCTCCCGATTTGAGAGTGTGATGATAATTTGAAAAAATCTCCACTTAGACTTGAAAGCAGGACGTTAAAGGGTGAAAACCCGAACCAGAACCCAAACGACCCCGGAGGAGGCACGAATACCTCGCACGGGACCAGTGTAACTTGTAAGAATTGACCTCGTAGTCCCGGGTCTCCCGGTTTGAGAGTATGATGATAATTTGAAAAAATCTCCATTTAGACTTGAAAATAGGCCGTAAAAGGGTGAAAACCCGAACCAGTCCCTATCGACCCCGTAGGAGGCACGAACAACTCGCACGGGACCAATGTAAATTATAGGAACTGATCGCTTAGTCCCGGGTCCCCCGGTTTGAGAGTATAATTATAATTTGCGAAAATCAGATTTCGACTTGAAAAACAGGTCGCTAAAGGGTGAAAACCCAAACCAACCCCCAAACGACCCCGTAGGAGGCACAAACACCTCGCACGGGGCCAATGTAACTTGTAGCAACTGACAGCGTAGTCTCGGGTCTCTCGGTTTGAGAGTACGACAATAATTTGTAAAAATCACACTTAGACTTGAAAACAGGCCGTTAATGGGTGAAAACTAGAACAAACCCCCTGACGACCCCATAGGAGGCACGAACACCTCGCACGGGACCAATGTAACTTATAGGAATTGACCGCGTGATCCCAGGTCTCCCGGCTTGAGAGTATGATGATAATTAAGAAAAAATCAGACTTAGACTTGAAATTAGGTCGTTAAAGGGTGAAAACCCGAACCAGCACCCAAACGACCCCGTAGGAGTGACGAACACCTCGCACGGGACCAATTTAAGTTGTACGAAATGACCGCATAGTCCCGAGTCTCCCAATTTGTGAGTATGATGATAATATTTAAAAATCACCACTAAGACTTGAAAATAGGCCGTTAAAGGGTGAAATCCCGAACTAGCCCACAAACTTCCCCGTAGGAGGCACGAGCACCTCGCACAGGACCAACCTAACTTGTAGGAACTGACCGCGTAGTCCCGGGTTTCTCGGGTTTTCCAGTTTGAGAGTATAACGATAATTTGAAAAAATCAAACTGGGACATGAAAACAGGCCGTTAAAGGGTGAAAAACCGAACCAACCCGCAAACGACCCCGTAGGCGGCACAAACACCTCGTATGGGACCAATGTAACTTGTAGGAACTGACCGAGTAGTTCCGGGTCTCTCGGTTTGATAGTACGATGATAAAGTGCAAAAATCACACTTAGACTTGAAAACAGGCCGTTAAAGGGTGCAAACGCGAACTAGCCCCAAACGACCCCGTAGGAGGCACGAACACCTCGCACGTGACCAATGTAACTTGTAGTAACTGACCATGTAGTCCCGAGTCTCCTGATTTGATAGTATGATGATAATTTGCCAAAATCACACTTAGACATGAAAAGAGGTCGTTAAAGGGTGAAAACCCGAACTAGCCCCCAAACAACCCCGTAGGAGGCACGAACACCTCGCACGGGACTAATGTAACTTCTAAGAACTGACCGCATAGTCTGGAATCTCCCGATCTGAGAGTATATCGATAATTGGAAAAAATCACCACTTAGACTTAAAAATAGGTCATTAACGGGTGAAAACCTGAAACTAGCGCCCAGATGACTCCGAAGGAGGCACGAACACCTCACACGGGATCAATGTAACTTGTAAGAACTGACCGCGTAGTCCCGGGTCTCCCGGTTTGAGAGTATGACGATAATTTGCAAAAATCACACTTAGACTTAAAAACAGGTCGTTAATGGGTGAAACTAGAACCAACCCCCGACGACCCCATAGGAGGCACGAACACCTCGCACGGCACCAATGCAACTTATAGGAACTGACCGCGTGATCCTGGGTCTCCCGACTTGAGAGTATGACGATAATTTGGAAAAAATCACACTTAGACTTAAAAACTGGCCGTTAAAGGGTGTAAACCCGAACCAGCACCCAAACGACCCCGTAGGAGTCATGAACACCTCGCACGGGTCCAATGCAACTTCTATTAACTGACCGCGTAGTGTCGGGTTTCCCGATTTGAGAGTATGATGATAATTTGAAAAAATCTCACTTAGACTTGAAAACATGCCGTTAAAGGGTGAAAACCCAAATCAACCCCCAAACGACCCCGTAGTAGGCACAAACACCTCGCACCGGACCAATGTAACTTGTAGGAACTGATCGTGTAGTCTCGGGTCTCCAAGTTTGAGAGAATAACTATAATTTGCCAAAATCACACTTAGACTTAAATTAGGCCGTTAAATGGTGAAAACCCGAACTAGCCCCCAACCGACCCCGTAGGAGGCACGAATACCTTGCACGGGACCAACGTAACTTGTAGCAACTGACCGCGTAGTCCCGAGTCTCCCGATTTGAGAGTATGATGATAATTTGCAAAAATCACCACTTAGACTTGAAAAGAGGCCGTTAAAGGGATAAAACCCAAACCAGCCCCCAGACGACAGCGTAGGAGGCACGAACACCTCGCACGAGACCAATGTAACTTGTAAGAACTGACCACATAGTCCCGGGTCTCCCAATTTGAGAGTATGATGATAATTTACAAAAATCACACATAGACTTGAAAACAGGCCGTAAAAGGGTGAAAACCCAAACCAGCCCCTATCGACCCCGTAGGAGGCACGAACACCTCACACGGGACCAATGTAACTCGTAGGAACTGATCGCGTAGTCTCGGGTCTCTCGGTTAGAGAGTGTAATGATAATTTGCCAAAATTAGACATGGATTTGAAAACCGGTCGCTAAAGGGTGAAAACCCAAACAAGCCCCAAAACGACCCCGTACGAGGCACGAAAACCTCGCACGGGACCAATGTAACTTGTAGAAACTGGTCGCGTAGTCCCAGGTCTCCCGATTTGAGAGTGTGACGTTAATTTGCAAAAATCTCCACTTAGACTTGAAAATAGGACGTTAAAGGGTGAAAACCCGAACCAGCCCCCAAACGACCCCGAAGGAGGCACGAACACCTCGCACGGGAGCAGTGTAATTTGTAAGAATTGATCTCGTAGTCCCGGGTCTCTCGGTTTGAGAGTATGATGATCATTAGCAAAAATCACATTTAGACTTAAAAATAGGCCGTAAAAGGGTGAAGACCTGAACCAGACCCTATCGACCCCGTAGGGGGCACGAACATCTCGAACGGGACCAATGTAACTTATAGGATGAGACCACTTAGTCCCGGGTCTCTCGATTTGAGAGTGTAATCATAATTTCCTAAATCAGATTTAGACTTGAAAATAGGTCGCTAAAGGGTCAAAACCCAAACCAGCCCCCAAACGACCCCGTAGGATGCACGAACACCTCGCACGGGACCAATGAAACTTGTAGGAACTGGCCGCATAGTCCCGAGTTTCCCGATTCGAGAGAGTGACGATAATTTGCAAAAATCTCCACTTAGACTTGAAAATAGGCCGTTAAAGGGTGAAAACCCAAACTAGCCCCAGACGACCCCGGAGGAGGCACAAACACCTCGCACGGGACCAGTGTAACTTGTTGTAACTGACCACGTGATCCCGGGTCTCCCGGCTTGAGAGTACAATGATAATTTTGCAAAAATCACACTTGGACTTGAAAATAGGCCATTAAAGGGTGAAAACCCGAACCAACCCCCAAACGACCCCATAGGAGTAACGAACACCTCGCACGGGAACAATGTAACTTGTACGAATTGACCGCGTAGTCCCGGGTCTCCCAATTTGAGAGTATGATGATAATTTTCAAAAATCACCACTTAGACTTGAAAACAGGTCGTCAAAGGGTGAAAACCCGAACAAGACCACAAACGACCCCGTAGGGGGCATGAACACCTCGCACGGGACCAATGTAACTTGTAGGAACTGATCGCGTAGTCCCGGGACTCCCGGTTTGAGAGTATGATGATAATTTGCCAAAATCACACTTAGACTTGAAACAGGCCATTAAAGGGTGAAAACCCGAACCAACCACCAGACAACCCCGTAGGAGGCTCGGAGACCTCGCACGGGACCAATGTAACTAATAGGAACTGACCGCGTTGACCCGGGTCTCTCGATTTGAGAGTGTGATGATAATTTGTAAAATTCTCAACTTAGACATGAAAACAGGCCGTAAAAGGGTGAAAACCCGAACCAACCCCCAAACGACCCCGTAGTATGCACGAACACCTCGCACGAGACCGATGTAGCTTGTAAGAACTGGTCGCGTAGTCCCGGGTCTCCCAGTTTAAGAGTATGACGAGAATTTTACCAAAATGACACGTAGACTTGAAACAGGTCGTTAAAGGGTGAAAACCCGAACTAGCCCCCAAATAACCCCGTAGGAGGCACGAACACCTCGCACAGGACCAATGTAACTTGTAGGAACTGACCGTATAGTCTTTGGTCTCCAGGTTTGAGAGTATGATGATAATTTGCCAAAATCACACTTAGACTTGAAAATAGGCCGTTAGAGGGTGAAAACCCGAACCAGCCCCCAAGCAACCCCGTAGGAGGCACGAACACCTCGCACGGGACTAATGTAACTTGTAGGAACTGACCGTGTAGTCTGGAGTCTCCCAATTTGAGAGTATGGCGATAACTGGCAAAAATCTCCACTTAGACTTGAAAATAGGCCGTTAAAGGGTGAAAACCCGAACTAGCCCCAGACGACCCCGTAGGAGGCACGAACACCTCGCACGGGACCAGTGTAACTTGTTGTAACTGACCGCGTGATCCCGGGTCTCCCTGCTTGAGAGTACAATGATAATTTTGCAAAAATCACACTTGGACTTGAAAATAGGCCATTAAAGGGTGAAAACACGAACCAACCCCCAAACGACCCCATAGGAGTAACGAACACCTCGCACAGGAACAATGTAACTTGTACGAATTGACCGCGTAGTCCCGGGTCTCCCGATTTGAGAGTATGATGATAATTTTCAAAAATCACCACTTAGACTTGAAAACAGGTCGTCAAAGGGTGAAAACCCAAACAAGACCCCAAACGACCCCGTAGGAGGCATGAACACCTCGCACGGGACCAATGTAACTTATAGCAACTGACCGCGTAGTCTCAAGTTTCCCGATTTGAGAGTATGACGATAATTGGAAAACATAACACTTGGATTTGAAAACAGGCCGTTAAAGGGTGAAAACCTGAACCAGCCCCCAGACAACCCCGTAGGCGGCATGAACACCTCGCAGGGGACCAATGTAACTTCTAGGAACTGACCGCATATTCCTGGGTCTCCTGGTTTGAGAGTATGATGATAATGTGAAAAAATCACACTTAGACTTGAAATCATGCCGTTAAAGGGTGAAAACTCGAACTAGCCCCCTAACGACCCCGTAGGAGGCAAGGACACCTCGCACGGGACCAATGTAACTTGTAGCTATTGACCGCGTAGTCCCTGGTCTCTCGATCTAAGAGTATGATGAAAATTTTCCAAAATCACACTTAGACCTGAAAACAGGCCGTTAAAGGGTGAAAATCCAAACTAGCCCCCAAACGACCTCGTAGGAGGCACAAACACCTCGCACGGGACCAATGTAACTTGTAGGAACTGACCGCGTAGTCCCGGGCCTCCCAGTTTGAGAGTATGCTGATTATTTGCAAAAATCACACTTAGACTTGAAAACAGGTCGTTAATGGGTGAAAACTTGAACCAACCGCCTGACGACCCCATAGGAGGCAGGAACACCTCGCACATGACCAATGTAACTTATAGGAACTGACCGCATGATCCTAGGTCTCTCGGCCTAGAAAAAATCACACTTAGACTTGAAATTAGGCCGTTAAAGGATGAAAACCCGAACCGGCCACCAAATGACCCCGTAGGAGTGACGAACACCTCGCACGGGACCAATTTAACTTCTACGAACTGACCGCATAGTCCCGAGTCTCCCGGTTTGTGAGTATGATGATAATATGCAAAAATCACCACTAAGACTTGAAAATAGGTCGTTAAAGGGTGAAATCCAGAACCAGGCCACAAACGACCCCGTAGGAGGTACGAGCACCTTGCACAGGAGCAATCTAACTTGTAGGAACTGACCGCGTAGTCCCGGGTCTCCCGGTTTGAGAGTATGATGATAATTTCCCAAAATCACACTTAGACCTGAAAATAGGCCATTAAAGGGTGAAAACCCAAACCAGACCCCAAAAGACCCCGTAGGAGGCACAAACACCTCGTACGACACCAATGTAACTTGTAGGAACTGATCGCGTAGTCCCGGGTCTCCCAGTTTGAGAGTATGATGATAATTTGCCAAAATCACGCTTTGATTTGAACCAAGCCATTAAAGGGTGAAAACCCGAACCAACCACTAGACAACCCCGTAGGAGTCAAAGAGACCTCGCATGGGACCAATGTAACTTATAGGAACTGACCGCGTTGACCCGGGTCTCCCGATTTGAGAGTGTGATGATAATTTGTAAAAATCTCAACTTAGACCTGAAAACAGGCCGTAAAAGGGTGAAAAACTGAACCAACCACCAAGCGACCCCGTAGTAGGCACGAACACCTCGCACGGGACTGATGTAGCTTATAAGAACTGGTCGCGTAGTCTCGGGTCTCCCAGTTTAAAAGTATGACGAGAATTTGCCAAAATGACACTTAGACTTGAAACAGGTTGTTAAAGGATAAAAACCTGAACTAGCCCCCAGACGACCCCGTAGGAGGCACGAACACCTCGCACGGGATCAATATAACTTGTAGGAACTGACCGCGTAGTCTCTGGTCTCCAGGTTTGAGAGTATGAAGATAATTTGTCAAAATCACACTTAGACTTGAAAATAGGCCATTAGAGGGTGAAAACCCGAACCAGCCCCCAAACAACCCCGTAGGAGGCACGAACACCTCGCACGGGACTAATGTAACTTGTAGGAACTAATCGTGTAGTCAGGAGTCTCCCGATTTGAGAGTATGGTGATAATTGGCAAAAATCACCACTTAGACTTGAAAATAGGTCTCTAATGGGTGAAAACCCGAACTAGCCCCTAGACGACCCCGTAGGAGGCACGAACACCTCGCACGGGATAAATGTAACATGTAAGAACTGACCGCGTCCCGGGTCTCTCAGTTTGATAGTATGACGATAATTTGCCAAAATCACACTTAGACTTGAAACAGGCCATTAATGGTTGAAAACCCGAACCGACCCCCAAACGACCCCATAGGAGGCATGGACACCTCGCACGGGACCAATGTGACTTGTAGAAACTGACCGCGTTATCCTGGCTCTCCCGATTTGAGAGTGTGATGATAATTTGCAAAAATCTCCACTTAGAAAGGAAAACAGGCCGTAAAAGGGTGAAAACCCAAACCAGCCCCCAAAAGACTCCGTAGGAGGAACGAACACCTCGCACGGGACCGATGTAACATGTAAGAGCTGGCCGCATAGTCCCGGGTCTCCCAGTTTAAGAGTATGACGAGAATTTTCCAAAATCACACTTAGACTTGAAACAGGTCGTTAAAGGGTGAAAACCAGAGCTAGCCCCCAGACGACCCCGTAGGAGGCACGAACACCTCGCACGGGATCAATGTAACTTGTAAGAACTGGCCGCGTAGTCTCGGGTCTCCCGGTTTGAGAGTATGACGATAATTTGCAAAAATCTCACTTAGACTTGAAAACAGGCCGTTAATGGGTGAAAACTAGAACCAACCCCTCGACGACCCCGTAGGAGGCACGAACACCTCGTACGGGACCAATTTAACTTATAGCAACTGACCGCGTGATCCCGGGTATCCCGGCTTGAGAGTATGATGATAACTTGGAAAAAATCACACATAGACTTGAAAATAGGCCATTAAAGGGTGAAAACCCGAACCAACCCCCAATCGACACCGTGGGAGTGACGAACACCTCGCACGGGACCAATGTAACTTGTACGAACTAATCGCGTAGTCCCGGGTCTCTCGGTTTGAGAGTATGATGATAATTTGTAAAAATCACCACTTAGACTTGAAAACAGGTTGTTTAATGGTGAAAACCCGAACTAGCCCACAGACGACTCAGTAGGAGGCACGAGCACCTCGTACGGGACCAATCTAACTTGTAGGAACTGACCGCGTAGTCCTCGGTTTCCCGGTTTGAGAGTATGATGATAATTTGAAAAAATCACACTTTGACATAAAAACAGGCCGTTAAATGGTGAAAACCCGAACCAGCCCCCAGATGAACACCTCGCATGGACCAATGTAACTTGTAGGAACTGACCGCATAGTCCCGAGTCTCCCGGTTTGAGAGTATGATGGTCATGTGCAAAAATCACCCTTAGACTTGAAAACAGACCGTTAAAGGGTGAAAACTCGAGCCAACCACCAAACGACCCTGTAGGAGGCACGAACACCTCACACGGGACCAATGTAACTTGTAGCAACTGACCACGTAGTCCCGAGTCTTTCGCTTTGATAGTATGATGATAATTTGCCAAAATCACAATTAGACCTGAAAACAGGTCGTTAAAGGGTGAAAACCCAAACCAGCCCCCAAACGACCCCGTGGGAGGCACAAACACCTCGCACGGGACTAATGTAACTTATAGGAACTGATCGCATAGTCCCAGGTCTCCCGATTTGAGAATATAATGATAATTTGCCAAAATCACACTTAGACTTGAAAGAGGCCGTTAAAGGGTGAAAACCCGAACGAACCCCCAACCCGTAGGAGGCACGAACACCTCGCACGGGACTAATATAACTTGTTAGAGCTGACCGCGTGGTCTCGAGTCTCCCGATTTGAGAGTATAACGATAATTTTCCAACATCACACTTAGACTTGGAAGAGGCTGTTAAAGAGTGAAAACTCGAACCAACCCCCAAACGACCCCGTAGGAGGCACGCGCACCTCGCATGGGACCAATGTAACTAGTAGCAACTGACCGCGTAGTCCCGGGTCTCTCGGTTTGAGAGTATGATGATAATTTGTAAAAATCACCACTTAGACTTGAAAACAGGTCGTTAAAGGGTGAAAAGCTGAACCAGCCCCTGACGACCCCGTAGGAGGCACGAACACCTCGCACAGGACCAATGTAACTTGTAAGAACTGACCTCGTAGTCCCGGGTCTCCCGATTTGAGAGTATGATGATAATTTTCAAAAATCACACTTAGACTATAAAACAGGCCGTAAAAGGATGAAAACCTGAACCAGCCCCTATCGACCCCGTAAGAGGCACAAACACCTCGCACGGGACTAATGAAACTTATAGGAACTGACCGCGTAGTCCCGGGTCGCTCGATTTGAGAGTATAATGATAATTTGCCAAAATTACACTTAGACCTGAAAATAGGCCGTTAAAGGGTGAAAACCCAAACCAGCCCCCAAATGACCCCGTAGGAGGCACAAACACATCGCACGGTACCAATGTCACTTGTAGGAACTGACCGCGTAGTCCCGGGTCTCCCGATTTTAGAGTATAACGATAATTTGCCAACATCACACTTAGACATGGAAGAGGCCGTTAAAGAGTGAAAACTCAAACCAGAACCCAAACGATCCCGTAGGAGGCATGCGCACCTCGCATGGGACCAATGTAACTAGTAGCAACTGACCGCGTAGTCCCGGGTCTCTCAGTTTGAGAGTATGATGATAATTTGTAAAAATCACCACTTAGACTTGAAAACAGGCCGTTAAAGGGTGAAAAGCTGAACCAGTCCCTGACAACCCCGTAGGAGGCACGAACACCTCGCACGGGACCAATGTAACTTGTAAGAACTGACCTCGTAGTCCTGGGTCTCCCGATTTGAGAGTATGATGATAATTTATAAAAATCACACTTAGACTATAAAATAGGCCGTAAAAGGGTAAAAAACCGAACCAGCCCCTATCGACCCCGTAGGAGGCACGAACACCTCGCACGAGACCAATGAAACTTATAGGAACTGACCGCGTAGTCCCGGGTCTCTCGGTTTGAGAGTATAATGATAATTTGCCAAAATCACACTTAGACTTGAAAATAGGCCGTTAAAGGGTGAAAACCCAAACTAGTCCCCAAACGACCCCGTAGGAGGCACAAACACCTCGCACGGGACCAATGTAACTTGTAGGAACTGACCGCGTAGTCCCGGTCTCCCGGTTTGAGAGTATGATGATTATTTGCAAAAATCACACTTAAACTTAAAAACAGGTCGTTAATGGGTGAAAACTTGAACCAATCCCCTGACGACCCCATAGGAGGCAGGAACACCTCGCACGGGACCAATGTAACTTATAAAACTGACCGCGTGATCCCAGGTCTCCCGGCTTGAGATTATGAGGATAATTTGGAAAAAATCACACTTAGACTTGAAATTAGGTCGTTAAAGGGTGAAACCCCGAACCAGCCCCCAAAAGGCCCCGTAGTAGGCACGAACACCTCGCACGGGACCGATGTAACTTGTAGGAACTGGCCGCGTAGTCCCGGGTCTCCCAGTTTAAGAGTATGACGAGAATTTGCCAAAATCACACTTAGACTTGAAATAGGTCGTTCAAGGGTGAAAACCCGAACCATCCCCCAAACGACCCCGTAGGAGGCACGAACACCTCGCACGGGACCAATGTAACTTGTAGGAACTGACCACGTAGTCTCGGGTGTCCAAGTTTGAGAGTATGACGATAATTTGCCAAAATCACACTTAGACTTGAAAATAGGCCGTTAGAGGGTGAAAACCCAAACCCGCCCCCAAACGCCCGGGTAGGAGGCACGAACAGCTCGCACGGGACTAATGTAACTTGTAGGAACTGACCGTGTAGTCTGGAGTCTCCCGATTTGAGAGTATGGCGATAATTGGCAAAAATCACCACTTAGACATGAAAATAGGTCTTTAACGGGTGAAAACCCGAACTAGACCCTAGACGACCCCGTAGGAGGCAGGAACACCTCGCACGATTTAAATGTAACATGTAGCAACTGACTGCGTAGTCCCTGGTCTCTCAGTTTGATAGTATGACGATAGTTTGCGAAAATCACACTTAGACTTGAAATAGGCCGTTAAAGGTTGAAAACCCGAACCAGCCCTCAAACGACCCCGTCGGAGGCACGGACACCTCGCACGGGACCAATGTAACTTGTAGCAACTGACCGCGTTATCCCGGGTCTCTCGATTTGAGAGTGTGATGATAATTTGCAAAAATCTCCACTTAGACCTGAAAACAGGTCGTAAAAGGGTGAAAACCCAAACCAACCCCCAAACCACTCCGTAGGAGGCACGAACACCTCGCACGGGACCGATGTAACTTGTTAGAGCTGGCCGCATAATCCCGAGTCTCCCAGTTTAAGAGTACGAGGAGAATTTGCCAAAATCACACTTAGACTTGAAACAGGTCGTTAAAGGGTGAAAACCCAAACTAGCCCCCAGACGACCCCGTAGGAGGCACGAACACCTCGCACGGGATCAATGTAACTTGTAAGAACTGACTGCGTAGTCCCGGGTCTCCCGGCTTGAGAGTATGACGATAATTTGCAAAAATCACACTTAGACTTGAAAACAGGCCGTTAGTGGGTGAAAACTAGAACCAACCCCCCGACGACCCCGTAGGAGGCATGAACACCTTGCAAGGGACCAATTTAACTTATAGGAACTGACAGCGTGATCCCGGGTATCACGGCTTGAGAGTATGATGATAATTTGTAAAAAATCACACTTAGACTTGATAACAGGCCATTAAAGGGTGAAAACCCGAACCAGCCCCCAAACGACCCCGTAGGAGTGACGAACAGTTCGCACGGGACCAATGTAACTTGTAGGAACTGACCGTATAGTCCCGGGTCGCCCGGTTTGAGAGAATAATGATAATTTACCAAAATCACACTTAGACTTGAAAGAGGGTGTTAAAGGGTGAAAACTCGAACAAGCCCCCAAATGACCCCGTAGGAGGCACGAACACCTCGCACGGGACCAATGTAACTTTTAGCAACTGACCGCGTAGTCCCGGGTTTCCCGGTTTGAAAGTATGACGATAATTTGCAAAAATTGCACTTGGACTTGAAAATAGGCCGTTAAAGGGTGAAAACTTAAGCCATCCCCCAAAAGACCTCGTAGGAGGCACGAACACCTCGTACGGGACCAATGTAACTTGTAGCAACTGACCGTGTAGTCCAGGGTCTCTCGATTTGAGAGTATGATGATAATTTGCCAAAATCGCACTTAGACCTGAAAACAGGTTGTTAAAGTGTGAAAACCAAAACCAGCCCCCAAACGACCCCGTAGGAGGCACAAACACCTTGCCCGGGACCATTGTAACATGTAGGAACTGACTGCGTAGTCCCGAGTCTCCCGGTTTGAGAGCATAACGATAATTTGCTTAAATCACCCTTAGACTTGAAAGAGGCTGTTAAAGGGTGAAAACCCAAACCAGCCCCCAAACGACCCCGTAGGAGGCACTAACACCTCGCACGGGACCAATTTAACTTATAGCAACTGACTGCGTAGTCCCGGTTCTCTCGGTTTGAGAGTATGACGATAATTTGCAAAAATTAACACTTAGACTTGAAAACAGGCCATTAATGGGTGAAAACCCGAACCAGCCCCCAGATGCCCCATAGGAGGCACGGAAATCTCGTACGGGACCAATGTAACTTATAAGAACTGTCCGCGTAGTCCCGGGTCTCCCAGTTTGAGAGTATGATGATAATTTGCAAAAATCACACTTAGACTTGAAAATAGGCCGTTGAATGGTGCAAACCCGAACCAGCCCCCAAACGACCCCGTAGGAGGCACGAACACCTCTCACGGGACCAATGCAACTTGTAGGAACTGACCGCATAGTCCCGGGTCTCCCGATTGGAGAGTATGATGATAATTTCACAAAAATCTCCACTTAAACATGAAAACAGGCCGTTAAAGGGTGAAAACCCGAACCAGCCCCCAAACGACCCCGTAGGAGGCACGAACACCTCGCACGGGACCAATGTAAATTGTAGGAACTGACATCGTAGTCCCGAGTCTCCAAGTTTGAGAGTATGCTGATAATTTGCCAGAATCACACTTAGACTTGAAAATAGGCCATTAATGGGTGAAATCTCAAACCAGCCCCCAAATGACCCCGTAGGAGGCACGAACACCTCGCATGAGACTAATGTAACTTGTAGGAACTGATTGCGTTGTCTCGAGTCTCCCGATTTGAGAGTACGACGATAATTGGCAAAAATCACCACTTAGACTATAAACAGGCCGTTAAAGGGTGAAAACCCGAACCAGCCCCCAGACGACCCTGTTGGAGGCCCGAACACCTCGTACGGGACCAATGTAACTTGTAAGAACTGACCACGTAGTCCAGAGTCTCCCGATTTGAGAGTATGATGATAATTTACAAAAATCACACTTAGACTTGAAAATAGGCCGTTAAAGGGTGAAAACCCAAACCAGCCCCCAAACGACCCCGTAGGAGGCACGAACACCTCGTATGGGACCAATGTAACTTGTAGGAACTGACTGCGTCGTCCCGGGTCTTCCGGTTTGAGAGTGTGATGATTATTTTCCAAAATTAGACTTAGAATTGAAACAGGTCGTTAAAGGATGAAAACCCGAACTAGCCCCTAAACGACCCCTTAGGAGGCACGAACACCTCGCATGGGACCAATGTAACTTGTACGAACTGACTGCATACTCTCGCATCTCCTGATTTGAGAGTATGATGATAATTTTGCCAAAATCACACTTAGACTTGAAAATAGGTCATCGAAGGGTGAAAACCCGAACAAGCCCCCGACAACCCTGTAGGAGGCACGAACACCTCACACGGGACCAATGTAACTTGTAGGAACTGACTGCATCGTCCCACGTCTCTTGGTTTGAGAGTATGACGTTAATTTACAAAAATCACACATAGACTCGAAAACAGGCCGTTAATGGGTGAAAACCCAAACTAGCCCCGAGACGACCCCGTGGGAGGCATGAACACCTCGCATGAGACCAATGTAACTTTTATGAACTGACCGAGTAGTCACGGCTATTCCGATTTGAGAGTATGATGATAATGTACAAAAATCACATTCAGACTTGAAAATAGGCCGTTAAAGGTTGAAAACTCGAACCAGCCCCCAAACCGTAGGAGGCACGAACACCTTACACGGGACCAATGTAGCTTGTAGCAACTGATCGCGTAGTCCCGAGTCTCTCAATTTGAGAGTTTGATGATAATTTGCTAAAATCATACAGAGACTTGAAAACAGGCCGCTGAAGGGTGAAAACCCAAACCAGCACCCAAACGACCCCGTAGGAGGCACGAACACCTCGTACGGGACCAATGTAACTTATAGGAACTGATCGCCTTGCCCCGAGTCTCCCGATTTGAGAGTGTGACGATAATTTGCAAAAATCTCCACTCAGACCTGAAAACAGGTCGTTAAAGGGTGAAAACCCAAACCAGCCCCCAAACGACCCCATAGGAATCACAAACACCTCGCACGGGACCAATGTAACTTGTAAGAACTCACCGCGTAGTCCCAGGTCTCCCACTTTGAGATTATGATGAGAATTTTCCAAAATCATACTTAGACTTAAAACAGGCCGTTAAAGGGTGAAAACTCAAACCAGCCCCCAAACGACCCCGTAGGAGGCACAAATACCTCGCACGGGACCAATGTTACTTGTGGGACCTGACCGCGTAGTCTCGGGTCTCCAAGTTTGAGAGTATGATGATAATTTTTCAAAATCACACTCAGACTGGAAAATAGGCTGTTAAAGGGTGAAAACCCGAACCAACCCCCAAACGACCCGGTAGGAGGCACGAACACCTTGCACAGGACTAATGTAACTTCTAGGAACTGACCGCATAGTCCCGCGCCTCCCGGCTTGATTGTATGATGATAATGGGAAAAAATCACACTTAGACTTGATAAGAGGCCGTTAAAGGGTTAAAACTCGAACCAACCCCCAAACGACCCCGTAGGAGGCACGAACACCTCGCACGGGACCAATTTAACTTATAGCAACTCACTGCATAGTCTCGGGTCTCCCGGTTTGAGAGTATGACGATAATTTCCAAAAATTATCACTTAGACTTGAAAATAGGCCATTAAATGGTGAAAACCTGAACCAGCCCCCAGACGCCCCGTAGGAGGCACGAACACCTCATACGGGACTAATGAAACTTATAAGAACTGACCGTGTAGTCCCGAGTCTCCCAGTTTGAGAGTATGATGATAATTTGCAAAAATCACACTTAGACTTGAAAACAGGCCGATGAATGGTGCAAACTCGAACCAACCCCCAAACGACCCCGTAAGAGGCACGAACACCTCGCACGGGACCAATGTAACTTGTAGGAACTGACCGCGTAGTCTCGGGTCTCCCGATTGGAGAGTATGATGATAATTTTCCAAAAATATCCACTTAAAAATGAAAACAGGATGTTAAAGGGTGAAAACCCGAACCAGCCCCCAAACGACCCCGTAGGAGGCACGAACACCTCGCACGGGACCAATGTAACTTGTAGGAACTGACATCGTATTCCCAAGTCTCCAGGTTTGAGAGTATGACGATAATTTTTCAGAATCACACTTAGACTTGAAAATAGGTCGTTAATCGGTGAAATCTCAAACCAGCCCCCAAACGACCCTGTAGGAGGCACAAACACCTCGCATGGGACTAATGTAACTTGTAGGAACTGACTGCGTAGTCTCGAGTCTCCCGATTTGAGAGTACGACGATAATTGGAAAAAATCACCACTTAGACTATAACACAGGTCGCTAAAGGGTGGAAACCCAAACCAGCCCCCAGACGACCCCATTGGAGGTTCGAACACCTCGAACGGGACCAATGTAACTTGTAAGAACTGACCACGTAGTATGGAGTCTCCCGGTTTGAGAGTATGATGATAATTTATAAAAATCACACTTAGACTTGAAAATAGGCCCTAAAAGGGTGAAAACTCGAAGCAGCCCCCAAACGACCCCGTAGGAGGCACGAACACCTCGTACGGGACCAATGTAACTTGTAGGAACTGATCGCGTAGTCTCGAGTCTCCTACTTTGAGAGTATGATGATAATTTGCAAAAATCACATGTAGACTTGAGAACAGGCCGTTAAAGACTCAAAATCCGAACCAGCCCCCAAACGACCCCGTAGGAGGCACGAACACCTCGCATGGGACCAATGTAACTTGTAGGAACTGACTGCGTAGTCCCGGGTCTTCCGGTTTGAGAGTATGTTGATAATTTTCCAAAATCAGACTTAGACTTGAAACAGGTCGTTAAAGGGTGAAAACCCGAACCAGCCCCTAAACGACCCCGTAGGTGGCACGAACACCTCGCACGGGACCAATGTAACTTGTACGTACTGACTGCATAGTCCTGCATCTCCCGATTTGAGAGTATGATGATAATTTTTCCAAAATCACACTTAGAATTGAAAATAGGTCGTCAAAGGGTGAAAACCCGAACAAGCCCCCCGACAACCCTGTAGGAGGCATGAACACCTCACATGGGACCAATGTAACTTGTAGGAACTGACTGCATCGTCCCACGTCTCTTGGTTTGAGAGTATGACGTTAATTTGCAAAAATCACATTTAGACTTTAAAATAAGCCGTTAAAGGGTGAAAACTCGAACCAGCCCCCAAACGACCCCGTAGGAGGCACGAACACCTCACACGGGACCAATGTAGCTTGTAGAAACTGATCGCGTAGTCCTCAGTCTCTCGATTTGAGAGTATGATGATAATTTTCCAAAATTATACATAGACTTGAAAACAGGCCGCTGAAGGTTGAAAACCCAAACCAGCATCAAAACAACCCCGTAGGAGGCACGAACACCTCGTACGGGACCAATGCAACCTATAGGAACTGACCGCCTTGTCCCGGGTCTCTTGATTTGAGAGTGTGACGATAATTTGCAAAAATCTCCACTTAGACCTCAAAATTGGTCGTTAAAGGGTGAAAACCCAAACCAGCCCCCAAACGACCCCATATGAGGCACAAACACCTTGCACGGGACCAATGTAACTTGTAAGAACTCACCGCGTAGTCCCAGGTCTCCCAGTTTGAGAGTATGACGAGAATTTTCCAAAATCACACTTAGACTTAAAACAGGCCGTTAAAGGGTGAAAACTCAAACCAGCCCCCAAACGACCCCGTACGAGGCACAAATACCTCGCACGGGACCAATGTTACTTGTAGGAACTGACCGCGTTGTCTCGGGTCTCCAGGTTTAAGAGTATAATGATAATTTGCCAAAATCACACTTAGACTGGAAAATAGGCTGTTAAAGGGTGAAAACCCGAACCAGCCCCCAAACGACCATGTAGGAGGCACGAACACCTTGCACAGGACTAATGTAACTTCTAGGAACTGACCGCGTAGTCCCGGGTCTCTCGACTTGATTGTATGATGATATTGGGCAAAAATCACACTTAGACTTGAAAAGAGGCCGTGAAAGGATTAAAACTCGAACCAGACACCAAACGACCCAGTAGGAGGTACGAACACCTCGCTCGGGACCAATTTAACTTATAGAAACTAACTGCGTAGTCCCGGGTCTCCCAGTTTGAGAGTATGATGATAATTTGCAAAAATTAACACTTAGACTTGAAAATATGCCATTAAAGGGTGAAAACCCGAACCAGCCCCCAGACGCCTCGTAGGAGGCACGAACACCTCGTACGGAACCAATGTAACTTATAAGAAGAGACCGCGTAGTCCCGAGTCTCCCAGTTTGAGAGTATGATGATAATTTCCCAAAAATCACACTTAGACTTGAAAACAGGCTGTTGAATGGTGCAAATCCGATCCAGCCCCCAAACGACCCCGTAAGAGGCACGAACACCTCGCACGGGACCAATGTAACTAGTAGGAACTGACCGCGTAGTCTCGGGTCTCCCGATTGGAGAGTATGATGATAATTTTCCAAAAATCTCCACTTAAACATGAAAACAGGCCGTTAAAGGGTGAAAACCCGAACCATCCCCCAAACGACCCCGTAGGAGGCACGGACACCTCGCACGGGACCAATGTAAATTGTAGGAACTGACATCGTAGTCCCGAGTCTCCAGGTTTGAGAGTATGATGATAATTTTCTAGAATCACACTTAGACTTAAAAATAGGCCGTTAATGGGTGAAATCTCAAACCAGCCCCCAAACGACCCCTATAGGAGGCACGAACACCTCGCACGGGACTAATTTAACTTGTAGGAACTGACTGCGTAGTCTCGAGTCTCCCGATTTGAGCGTACGATGATAATTGGCAAAAATCACCACTTAGACTATAAACAGGCCGTTAAAGGGTGGAAACCCGAACTAGCCCCCAGACGACCCCATTGGAGGCCCGAACACCTCGCACGGGACCAATGTAACTTGTAAGAACTGGCCACGTAGTCTGGAGTCTCACGGTTTGAGAGGATGATGATAATTTACAAAAATCACACTTAAACTTGAAAACATGCCCTAAAAGGGTGAAAACCCAAACCAGACCCCAAACGACCCCATAGGAGGTACAAACAGCTCACACGGGACCAATGTAACTTGTAAGAACTCACCGCGTAGTTTCAGGTCTCCCAGTTTGAGAGTATGACAAGAATTTTCCGAAATCACACTTAGACTTAAAACAGGCCGTTAAAGGGTGAAAACTCAAACTAGCCCCCAAATGACCCCGTAGGAGGCACAAATACCTCGCACGAGACCAATGTTACTTGTAGGAACTGACCGCGTAGTCTCGGGTCTCCAGGTTTGAGAGTATGATGATAATTTGCCAAAATCACACTTATACTGGAAAATAGGTTGTTAAAGGGTGAAAACCCGAACCAGCCCCCAAACGACCCTGTAGGAGGCACGAACCCCTTGCACAGGACTAATGTAACTTCTAGGAACTGACCGCGTACTTCCGGGTCTCCCGTCTTGGTTGTATGATGATAATGGGGAAAAATCACACTTAGACTTGAAAAGAGGCCGTTAAAGGGTTAAAACTCGACACAGAACCCAAACGACCCAGTAGGAGGTACGAACACCTCGCACGGGACCAATGTAACTTATAGCAACTGATTGCATTGTCCCTGGTCTCTCGATTTGAGAGTACGGTGATTATTTGCCAAAATCACACTTAGACCTGAAAACAGGTCGTTAAGGGTGAAAACCCAAACCAGCCCCCAAACGACATCGTAGTAGGCACAAACAACTCGCACGAGACCAATGTAACTTAGAGGAACTGACCACGCAGTCCCGGGTCTCCCGGTTTGAGACTATAATGATAATTTGCCAAAATCACACTTAGACTTGAAAGAGGGCGTTAAAGGGTGAAAACCTGAACCAGCCCCCAAACGACCCCGTAGGAGGCATGAACACCTCGCACGGGACCAATGTAACATGTAACAACTGACCGCGTAGTCCCGGGTTTCCCGATTTGAGAGTATGCCGATAATTTGAAAAAATCGCACTTGGACTTGAAAACATGCCGTTAAAGGGTGAAAACTCAAACCAACCCCTAAACGACCCCATAGGAGGCACGAACACCTCGCACGGGACCAATGTAACTTGTAGCAACTGATCGTGTAGTCCCGGGTCTCTCGATTTGAAAGTATGATGATAATTTGCCAAAATCACACTTAGGCCTGAAAATAGGCCATTAAAGGGTGAAAACCAGAACCAGTCCCCAGACGACCCCGTAGGAGGCACGAACACCTCGTACGGGACCAATGTAACTTATAAGAACTGACCGCGTAGTCCCGAGTCTCCCGGTTTGAGAGTATGACGATAATTTGCAAAAATCACACTTATGCTTCAAAACAGGCCGTTGAAGGGTGAAAACTCGATCCATCCTCCAAACGACCCCGTAAGAGGCACGAACACCTCGTACGGAATGAATGTAACTTGTAGGAACTGACCACGTAGTTCCGAGTCTCCCGATTGGAGTGTATGGAGATAATTTGCAAAAATCACACTTAGACTTGAAAATAGGCCGTTAAATGGTGCAAACTCGAACCAGCCGCCAAACGAACCCGTAGTAGGTGCGAACACCTGGCACATGACCAATGTAACTTATAGGAACTGGCCGCATAGTCCCGGGTCTCCCGGTTTGAAAGTACGATGATAATTTTCCAAAAATCTCCACTTAGACATGAAAACATGCCGTTAAAGGGTGAAAACCCGAACCAGCCCCCAAACGACCCCGTGGGAGGCACGAACACCTCGCACGGGACCAATGTGACTTGTAGGAGCTGACATCATAGTCCCGGGTCTCCAGGTTTGAGAGTATGATGATAATTTGCGAAAATCACACTTAGACTTGAAAATAGGACGTTAATGGGTGAAATCTCAAACCAGCCCCCAAACGACCTCGTAGGAGGCACGAACACCTCGCACGGGACTAATGTAACTTGTAGGAACTGACTGCGTAGTCTCAAGTCTCCCGATTTGAGAGTACGATGATAATTGGCAAAAATCACAACATAGACTTGAAAACAGGCCGTTAAAGGGCAAAAACCCGAACCAGCCCCCAGGCGACCCCGTTGGAGGTATGAACACCTCGCACGGGACCAATGTAACTTGTAAGAACTGACCGCGCAGTCTCGAGTCTCCTGGTTTGAGAGTATGATGATAATTTGTAAAAATCACAAGTAGACTGGAGAACCGGCCGTTAAAGGATGAAAACCCGAACCAGCCCCCAAACGACCCCGTAGGAGACACGAACACCTCGCATGGGACCAATGTAACTTATAGGAACTGACTACGTTGTCCCGGGTGTCCCGATTTGAGAGTATGATGACAATTTTTGAAAATCAGACTTAGACTTGAAACAGGCCGTTAAAGGGTTAAAGCCCAAACCATCCCCTAAACGACCCCGTGGGAGGAACGAACACCTCTCAAGGGACCAATGTAACTTGTACGAACTTACTACCTAGTCTCGCATCTCCCGATTTGAGAGTATGATGTTAATTTTTTCCAAAATCACACTTAGGCTTAAAAATAGGTCGTCAAAGGGTGAAAACCCGAACAAGCCCCCCGACAACCCTTTAGGAGGCACGAACACCTCGCACGGGACCAATGTAACTTGCAGGAACTCACTGCATCGTCCCACGTCTCTTGGTTTGAGAGTATGACGTTAATTTCCAAAAATCACACTTAGACTTGAAAACATACCGGTAAAGGGTGAAAACCCAAACCAGCCCCGAGGTGACCCCGTAGGAGGCATAAACACCTCGTATGAGACCAATGTAACTTGTAGGAACTGACCGAGTAGTCACGGGTCTCCCGATTTGAGAGTATGATGATAATGTGAAAAAATCACACTTAGACTTGCAAATAGGCCGTTAAAGGGTGAAAACTCGAACCAGCCTCCAAAAGACCCCGTAGGAGGCACGAACACCTCGCACGAAACTAATGTAACTTGTAGGAACTGACTGAGTAGTGTCGAGTCTCCCGATTTGAGAGTACGATGATAATTGGCAAAAATCACTACTTAGACTTGAAAATAGGCCGTTAAAGGGTGAAAACCAGAACCAGCCCCCAAACCACCCCGTTGGAGGCACGAACACCTCGCACGGGACAACCGTAACTTGTAAGAACAAATCGTGTAGCCCCGAGTCTCCCGATTTGAGAGTATGAGGATAATTTACAAAAATCACACTTTGACTTGAAAACAGGCCCTAAGAGGGTGAAAACTGAAGAAGCCCCCAAACGACCCCGTAGGAGGCATGAACACCTCGTACGGGACCAATGTAACTTGTAGGAACTAACCGCGTAGTCTCGAGTTTCCTGGTTTGAGAGTATGATGACAATTTGCAAAAATCACATGTAGACTTGAGAACAGGCCGTTCAAGGGTGAAAACCCAAACCAGCCCCCAAACGACCCCGTAAGAGGCACGAACACCTCGCATGGGACCAATGTAACTTGTAGGAACTGACTGCATAGTCCCGGGTCTCCCGGTTTGAGAGTATGACGATAATTTTCCAAAATCAGACTTAGACTTAAAACAGGCCGTTAAAGGGTGAAAACCCGAACCAACCCCTAAACGACCCCGTACGAGGCACGAACACCTCGCACGGGACCAATGTAACTTGTACGAACTGACTACATAGTCCCGCATCTCCCGATTTGAGAGTATGATGTTTATTTTGCCAAAATCACAGTTCGACTTGAAAATAGGTCGTCAAAGGGTGAAAACCCGAACAAGCCCCCCGACAACCCTATAGGAGGTACGAACACCTCGCACGGGACCAATGTCACTTGTAGGAACTGACTGAATCGTCCCACATCTCTTGGTTTGAGAGTATGACGTTAATTTGCAAAAATCACACTTAGACTTGAAAACAAGACATTAAAGGGTGAAAACCCAAACCAGCTCCGAGACGACCCCGTAGGAGGTACGAACACCTCGCATGAGACCAATGTAACTTGTAGGAACTGATCGTGTTGTAACGGGTCTCCCGATTTGAGAGTATGATGATAATGTGCAAAAATCACACTTAAACTTCAAAACAGGCCGTTGAAGGGTGAAAACTCGATCCATACTCCAAACGACCCCAAAAGAAGCACGAACACCTCGTACGGAATGAATGTAACTTGTAGGAACTGACCATGTAGTCCCGAGTCTCCCAATTGGAGAGTATGACGATAATTTGTAAAAATCACACTTATACTTGAAAACAGGCCGTTAAATGGTGCAAACCCGAACCAACCCCCAAACAACCCTGTAGGAGGCACGAACACCTGGCACAAGACCAATGTAACATGTAGGAACTGACCGCATAGTCCCGAGTCTCCCGGTTTGAAAGTATGATGATAATTTTTCGAAAATCTGCACTTAGACATGAAAATAGGCCGTTAAAGGGTGAAAACCCAAACCAGCCCCCAAACGACCCCGTAGGAGGCACGAACACCTCGCACGGGACCAATATAACTTATCGGAACTGACATCGCAGTCCCAGGTCTCCAGGTTTGAGAGTATGATGATAATTTGCCAAAATCACACTTAGACTTGAAAATAGGCCGTTAATGGGTGAAATCTCAAACTAGCCCCCAAATGACCCCGTAGGAGGCACGAACACCTCGCATGGGACTAATGTAACCTGTAGGAACTGACTGCGTAGTCTCGAGTCTGCCGATTTGAGAGTACGATAATAATTTACAAAAATCACAGTTAGAATTGAAAACAGACCCTAAAAGGGTGAAAACTCGAAGCAGCCCCCAAACGACCCCATAAGAGGCACGAACACCTCATACGGGACCAATGTAACTTTTAGGAACTGATCGCGTAGTCTCGAGTCTCCTGGTTTGAGAGTATGATGATAAATTGCAAAATCACATGTAGACTTGAGAACAGGCCGTTAAAGGGTGAAAACCCGAACCAGCCCCCAAACGACCCCGTAGGAGGCACGAACACCTCGCATGGGACCAATGTAACTTGTAGGAACTTACTGCGTAGTCCTGGGTCTCCCAGTTTGAGAGTATGATGATAATTTTCCAAAATCAGACTTTGACTTGAAACAGGCCGTTAAAGGGTGAAAACCCGAACCAGCCCCTAAACGACCCCGTATGAGGGACGAACACCACGCACGGGAATAATGTAACTTGTACGAACTGACTACATTGTCCCGCATCTCCCGATTTGAGAGTATGATGTTAATTTCTCCAAAATTAAACTTAGACTTGAAAATAGGTCGTCAAAGGGTGAAAGCCCGAACAAGCCCCTCGATAACCCTGTAGGAGGCACGAACACCTCGCACGGGACCAATGTAACTTGTAGGAACTGACTGCATGGTCCCACGTCTCTTGGTTTGAGAGTATGACATTAATTTGAAAAATCACACTTAGACTTGAAAACAAGCCATTAAAGGGTGAAATCCCAAACTAGCCCCGAGACGACCTCGTAGGAGGCATGAACCCCTCGCATGAGACCAATGTAACTTGTAGGAACTAACCGCGTACTCACGGGTCTCCCGATTAGAGAGTATGATGATAATGTGCAAAAATCACACTTTAACTTGCAAATAGGCCGTTAAAGGGTGAAAACTCGAACCAGCCCCCAAACAACCCCGTAGGAGGCACGAACACCTCGCACGGGGCCAATGTAGCCTGTAGCAACTAATCGCGTAGTCCCGAGTCTCTCAGTTTGAGAGTATGATGATAATTTCTTTAAATCATACATAGACTTGAAAATTGGCCGCTAAAGGGTGAAAACCCAAACCAGCAACCAAACGACCCCGTAGGAGGCACGAACACCTCGCACGGGACCAATGTAACTTATAGGAACTGACCTCCTTGTCCCGGGTCTCCCGATTTGAGAGTGTGACGATAATTTGCAAAAATCTCCACTTAGACCTGAAAACAGGTCGTTAAAGGGTGAAAACCCAAACCAGCCCCCAATAGACCTCGAAGGAGGCACAAACACCTCGCACGGGAACAATGTAACTTGTAAGAACTGACCGCGTAGTCCTAGGTCTCCCAGTTTGAGAGTATGACGAGAATTTGCCAAAATCACACTTAGACTTAAAACAGGCCGTTAAAGGGTGAAAACCCTAACTAGCCACCAAACGACCCTGTAGGAGGCACAAACACCTCGCACTGGACCAATGTAACTTGTAGAAACTGACATCGTAGTCCCGGATCTCCAGGTTTGAGAGTATGATGATAGTTTGCCAAAATCACACTTAGACTTGAAAATAGGCCGTTAATGGGTGTAATCTTAAACCAGCACCCAAACGATCCCGTAGGAGGCACGAACACCTCGCACGGGACTAATGTAACTTGTAGGAACTGACTGTGTAGTCTCGAGTCTCCCAATTTGAGAGTACGAAGATAATTGGCCAAAATAACCACTTAGACTGGAAAATAGGTCGTTAAAATGTGAAAACCCGAACTAACCCCTAAACGACCCCGTAAGAGGCACGAACACCTCGCACGGGATCAATGTAACTTATAGGAACTGATCGCGTTATCCCTGGTCTCCCGGATTGAGAGTGTGAAGATAATTTGGAAAAAATCACACTTAGCCTTGAAAACAGGCCGTTAAAGGGTGAAAACCCGAACTAGCCCCCAAACGACCCCGTAGGAGTGACGAACACCTCGTACGGGACCAATGTAACTTGTACGAACTAACCGTGTAGTCCCGGGTCTCCTGGTTTGAGAGTATGATGATAATTAGAAAAAAATCACCACATAGACTTGAAAGTAGGCCCTTAAAGGGCGAAAACTCGAACTAGCCCCCAAACGACCCCGTAGGAGGCACGAACACCTAGCACGGGACCAATGTAACTTGTAGGAACTGGCCGCGTAGTCTCAGGTCTCCAAGTTTGAGTGTATGATAATAATTTGCAAAAATCGCACTTAGACTTGAAAACAGGTCGTTAATGGGTGAAAACTAGAACCAACCCCCCGACGACCCGGTAGGAGGCACGAACACCTCGCACGGGACCAATCTAACTTATAGGAACTGACCGCGTAGTCCCAGATCTCCCGAGTTTCTCGGTTTGGGAGTATGATGATAATTTGCAAAAATCTCACTTGGACATGAAAACAAGTCGTTAATGGGTGAAAACCGAACCAGCCCGCAATGTAACATGTAGGAACTGACCGTGTAGTCCCGGGTCTCCCGGATTGAGAGTATGACGATAATTTTCCAAAATCCCACTTAGACTTGAAACAGGCCGTTAAAGGGAGAAAACCCGAACCAGCCCCTAAACGACCCCATAGGAGGCACGAACACCTGGCAGGGGACCTATGTGACTTGTAGGAACTGATCGCGTAGTCTCGGGTCTCCCAGTTTGAGAGTATGACAAGAATTTGCCAATATCACACTTAGACTTGAAACAGGCCGTTAAAGGGTGAAAACTTGAACCAGCCCCCAAACGATCCCGTAGGAGGCACGAACACCTCACACGGTACTAATGTAACTTGTAGGAATTGGCTGCGTAGTCGCAGGTCTCCAGGTTTTAGAGTATGACATTAATTTGTAAAAATCACACTTAGACTTGAAAATAGGTCGTTAAAGGGTGAAAACTCGACCCAGTACCCAAATGACCCCGTAGGAGGTCTGATCACATCGAACGGGACCAATGTAAATTGTAACAACTGACCGCATACTCCCGGGTCTCCCGGTTTGAGAGTATGATGATAATTTACAAAATCACACTTAGACCTGAAAACAGGCCGTTAAAGGGTGAAAGCCCAAACCAGCCCCCAAACGACCCCGTAGGAGGCACAAACACCTTGCACGGGACCAACGTAACTTGTAGGAACTGACCGCGTAGTCTCGGGTCGCTCGGTTTGAGAGTATGAGGATAATTTGCCAAAATCACACTTAGACTTGAAACAGGCCGTTAAAGGGTGAAAACCCGAACCAGCCCCCAAACGACACTGTAGGAGGCACGATCACCTCGCACGGGACCAATGTAACTTATAGGAACTGACCGCGTAGTCCCGGGTTTTCCTGTTTGAGAGTATGACAAGAATTTGTCAAAATCACACTTAGACTTGAAATAGGCTGTTAAAGGGTGAAAACCCGAACCAGCCCCCAATCGACCCCGTAGGAGGCACGAACACCTCGCACCAGACCAATGTAATTTGTAGGAAGTGGCCGCTTAGTCTCAGGACTTTAGGTTTGACAGTATGACGATAAATTGTGAAAATCACACTTAGACATGAAAACAGGCCGTTATAGGGTGAAAACCCGAACCAGCCCCCAAACGACCCCGTAGGAGTGACGAACACCTCGCACGGGAATAATGTAACTTGTACGAACTGACCGCATAGTACCGCGTCTCCTGGTTTGAGAGTATGACGATAATTTGCAAAAATCACCACTTAGACTTGAAAATAGGCCTTTAAAGGGTGTAAACCCAAACCAGCCCCCAAACGACCCCGTATGAAGCACGAACACCTCGTACGGGACTGATGTAACTTGTAGGAACTGAACGCGATGTCACGGGTCTCCCAGTTTTAGAGAATGACGAGAATTTGCCAAAATCAGACTTAGACTTGAAACAGGCCGTTAAAGGGTGAAAACCCAAACCAGCCCCCAAACGACCCCGTAGGAGGCACAAACACCTCGCACGGGACCAATGTAACTTGTAGGAACTGGTCGCGTAGTATCAGTTCTCCAGGTTTGAGAGTATGACGATAATTTTTGCAAAAATCACACTTAAACTTGAAAATAGGTCGTTAACGGGTGAAAGCTCGAACTAGCCCCCAGACGACCCCGTACGAGGCCTGATCACCTCGAACCGGACCAATGTAACTTGTAACAACTGACCGCATATATCCGGGTCTCCCGGTTTGAGAGTATGATGGTAATTTGCTAAAATCACACTTAAGACTTGAATATAGGTCGTTAATGGGTGAAAACTATAACCAAACCCCCGACGACCCCGTAGGAGGCACGAACACCTCGCACGGGACCAATGTAACTTGTAGGAACTGACCGTGTAGTCCCGAGTCTCCTCGTTTGAGAGTGTGACGATAATTTGCAAAAATCACACGTAGACTTGAGAACTGGCCGTTAAAGGGTGAAAACCCAAACCATCACCCAAACGACCCCGTAGGAGGCATGAACACCTCGCACGGGACCATTGTAACTTATAGCAACTGACCGCCTTGTCCCGGTTCTCCCGATTTGAGAGTGTTATGATCATTTGCAAAAATCTCCACTTAGACCTGAAAACAGGTTGTTAAAGGGTGAAAACCCAAACCATCCCCCAAATGACCCCGTAGGAGGCACAAACACCTCGCACAAGACCAATGTAACTTGTAAGAACTAACCGTGTAGTCCCAGGTCTCCGAGTTTGAAAGTATGATGAGTATTTGGCAAAATCACACTTAGACTTAAAATAGGCCGTTAAAGGGTGAAAACCCGAACTAGCCCCCAAACGACCCCGTAGGAGGCACAAACTCCTCGCACGGGACCAATGTAACTTGTAGGAACTGACATCGTAGTCCCGGGTCTCCAGGTTTAAGAGTATGATGATAATTTGCCAAAATTACACTTAGACTTGAAAATATACCGTTAATGGGTGAAATCTCAAACCAGCCCCCAAACGACCCCGTAGGAGGCGCGAACACCTCGCACGGGACTAATGTAACTCGTAGGAACTGATTGCCTAGTCTCGAGTCTCCCGATTTGAGAGTACTATGATAATTGGAAAAAATCACCACTTAGACTTGAAAATAGGTCGTTTATGGGTGAACGACCGAACTAGCCCCCAGACGACCCCGTAAGTGGCACGAACACCTCGCACGGGATCAATGTAACCTATAGGAACTGACCGCGTGATCCCGGGTCTCCCGACTTAAGAGTGTGAAGATAATTTGGAAAAAATCACACTTAGACTTAAAAACAGGTCGTTAAAGGGTGAAACCCGAAACAACCCCCAAACGACCCCGTAGGAGTGACGAAGACCTCGCACGAGACCAATGTAACTTGTACGAACTGACCGTGTAGTCCCGGGTCTCCTGGTTTGAGAGTATGATGATAATTTGAAAAAATCACCCCTTAGACTTGAAAATAGGCCTTTAAAGGGTGAAAACTCGAACCAGCCCCCAAACGACCCCGTAGGAGGCACGAACACCTCGCACGGGACCAATGTAACTTGTCGAAACTGACCACGTAGTCCCGGGTCTCCCGGTTTGAGAGTATGATGATAATTTGACAAAATGACACTTAGACCTGAAAACAGGCCGTTAAAGGGTGAAAACCCAAACCAGCCCCCAAACGACCCCGTAGGAAGCACGAACACCTCGTATGGGACCAATCTAACTTATATGAACTGACCGCGTAGTCCCGAGTCTCTCAAGTTTCCCGGTTTGAGAGTATGATGATAATATGCAAAAATCACACTTGGACATGAAAACAGGTCGTTAATGGGTGAAAACCCAAACAAGCCCGCAGACGACACCATAAGCGAAACGAACACGTCGCATGGGACCAATGTAACTTGTAGGAACGGACCGTGTAGTCCTGGGTCTCCCGGTTTGAGAGTATGATAATAATTTTGCCAAAATCACACTTAGACCTGAAAAAAGGCCGTTAAAGGGTGAAAACCCAAACTAGCCCCGGAACGACCCCGTAGGAGGCACAAACACCTCACACGGTACCAATGTACCTTGTAGGAACTGACCGCGTAGTCTCACATCTCCAGGTTTGACAGTATGATGATAGTTTGCAAAAATCACACTTAGACTTGAAAACTGGCCGTTAAAGGGTGAAAACTCGAACCAACCCCCAAACGACCCTGTAGGAGACATGAACACCTCGAACGGGACCAATGTAACTTGTAGCAACTGACCACGTAGTCCCGGGTCTCCCGATTTGAGAGTATGACGATAATTTGCCAAAATCACACTTAGTCCTAAAAACAGGCCGTTAAAGGGTGAAAACCCAAACCAAACCCCAAACGACCCCGTAGGAAGCACGAACACCTCGCACGAGACCAATGTAACTTGTAAAAACTGACCGCGAAGTCACGGGTCTCCCAGTTTGAAAGAATGATGAGAATGTGCCAAAATCACACTTAGACTTGAAACAGGCCGTTAAAGGGTGAAAACCCAAACCAGCCCCCAAACAATCCCGTAGGAGGCACGAACACCTCGCACGGGACCAACGTAACTTGTAGGAACTGGCCGCATAGTCTCAGGTCTCCAGGTTTGAGAGTATGACGATAATTTGCAAAAATCACACTTAGACTTGAAAATAGGTCGTTAACGGGTGAAAACTCGAACTAGCCCCCAGACGACCCCGTAGGAGGAACGAAAACCTCTCACGGGATCAATGTAACTTTTAATAACTGACCGCGTAGTCCTGGGTCTCCCGGTTTGAGAGTATGACAATAATTTGCAAAAATCACACTTAAGACTTGAATACAGGTCGTTAATGGGTGAAAACTACCAACCCACCGACGACCCCGAAGGAGGCACGAACACCTCGCACGGGACCAATGTAACTTGTAGGAACTCACCGCGTAGTCTCAAGTCTCCTCGTTTGAGAGTATGACAATAATTTGCAAAAATCACACGTAGACTTGAGAACAGGCCGTTAAAGGGTGAAAACCCAAACCAGCACCCAAACCACCCCGTAGGAGGCACGAACACCTTGCACGAGACCAATGTAACTTATAGGAACTGATCGGCTTGTCCCGCGTCTCCCGATTTGAGAGTGTGACGATAATTTGCAAAAATCTCCACTTAGACCTGAAAACAAGTCGTTAAAGGGTGAAAACCCAAAGCAGCCCCCAAACGACCCCGTATGAAGCACAAACACCTCGCACGGGACCAATGTAACATGTAGGAACTGACCGCATTGTCCCGGGTCTCCCGGTTTGAAAGTATGATGATAATTTTCTGAAAATATGCACTTAGACTTGAAAACAGTCCGTTAAAGGGTGAAAACCCGAACCAGCCCCCAAACGACCCCGTAGGAGTGACGAACACCTCGCATGGGACCAAAGGAACTTGTACGAACTGACCGCGTAGTACCGCGTCTCCTGGTTTGAGAGTATGACGATAATTTGTAAAAATCACCACTTAGACTTGAAAATAGGCCTTTAAAGGGTGAAAACACGAACCAACCACCAAACGACCCCTAGGAGGCACGAACACCTCGCACAAGACCAAAGTAACTTATAAGAACTGGGCGCGTAGTCTGAGGTCTCCAGGATTGAGAGTATGACAATAATTTGCAAAAATCACACTTAGACTTGAAAACAGGTCGTTAATGGGTGAAAACTAGAACCAACCCCCCGACGACCCCGTAAGAGGCACGAACACCTCGCACGGGACCAATCTAACTTATTGGAACTGACCGTGTAGTCCCGGGTCTCTCGAGTTTCCCAGTTTTAGAGTATGATGATAATTTGCAAAAATCACACTTGGACACGAAAACAGTCCGTTAATGGGTGAAAACTTGAACCAGCCCGCAGACGACCCCGTAAGCAGAACAAACACCTCGCATGGGACCAATGTAACATGTAGGAACTGATCGCGTAGTCCCGGGTCTCCCGGTTTGAGAGTATGATGATAATTTGCCAAGATAACACTTACACCTTAAAACAGGCCGTTAAAGGGTGAAAACCCAAACCAACCCCAAAACGACCCCGTAGGAGGCACAAACACCTCGCACGGGACCAATGTAACTTGTAGGAGCTGACCGCGTAGTCCCGGGTCTCCCGGTTTGAGAGTATGATGATAATTTGCCAAAATCACACTTAGACTTGAAACAGGCCGTTAAAGGGTGAAAACCCGAACCAGCCCCCAAACGACCCCGTAGGCGGTACGAACACCTCACACGGAACCAATGTAACTTGTAACAACTGACCGTGTAGTCCCGAGTCTGCCGGTTTGAGAGTATGATGATAATTTGCCAAAATCACACTTAGACCTGAAAACTGGCCATTAAAGGGTGAAAACCCAAACCAGCCCCCAAACGACCCCGTAGGAGGCACAAACACCTCGCACGGGACCAACGTAACCTGTGGGAACTGACCGCGTAGTCCCGGGTCTCTCGGTTTGAGAGTATGATGATAATTTGCCAAAATCACACTTAGACTTGAAACAGGTCGTTGAAGGGTGAAAACCCGAACCAGCCCCCAAACGACCTTGTAGGAGGCAAGAACACCTCGCACGGGACAAATGTAACTTGTAGGAACTGACCGCGTAGTCCCGGGATTTCCAGTTTGAGAGTATGACGAGAATTTGTCAAAATCACACTTAGACTTGAAACAAGCCGTTAAAGGGTGAAAACCTTAACTAGCCACCAAACGACCCCGTAGGAGGCACGAACACCTCGCACGAGACCAATGTAACTCGTAGGAACTGGCCGCGTAGTCTCAGGAGTCCAAGTTTGACAGTATGATGATAATTTGCAAAAATCACACTTAGACTTGAAAATAGGCCGTTAAAGGGTGAAAACTCGAACCAATAACCCAAACGACCCCGTAGGAGGCATGAACACCTCGAACGGGACCAATGTAACTAGTAGCAACTGACTGCATAGTCCCGGGTCTCTTAGTTTGAGAGTATGACAATAATTTGCCAAAATCACACTTAGACTTGAAACAGGCCGTTAAAGGGTGAAAACCCGAACCAACCCCCAAACGACCCCCGTAGGAGGCACGAACACCTCGCACCGGACCAATGTAACTTGTAGGAACTGACCGCGTAGTCCCGGGTCTCCCAGTTTGAGAGTATGAAAAGAATTTGCCAATATCGCGCTTAGACTTGAAGCAGGCCGTTAAAGGGTGAAAACTCGAACCAGCACCCAAACGACCCCGTAGGAGGCACGAACACCTCGCACGAGACCAATGTAACTTGTAGGAATTGGCCGCGTAGTCATAGGTCTCCAGGTTTTAGAGTATGACGATAATTTGCAAAAATCACACTTAGACTTGAAAACAGGCCGTTAAAGGCTGAAAACTCGAACGAGCCCCCAAACGACCCCGTAGGAGGCCTAAACACCTCGCACGGGACCAACGTAACTTGTAGGAAATGACCGTGTGGTCCCGGGTCTCCTTGTTTGAGAGTATGATGATAATTTGCCAAAATCACACTTAGACTTGAAACAGGCTGTTAAAAGGTGAAAACCCGAATCAACCCCCAAACGACCCCGTAGGAGGCACGAACACCTCGCACCAGACCAATGTAACTTATAGGAACTGACCGCCTAGTCCCGGGTTTTCCTGTTTGAGAATATGACAAGAATTTCTCAAAATCACACTTAGACTTGAAACATGCTGTTAAAGGGTGAAAACCTGAACCAACCCCCAAACGACCCCGTAGGAGGCACGAACACCTCGCACTAGACCAATGTAAGTTGTACGAAGTGGCCGCGTAGTCTCAGGACTTTAGGTTTGACAGTATGACGATAATTTGTGAAAATCACACTTAGACTTGAAAACAGGTCGTTAACGGGTGAAAACTCGAACCAGCCGCCAAACGACCCCGTAGGAGGCATGAACACCTCGAACGGGACCAATGTAACTTGTAGCAACTGACCGCGTAGTCCCGAGTCTCCCGATTTGAGAGTATGTTTATAATTTGCCAAAATCACACTTAGTCCTGAAAACAGGTCGTTAAAGGTTGTAAACCCAAACCAGCCCTCAAACGACCCCGTAGGAAGCACGAACACCTCGCACGGGACCAATGTAACTTGTAGGAACTGACCGCGAAGTCTCGGGTCTCCCAGTTTTAGAGAATGACGAGAATTTGCCAAAATCACACTTAGACTTGAAACAGGTCGTTAAAGGGTGAAAACCCAAACCAGCCCCCAAACGACCCCGTAGGAGGCACAAACACCTCGCACGGGACCAATGTAACTTGTAGGAACTGTCCGCGTAGTCTCAGGTCTCCAGGTTTGAGAGTATGATGATAATTTGCAAAAATACACTTAGACATGAAAATAGGTCATTAACGGGTGAAAACTCCAACTAGCCCGCAGACGACCCCGTAGGAGGCACGAACACCTCTCACGGGATCAATGTAACTTTTAAGAACTGACCGCGTAGTACCGCGTCTCCCAGTTTGAGAGTATGACGATAATTTGCAAAAATCACACTTAAGACTTGAATATAGGTCGTTAATGGGTGAAAACTATAACCAAACCCCCGACAACCCCGTAGGAGGCACGAACACCTTGCACGGGACCAAAGTAACTTATAGGAACTGACCGTGTAGTCTCGAGTCTCCTGGTTTGAGAGTATGATGATAATTTGCAAAAATCAAACGTAGACTTGAGAAGTGGCCGTTAAAGGGTGAAAACCCAAACCAGCACCCAAACGACCCCGTAGGAGGCATGAACACCTCGCACGGGACCATTGTAACTTATAGCAACTGACTGCCTTGTCTCGGGTCTCCCGATTTGAGAGTGTGATGATCAGTTGCAAAAATCTCCACTTAGACCTGAAAACAGGTTGTTAAAGGGTGAAAACCCAAACCAGCCCCCAAATGACCCCGTAGGAGGCACAAACACCTCGCACAGGACCAATGTAACTTGTAAGAACTAACCGCTTAGTCCCAGGTCTCCGAGTTTGAAAGTATGACGAGAATTTGCCAAAATCACACTTAGACTTAAAACAGGCCGTTAAAGGGTGAAATCCCTAACTATCCCCCAAACGACCCCGTAGGAGGCACAAACTCCTCGCACGGGACCAATGTAACTTGTAGGAACTGACATAGTAGTCCCGGGTCAGCAGGTCTGAGAGTATGATGATAATTTGCCAAAATCACACTTAGACTTAAAAATAGGCCGTTAATGGGTGAAATCTCAAACCAGACCCCAAACAACCCCGTAGGAGGCTCGAACACCTCTCACCGGATCAATGTAACTTTTAAGAACTGACCGCATAGTCCCGGGTCTCCCGGTTTGAGACTATGACGATAATTTGCAAAAATCACACTTAAGACTTGAATACATGTTGTTAACGGGTGAAAACTAGAACCAACCCCCCGACGACCCCGTAGGAGGCACGAAAACCTCGCACGGGACAAATGTTACATCTAGGAACTGATCGCGTAGTCTCGAGTCTACTGGTTTGAGAGTATGAAGATAATTTGCAAAAATCACACGTAGACTTGAGAACAGGCCGTTAAATGGTGAAAACCCAAAACCAGCACCCAAACGACCCCGTAGGAGGCACGAACACCTCGCACGGGACCAATGTAACTTATAGGAACTGACCGCATTGTCCCGGGTCTCCCAGTTTGAGAGTATGATGATAATTTGCAAAAATCACACGTAGACTTGAGAACATGCCGTTAAAGGGTGAAAACCCAAACCAGCACCCAAACGACCCCATAAGTAGATCGAACACCTCGCATGGGACCAATGTAACATGTAGGAACTGACCACGTAGTCCCGGGTCTCCCGGTTTGAGAGTATGATGATAATTTGCCAAAATCACACTTAGACTTGAAAATAGGTCGTTAATGGGTGAAATCTCAAACCAGCCCCCAAACGACCCCGTAGGAGGCACGAACACCTCGCACGGGACTAATCTAACTTGTAGGAACTGACTGCGTAGTCTCGAGTCTCCCGATTTGAGAGCGGCGATAATTGGCAAAAATCACCACTTAGACTTGAAAATAGGTCGTTAAAGGGTGAAAACCCGAACTAGCCCCCAGACGACCCCGTAAGAGGCACGAACACCTCATATGGGATCAATGTAACTTATAGGAACTGACCGCGTGATCCCGGGTCTCCCGGCTTGAGAGTGTGAAGATTATTTTAAAAAAATCACACTTAGACTTGAAAACTGGTCGTTAAAGGGTGAAAACCCAAACCAGCCCCCAAACGACCTCGTAGGAGTGACGAACACCTCGCATGGGACCAATGTAACTTGTACGAACTAACCGCGTAGTACCGCGTCTCCTTGTTTGAGAATATGACGATAATTTGCAAAAATCACCACTTAGACTTGAAAATAGGCCTTTAAAGGGTGAAAACTCGAACCAGCCCCCAAACGACCCCTAGGAGGCACGAACACCTCGCACAGGACCAATGTAACTTGTAGGAACTGGCCGCGTAGTCTGAGGTCTCCAGGTTTGAGAGTATGACAATAATTTGCAAAAATCACACTTAGACTTGAAAACAGGCCGTTAAAGGGTGAAAACCCGAACCTTCTTCCAAACGACCCCGTGGGAGGCACGAATAGCTCGTACGGAACCAATGTAACTTGTGGGAACTGACCGCATAGTCCCAGGTCTCCCGATCAGAGACTATAATAATAATTTGCCAAAATCACACTTAGACGTGAAAATAGGCCGTTAATGGGTGAAAAATCGAACAGCTACCCACGATGCCGTAAGAGGCACGAACAACTCGCACGGGACTAATGTAACTTGTAGGAACTGACCCTGAAGTTACGGGTCTCCCGATTTGAGAGTATGGAAATAATTTGCAAAAATCACAATTAGACTTGAAACAGGTCGTTAATGGGTGAAAACTAGAACCAATCCCCCGACGACCCCGTAAGAGGCACGAACACCTCGCACGGGACCAATCTAACTTATAGGAACTGACAGCGTAGTCCCGGGTCTCTCAAGTTTCCCGGTTTTAGAGTATGATGATAATTTGCAAAAATCACACTTGGACATGAAAACAAGACGTTAATGGGTGAAAACTTGAACCAGCCCGCAGACGACCCCGTAAGCAGAACGAACACCTCGCATGGGACCAATGTAACTTGTAGGAACTGACTGCGTAGTCCCGGGTCTCCCGGTTTGAGAGTATGATGATAATTTGCCAAGATCACACTTACACCTTAAAACAGGCCGTTAATGGGTGAAAACCCAAACCAACCCTCAAACGACCCCGTAGGAGGCACAAACACCTCGCACGGGACCAATGTAACTTGTAGGAGCTGACCACATAGTCCCGGGTCTCCCGGTTTGAGAGTATGATGATAATTTGCCAGAATCACACTTAGACTTGAAACATGCCATTAAAGGGTGAAAACCCGAACCAGCCCCCAAACGACCCCGTAGGCGGCACGAACACCTTGCACGGAACCAATGTAACTTGTAACAGCTGACCGTGTAGTCCCGAGTCTCCCGGTTTGAGAGTATGATGATAATTTGCCAAAATCACACTTAGACCTGAAAACAGGCCATTAAAGGGTGAAAACCCAAACCAGCCCCCAAACGACCCCGTAGGAGGCACAAACACCTCGCACGGGACCAATGTAACTAGTAGGAGCTGACCGCGTAGTCCCGGGTCTCCCGATTTGAGATTACGATGATAATTTGCCAAAATCACACTTAGACTTGAAACAGGCCGTTAAAGGGTGAAAACCCGAACCATCCCCCAAACGACCCCGTAGGCAGCACGAACACCTCGCACCGAACCAATGTAACTACAGGAACTGACCGCCTTGTCCTGGGTCACCCGATTTGAGATTGTGACGATAATTTTCAAAAATCTCCACTTAGACCTGAAAACAGGTCGTTAACGGGTGAAAACCCAAATTAGCCGCCAAACGACCCCGTAGGAGGCATAAACACCTCGCACGGGACCAATCTAACTTGTCATAACTGACCGCATAGTCCCAGGTCTCCTAGTTTGAGAGTATGGTGAGAATTTGCCAAAATCACACTTAGACTTAAAACAGGCCGTTAAAGGGTGAAAACCCGAACCAGCCCCCAAACGACCCCGTAGGAGGCTTGAACACCTCGAACGGAACCAATGTAACTTGTAACAACTGACCGTTTAGTCCCGAGTCTCCCGGTTTGAGAGTATGATGATAATTTGCCAAAATCACTCTTAGACCTGAAAATAGGCCATTAAAGGGTGAAAACCCAAACCAGCCCCCAAACGACCTCGTAGAAGGCACAAACACCTCGCAAGGGACCAACGTAACTTGTAGGAACTGACCGCGTAGTCCCGGGTTTTCTAGTTTGAGAGTATGATGAGAATTTGTCAAAATAACACTTAGACTTGAAACAGGCCGTTAAAGGGTCAAAACCTGAACTAGCCCCCAAACGACCTCGTAGGAGGCACGAACACCTCGCACTAGACCAATGTAACTCGTAGGAACTGGCCGCGTAGTCTCATGAGTCCAAGTTTGACAGTATGACGATAATGTGCAAAAATCACACTTAGACTTGAAAACAGGCCGTTAAAAGGTGAAAACTCGAACCAACAACCCAAACGACCCCGTAGGAGGCATGAACACCTCGAACGGGACCAATGTAACTTGTAGCAACTGACTGCATAGTCCCGGGTCTCTTAGTTTGAGAGTATGACAATAATTTGCCAAAATCACACTTAGAGTTGAAACAGGCTGTTAAAGGGTGAAAACCCGAACCAGCCCCCAAATGACCCCGTAGGAGGCACGAACACCTCGCACGGGTCCATTGTAACTTGTAGGAACTGACCGCGTAGTCCCGGGTCTCCCAGTTTGAGAGTATGACAAGAATTTTCCAATATCGCGCTTAGACTTGAAATAGGCCGTTAAAGGGTGAAAACTCGAACCAGCCCCCAAACGACCCCGTAGGAGGCACGAACACCTCGCACGAGACCAATGTAACTTGTAGGAACTGACCGCCTAGTCCCGGGTTTTCCTGTGTGAGAATATGACAAGAATTTCTCAAAATCACCCTTAGACTTGAAATACGCTGTTAAAGGTAGAAAACCCGAACCCGCCCCCAAACGAGCCCGTAGGAGGCACGAACACCTCGCACCAGACCAATGTAATTTGTAGGAAGTGGCTGCGTAGTCTCAGGACTTTAGGTTTGACAGTATGAAGATAATTTGTGAAAATCACACTTAGACTTGAAAAAAGGTCGTTAACGGGTGAAAACTCGAACCAGCCGCCAAACGACGCCGTAGGAGGCATGAACACCTCGAACGGGACCAATGTAACTTGTAGCAACTGATCGCGTAGTCCCGGGTCTCCCGGTTTAAGAGTATGTTGATAATTTGCCAAAATCACACTTAGTCCTGAAAACAGGCCGTTAAAGGGTGTGAACCCGAACCAGCCCTCAAACGACCCCGTAGGAAGCACGGACACCTCGAACGGGACCAATGTAACTTGTAGGAACTGACCGCGAAGTCTTTGGTCTCCCAGTTTTAGAGAATGACGAGAATTTGCCAAAATCACATTTAGACTTGAAACAGGCCGTTAAAGGGTGAAAACTCAACCCAACCCCCGAACGACCCCGTAGGAGGCACAAACACCTTGCATGGGACCAATGTAACTTGTAGGAACTGTCCGCGTAGTCTCAGGTCTCCAGGTTTGAGAGTATGATGATAATTTGCAAAAATACACTTAGACATGAAAATAGGTCGTTAACGGGTGAAAACGCCAACTAGCCCCCAGACAAGCCCGTAGGAGGCACGAACACCTCTCACGGGATCAATATAACTTTTAAGAACTGATCGCGTAGTACCGCGTCTCCCAGTTTGAGAGTATGACGATAATTTGCAAAAATCACACTTAAGACTTGAATATCGGTCGTTAATGGGTGAAAACTAGAACCAAACCACCGACGACCCCGTAGGAGGCACGAACACCTCGCACGGGACCAAAGTAACTTGTAGGAACTGACCGTGTAGTCTCGAGTCTCCTGCTTTGAGAGTATGATGATAATTTGCAAAAATCACACGTAGACTTGAGAAGTGGCCGTTAAAGGGTGAAAACCCAAACCAGTACCCAAACGACCCTGTAGGAGGCATGAACACCTCGCACGGGACCATTGTAACTTATAGCAACTGACCAGCTTGTCTCGGGTCTCCCGATTTGAGAGTGTGATGATCAGTTGCAAAAATCTCCACTTAGACCTGAAAACAGGTTGTTAAAGGGTGAAAACCCAAACCAGCCCCCAAATGACCCCGTAGGAGGCACAAACACCTCGTACAGGACTAATGTAACTTTTAAGAACTAACCGCGTAGTCCCAGGTCTCCGAGTTTGAAAGTATGATGAGAATTTGCAAAAATCACACTTAGACTTAAAATAGACCGTAAAGGGTGAAAACCCGAACTAGCCCCCAAACGACCCCGTAGGAGGCACAAACTCCTCGCACGGGACCAATGTAACTTGTAGGAACTGACATCGTAGTCCCGGGTCTCCAGGTCTGAGAGTATGACGATAATTTGCCAAAATCACACTTAGACTTGAAAATAGGTCGTTAATGGGTGAAATCTCAAACCAGCCCCCAAACGACCCCGTAGGAGGCTCGAACACCTCTCACCAGATCAATATAACTTTTAAGAAATGACCGCGTAGTCCCGGGTCTCCCGGTTTGAGACTATGACGATAATTTGCAAAAATCACACTTAAGACTTGAATACATGTCGTTAACTGGTGAAAACTAAAACCAACCCCCCGACGACACCGTAGGAGGCACGAACACCTCGCACGGGACGAATGTTACTTGTAGGAACTGATCGTGTAGTCTCGAGTATCCTGGTTTGAGAGTATGAAGATAATTTGAAAAAATCACACGTAGACTTGAGAACAGGCCGTTAAATGGTGAAAACCCAAAACCAGCACCCAAACGACCCCGTAGGAGGCACGAACACCTCGCACGGTACCAATGTAACTTATAGGAACTGACCGCATTGTCCCGGGTCTCCCTGTTTGAGAGTATGATGATAATTTGCAAAAATCAAACGTAGACTTGAGAACAGGCTGTAAAGGGTAAAAACCCAAACCAGCACCCAAACGACCCCGTGAGCGGAACGAACACATCGCATGGGGCCAATGTAACATGTAGGAACTGATCGCGTAGTCCCGGGTCTCCCGGTTTGAGAGTATGATGATAATTTGCCAAAATCACACTTAGACTTGAAAATAGGTCGTTAATGGCTGAAATCTCAAACCAGCCCCCAAACGACCCCGTAGGAGGCACGAACACCTCGCACGGGACTAATGTAACTTGTAGGAACTGACTGCGTAGTCTCGAGTCTCCCGATTTGAGAGCGGCGATAATTGGCAAAAATCACCACTTAGACTTGAAAATAGGTCGTTAAAGGGTGAAAACCCGAACTAGCCCCTAGACGACCCCGTAAGAGGCACGAACACCTCGCATGGGATCAATGTAACTTATAGGAACTGACAGCGTGATCTCGGGTCTCCCGGCTTGAGAGTGTGAAGATAATTTTGAAAAAATCACACTTAGACTTGAAAAAAGGTCGTTAAAGGGTGAAAACCCAAACCAGCCCCCAAACGACCCCGTAGGAGTGACGAACACCTCGCATGGGACCAATGTAACTTGTACGAACTAGCCGCATAGTACCGCGTCTCCTGGTTTGAGAGTATGATGATAATTTGCAAAAATCACCACTTAGACTTGAAAATAGGCATTTAAAGGGTGAAAACTCGAACCAGCCCCCAAACGACCCCTTGGAGGCACGAACACCTCACACAGGACCAATGTAACTTGTAGGAACTGGCAGCGTAGTCTGAGGTCTCCAGGTTTGAGAGTATGACAATAATTTGCAAAAATCACACTTAGACTTGAAAACAGGTCGTTGATGGGTGAAAACTAGAACCAATCCCCCGATGACCCCGTAAGAGGCACGAACACTTCGCACGGGACCAATCTAACTTATAGGAACTGACCGTGTAGTCCCGGGTCCCTCGAGTTTCCCGGTTTTAGAGTATGATGATAATTTGCAAAAATCTCACTTGGACATGAAAACAGGCCGTTAATGGGTGAAAACCTGAACCAGTCCGCAGACGACCCCGTAAGCAGAACGAACACCTCGCATGGGACCAATGTAACTTGTAGGAACTGACCGCGTAGTCCCGGGTCTCCCGGTTTGAGAGTATGATGATAATTTGCCAAGATCACACTTACACCTTAAAACAGGCCGTTAAAGGGTGAAAACCCAAACCAGCCGCCAAACGACCCCGTAGGAGGTACAAACACCTCGCACGGGACCAATGTAACTTGTACGAGCTGACCACGTAGTCCCGGGTCTCCCGGTTTGAGAGTATGATGATAATTTGCCAAAATCACATTTAGACTTGAAACAGGCCGTTAAAGGGTGAAAACCCGAACCAGCCCCCAAACGACCCCGTAGGCGGCACGAACACCTCGTACGGAACCAATGTAACTTGTAACAGCTGACCGTGTAGTCCCGAGTCTCCCGGTTTGAGAGTATGATGATAATTTGCCAAAATCACACTTAGACCTTAAAACAGGCCATTAAAGGGTGAAAACCCAAAACAGCCCCCAAACGACCCCGTAGGAGGCACAAACACCTCGCACGGGACCAATGTAACTTGTAGGAGCTGACCGCGTAGTCCCGAGTCTCCCGGTTTGAGAGTATGATGATAATTTACCAAAATCACACTTAGACTTGAAACAGGCCGTTAAAGGGTGAAAACCCGAACTAGCCCCCAAACGACCCCGTAGGCGGCACGAACACCTCGCACGGAACCAATGTAACTACAGGAACTGACCGCCTTATCTCGGGTCTCCCGATTTGAGATTGTGACGATAATTTTCAAAAATCTCCACTTAGACCTGAAAACAGGTCGTTAACGGGTGAAAACCCAAATCAGCCCCCAAACGACCCCGTAGGAGGCATAAACACCTCGCACGGGACCAATGTAACTTGTCAGAACTGACCGCATAGTCACAGGTCTCCCAGTTTGAGAGTATGACGAGAATTTGCCAACATCACACTTAGACTTAAAACAGGCCATTAAAGGGTGAAAACCCGAACCAGCCACCAAACGACCCCATAGGAGGCATGAACACCTCGAACGGGACCAATGTAACTTGTAACAACTGACCGTGTAGTCCCGAGTCTCCCGATTTGAGAGTATGATGAGAATTTGCCAAAATCACTCTTAGACCTGAAAATAGGCCATTAAAGGGTGAAAACCCAAACCAGCTCCCAAACGACCTCGTAGGAGGTACAAACACCTCGCACCGGACCAACGTAACATGTAGGAACTGACCGCGTAGTCCCGGGTCTCTCGGTTTGAGAGTATGATGAGAATTTGTCAAAATCACACTTAGACTTGAAACAGGTCGTTGAAGGGTGAAAACCCGAACCAGCACCCAAACGACCCCGTAGGAGGCAAGAACACCTCGCACGGGACCAATGTAACTTGTAGGAACTGACCGCGTAGTCCCGGGATTTCCAGTTTGAGAGTATGACGAGAATTTGCCAAAATCACACTTAGACTTGAAACAGGCCGTTAAAGGGTGAAAACCTTAACTAGCCCCCAAACGACCCCGTAGGAGGCACGAACACCTCGCACTAGACCAATGTAACTCGTAGGAACTGGCCGCGTAGTCTCAGGAGTCCAAGTTTGACAGTATGACGATAATTTGCAAAAATCACACTTAGACTTGAAACCAGGCTGTTAAAGGGCGAAAACTCAAACCAATAACCCAAACGACCCCGTAGGAGGCATGAACACCTCGAACGGGACCAACGTAACATGTAGCAACTCACTGCATAGTCTCGGGTCTCTTAGTTTGAGAGTATGACAATAATTTGCCAAAATCACACTTAGAGTTGAAACATGCCGTTAAAGGTTGAAAACCTGAACCAGCCCCCAAATGACCCCGTAGGAGGCACGAACACCTCGCACGGGTCGATTGTAACTAGTAGGAACTGACCGCGTAGTCTCGGGTCTCCCAGTTTGAGAGATGATAAGAATTTTCCAATTTCGCGCTTAGACTTGAAATAGGCCGTTAAAGGGTGAAAACTCGAATTAGCCGCCAAACGACCCCGTAGGAGGCACGAACACCTCGTACGAGACCAATGTAACTTGTAGGAACTGACCGCCTAGTCCCGGGTTTTCCTGTTTGAGAATATGAATAGAATTTCTCAAAATCACACTTAGACATGAAACAGGCTGTTAAAGGGTGAAAACCCGAACCAGCCCCCAAACGACCCCGTAGGAGGCACGAACACCTCGCACCAGACCAATGTAATTTGAAGGAAGTGGCCGCGTAGTCTCAGGACTTTAGGTTTGACAGTATGACGATAATTTGTGAAAATCACACTTAGACTTGAAAACAGGTCGTTAATGGGTGAAAACTCGAACCAGTCGCCAAACGACCCCGTAGGAGGCATGAACACCTCGAACGGGACCAATGTAACTTGTAGCAACTGACCGCGTAGTCCCGGGTCTCCCAGTTTAAGAGTATGTTGATAATTTGCCAAAATCACACTGAGTCCTGAAAATAGGCCGTTAAAGGGTGTAAACCCGAACCAGTCCTCAAACGACCCCGTAGGAAGCACGGACACCTCGCACGGGACCAATGTAACTTGTAGGAACTGACCGCGAAGTCTCGGGTCTCCCAGTTTTAGAGAATGACGAGAATTTGCCAAAATCACATTTAGACTTGAAACAGACCGTTAAAGGGTGAAAACCCAAACCAGCCCCCAAACAACCCCGTAGGAGCCACAAACACCTTGCACGGGACCAATGTAACTTGTAGGAACTATCCGCGTAGTCTCAGATCTCCAGGTTTGAGAGTATGATGATAATTTGGAAAAATACACTTAGACATGAAAATAGGTCGTTAACGGGTGAAAACGCCAACTAGCCCCCATACGAGACCGTAGGAGGCACGAACACCTCTCACGGGATCAATGTAACTTTTAAGAACTGACCGCGTAGTACCGCGTCTCCCAGTTTGAGAGTATGACGATAATTTGCAAAAATCACACTTAGGACTTGAATATCGGTCGTTAACGGGTGAAAACTAGAACCAAACCCCCGACGACCCCGTAGGAGGCACGAACACCTCGCACGGGACCAAAGTAACTTGTAGGAACTGACCGTGTAGTCTCGAGTCTCCTGGTTTCAGAGTATGACGATAATTTGCAAAAATCACACGTAGACTTGAAAAGTGGCCGTTAAAAGGTGAAAACCCAAACTAGTACCCAAACGACCCCGTAGGAGGCATGAACACCTCGCACGGGACCATTGTAACTTATAGCAACTGACCGCCATGTCTCAGGTCTCCCGATTTGAGAGTGTGATGATCACTTGGAAAAATCTCCACTTAGACCTGAAAACAGGTTGTTAAAGGGTGAAAACCAAAACCAGCACCCAAATGACCCCGTAGGAGGCACAAACACCTCGCACAGGACCAGTGTAACTTGTAAGAACTAACCGCGTAGTCCCTGGTCTCCGAGTTTGAAAGTATGACGAGAATTTGCCAAAATCACACTTAGACTTAAAACAGGCCGTAAAGGGTGAAAACCCGAACTAGCCCCCAAACGACCCCGTAGGAGGCACAAACTCCTCGCACGGGACCAATGTAACTTGTAGGAACTGACATCGTAGTCCCGGGTCTCCAGGTCTGAGAGTATGACGATAATTTGCCAAAATCACACTTAGACTTGAAAATAGGCCGTTAATGGGTGAAATCTCAAACCAGCCCCCAAACGACCCCGTAGGAGGCTCGAACACCTCTCACCGGATCAATGTAACTTTTAAGAACTGACCGCGTAGTCCCGGGTCTCCCGGTTTGAGACTATGACGATAATTTGCAAAAATCACACTTAAGACTTGAATACATGTCGTTAACGGGTGAAAAATAGAACCAACCCCCCGACGACCTCGTAGGAGGCACGAACACCTCGCACAGGACCAATGTTACTTGTAGGAACTGATCGCGTAGTCTCGAGTATCCTAGTTTGAGAGTATGAAGATAATTTGCAAAAATCACACGTAGACTTGAGAACAGGCCGTTAAAGGGTGAAAACCCAAACCAGCACCCAAACGACCCCGTAAGCAGATCGAACACCTCGCATGGGACCAATGTAACATGTAGGAACTGATCGCGTAGTCCCGGGTCTCCCGGTTTGAGAGTATGATGATAATTTGCCAAAATCACACTTAGACTTGAAAATAGGTCGTTAATGGGTGAAATCTCAAACCAGCCCCCAAACAACCCCGTAGGAGGCACGAACACCTCGCACGGGACTAATGTAACTTGTAGGAACTAACTGCGTAGTCTCGAGTCTCCTCACACGGGACCAATTTAACTTGTACGAACGGACCGTATAGTCCCGGGTCTCCAGGTTTGTGAGTAGGATGATAATATGCAAAAGTCACCACTAAGACATAAAAATAGGTCGTTAAAGGGTGAAATCCCGAACCAGCCCACAGACGAACCCGTAAGAGGCACGAGAACCTTGCACAGGACCAATCTAACTTGTAAGAACTGACCACGTATTCCCGAGTTTCCTGAGTTTCCCAGTTTGAGCGTATAACAATAATTTGAAAAAATCACACTTGGACATGAAAACAGGCCATTAAAGGGTGAAAACCCGAACCAGCCCGCAGACGACCCCGTAGGCGGCACGAACACCTCGTATGGGACCAATGTAACTTGTAGGAACTGACCGCGCAATCCTGGGTCTCTCGGTTTGAGAGTACGATGATAATTTGCAAAAATCACACTTAGACTTGAAAACAGACTGTTTAAGGGTGAAAATACGAACCTGGCCCCGAACGACCCCGTAGGTGGCACGAACACCTCGCACGGGACCAATGTAACTTGTAGCAACTGATCGCGTAGTCCCGGGTCTCCCGATTTGAGAGTATGATGATAATTTCCCAAAATCACATTTAGACCTGAAAACAGGCCGTTAAAGGGTGAAAACCCAAACCAGCCCCCAAAAGACCCCGTAGTAGGCACAAACACCTCGTACGAGACCAATGTAACTTGTAAGCAGTGACCACGTAGTCCCGAGTCTCCCGATTTGGGAGTATGATGATAATTTGGAAAAATCACACTTAGACTTAAAACAGGCCGTTAAAAGGTGAAAACCCGAACTAGCCACCAGACGACCCGGTAGGAGGCACGGAGAACTCGCACGGGACCAATGTAACTTGTAGGAACAGACCGCGTTGACCCGGGTCTCCCAATTTGAGAGTGTGAAGATAATTTGTAAAAATATCCACTTAGACCTGAAAACAGGTCGTAAAAGGGTGAAAACCCGAACCAACCCCCAAAAGGCCCCGTAGTAGGCACGAACACCTCGCACGGGACCGATGTAACTTGTAGGAACTGGTCGCGTAGTCCTGGGTCTCCCAGTTTAAGAGTATGACGAGAATTTGCCAAAATCACACTTAGACTTGAAATAGGTCGTTCAAGGGTGAAAACCCGAACCATCCCCCAAACGACCCCGTAGGAGGCACGAACACCTCGCACGGGACCAATGTAACTTGGAGGAACTGACCACGTAGTCTCGGGTGTCCAGGTTTGAGAGTATGACGATAATTTGCCAAAATAACACTTAGACTTGAAAATAGGCCGTTAGAGGGTGAAAACCCGAACCCGCCCCCAAACGACCGGGTAGGAGGCACGAACAGCTCGCACGGGACTAATGTAACTTGTAGGAACTGACCGTGTAGTCTGGAGTCTCCCGATTTGAGAGTATGGCGATAATTGGCAAAAATCACCACTTAGACATGAAAATAGGTCTTTAACGGGTGAAAACCCGAACTAGACCTTAGACGACCCCGTAGGAGGTAGGAACACCTCGCACGATTTAAATGTAACATGTAGCAACTGGCTGCGTAGTCCCTGGTCTCTCAGTTTGATAGTATGACGATAGTTTGCAAAAATCACACTTAGACTTGAAATAGGCCGTTAATGGTTGAAAACCCGAACCAGCCCCCAAACGACCCCATCGGAGGCACGGACACCTCGCACGGGACCAATGTAACTTGTAGCAACTGACCGCGTTATCCCGGGTCTCCCGATTTGAGAGTGTGATAATAATTTGCAAAAATCTCCACTTAGACCTGAAAACAGGCCGTAAAAGGGTGAAAACCCAAACCAACCCCCAAACCACTCCGTAGGAGGCACGAACACCTCGCACGGGACCAATGTAAATTGTTAGAGCTGGCCGCATAATCCCGAGTCTCCCAGTTTAAGAGTACGAGGAGAATTTGCCAAAATCACACTTAGACTTGAAACAGGTCGTTAAAGGGTGAAAACCCGAACTAGCCCCCAGACGACCCCGTAGGAGGCACGAACACCTCGCACGGGATCAATGTAACTTGTAAGAACTGACTGCGTAGTCCCGGGTCTCCCGGTTTGAGAGTATGACGATAATTTGCAAAAATCACACTTAGACTTGAAAACAGGCCGTTAGTGGGTGAAAACTAGAACCAACCCCCCGACGACCCCGTAGGAGGCATGAACACCTCGCAAGGGACCAATTTAACTTATAGGAACTGACCGCATGATCCCAGGTATCTCGGCTTGAGAGTATGATGATAATTTGTAAAAAATCACACTTAGACTTGATAACAGGCCATTAAAGGGTGAAAACCCGAACCAGCCCCCAAACGACCCCGTAGGAGTGACGACCAGGTCGCACGGGACCAATGTAACTTGTAGGAACTGACCGTATAGTCCCGGGTCGCCCGGTTTGAGAGGATAATGATAATTTACCAAAATCACAATTAGACTTGAAAGAGGGTGTTAAAGGGTGAAAACCCGAACAAGCCCCCAAATGACCCCGTAGGAGGCACGAAAACCTCGCACGGGACCAATGTAACTTCTAGCAACTGACCGCGTAGTCCCGGGTTTCCCGGTTTGAGAGTATGACAATAATTTGCAAAAATTACACTTGGACTTGAAAACAGGCCGTTAAAGGGTGAAAACTTAAACCATCCCCCAAAAGACCTCGTAGGAGGCACGAACACCTCGTACGGGACCAATGTAACTTGTAGCAACTGACCGTGTAGTCCCGAGTCTCTCGATTTGAGAGTATGATGATAATTTGCCAAAATCGCACTTAGACCTGAAAACAGGCTGTTAAAGTGTGAAAACCCAAACCAGCCCCCAAACGACCCCGTAGGAGGCACAAACACCTTGCACGGGACCATTGTAACATGTAGGAACTGACTGCGTAGTCCCGAGTCTCCCGGTTTGAGAGCATAAGGATAATTTGCTTAAATCACCCTTAGACTTGAAAGAGGCTGTTAAAGGGTGAAAACCCAAACCAGCCCCCAAACGACCCCGTAGGAGGCACTAACACCTCGCACGGGACCAATTTAACTTATAGCAACTGACTGCGTAGTCCCGGTTCTCTCGGTTTGAGAGTATGATGATAATTTGCAAAAATTAACACTTAAACTTGAAAACAGGCCATTAATGGGTGAAAACCCGAACCAGCCCCCAGATGCCCCGTAGAAGGCACGAACATCTCGTACGGGACCAATGTAACTTATAAGAACTGACCGCGTAGTCCCGGGTCTCCCAGTTTGAGAGTATGATGATAATTTGCAAAAATCACACTTAGACTTGAAAATAGGCCGTTGAATGGTGCAAACCCGAACTAGCCCCCAAACGACCCCGTAGGAGGCACGAACACCTCTCACGGGACCAATGCAACTTGTAGGAACTGACCGCATAGTCCCGGGTCTCCCGATTGGAGAGTATGATGATAATTTCACAAAAATCTCCACTTAAACATGAAAACAGCCCATTAAAGGGTGAAAACCCGAACCAGCCCCCAAACGACCCCGTAGGAGGCACGAACACCTCGCACGGGACCAATGTAAATTGTAGGAACTGACATCGTAGTCTCGAGTCTCCAGGTTTGAGAGTATGATGATAATTTGCCAGAATCACACTTAGACTTGAAAATAGGCCATTAATGGCTGAAATCTCAAACCAGCCCTCAAACGACCCCGTAGGAGGCACGAACACCTCGCACGAAACTATTGTAACTTGTAGGAACTGATTGCGTTGTCTCGAGTCTCCCGATTTGAGAGTACGACGATAATTGGCAAAAATCACCACTTAGACTATAAACAGGCCGTTAAAGGGTGAAAATCCAAACCAGCCCCCAGACGACCCTGTTGGAGGCCTGAACACCTCGTACGGGACCAATGTAACTTGTAAGAACTGACCACGTAGTCAGGAGTCTCCCGATTTGAGAGTATGATGATAATTTACAAAAATCACACTTAGACTTGAAAATAGGCCGTTAAAGGGTGAAAACCCGAACCAGCCCCCAAACGACCCCGTAGGAGGCACGAACACCTCACATGGGACCAATGTAACTTGTAGGAACTGACTGCGTAGTCCCGGGTCTTCCGGTTTGAGAGTATGATGATTATTTTCCAAAATTAGACTTAGAATTGAAACAGGTCGTTAAAGGATGAAAACCCGAACCAGCCCTTAAACGACCCCTTAGGAGGCACGAACACCTCGCATGGGACCAATGTAACTTGTACGAACTGACTGCATAGTCTCACATCTCCTGATTTGAGAGTATGATGATAATTTTGCCAAAATCACACTTAGACTTGAAAATAGGTCATCGAAGGGTGAAAACCCGATCAAGCCCCCGACAACCCTGTAGGAGGCACGAACACCTCACACGGGACCAATGTAACTTGTAGGAACTGACTGCATCGTCCCACGTCTCTTGGTTTGAGAGTATGACGTTAATTTACAAAAATCACACATAGACTCGAAAACAGGCCGTTAAAGGGTGAAAACCCAAACTAGCCCCGAGATGACCCCCTGGGAGGCATGAACACCTCGCATGAGACCAATGTAACTTTTATGAACTGACCGAGTAGTCACGGCTATTCCGATTTGAGAGTATGATGATAATGTACAAAAATCACATTCAGACTTGAAAATAGGCCGTTAAAGGTTGAAAACTCGAACCAGCCCCCAAACCGTAGGAGGCACGAACACCTTACACGGGACCAATGTAGCTTGTAGCAACTGATCGTGTAGCCCCGAGTCTCTCAATTTGAGAGTTTGATGATAATTTGCTAAAATCATACATAGACTTGAAAACAGGCCGCTGAAGGGTGAAAACTCAAACCAGCACCCAAACGACCCCGTAGGAGGCATGAACACCTCGTACGGGACCAATGTAACTTATAGGAACTGATCGCCTTGCCCCGAGTCTCCCGATTTGAGAGTGTCACGATAATTTGCAAAAATCTCCACTCAGACCTGAAAACAGGTCGTTAAAGGGTGAAAACCCAAACCAGCCCCCAAACGACCCCATAGGAATCACAAACACCTCGCACGGGACCAATGTAACTTGTAAGAACTCACCGCGTAGTCCCAGGTCTCCCACTTTGAGATTATGATGAGAATTTTCCAAAATCATACTTAGACTTAAAACAGGCCGTTAAAGGGTGAAAACTCAAACCAGCCCCCAAACGAGCCCGTAGGAGGCACAAATACCTCGCACGGGACCAATGTTACTTGTGGGACCTGACCGCGTAGTCTCTGGTCTCCAAGTTTGAGAGTATGATGATAATTTTTCAAAATCACACTTAGACTGGAAAATAGGCTGTTAAAGGGTGAAAACCCGAACCAACCCCCAAACGACCCGGTAGGAGGGACGAACACCTTGCACATGACTAATGTAACTTCTAGGAACTGACCGCATAGTCCCGCGCCTCCCGGCTTGATTGTATGATGATAATGGGAAAAAATCACACTTAGACTTGATAAGAGGCCGTTAAAGGGTTAAAACTCGAACCAACCCCCAAACGACCCCGTAGGAGGCACGAACACCTCGCAAGGGACCAATTTAACTTATAACAACTGACTGCATAGTCCCGGGTCTCCCGATTTGAGAGTATGACGATAATTTCCAAAAATTATCACTTAGACTTGAAAACAGGCCATTAAATGGTGAAAACCCGAACCAGCCCCCAGACGCCCCGTAGGAGGCACGAACACCTCATACGGGACCAATGAAACTTATAAGAACTGACCGCGTAGTCCCGAGTCTCCCAGTTTGAGAGTATGATGATAATTTGCAAAAATCACACTTAGACTTGAAAACAGGCCGATGAATGGTGCAAACTCGAACCAACCCCCAAACGACCCCGTAAGAGGCACGAACACCTCGCACGGGACCAATGTAACTTATAGGAACTGACCGCATAGTCTCGGGTCTCCCGATTGGAGAGTATGATGATAATTTTCCAAAAATCTCCACTTAAAAATGAAAACAGGACGTTAAAGGGTGAAAACCCGAACCAGCCCCCAAACGACCCCGTAGGAGGCACGAACACCTCGCACGGGACCAATGTAACTTGTAGGAACTGACATCGTATTCCCAAGTCTCCAGGTTTGAGAGTATGACGATAATTTTTCAGAATCACACTTAGACTTGAAAATAGGACGTTAATGGGTGAAATCTCAAACCAGCCCCCAAACGACCCTGTAGGAGGCACAAACACCTCGCATGGGACTAATGTAACTTGTAGGAACTGACTGCGTAGTCTCGAGTCTCCCGATTTGAGAGTACGATGATAATTGGCAAAAATCACCACTTAGACTATAACACAGGTCGCTAAAGGGTGGAAACCCAAACCAGCCCCCAGACGACCCCATTGGAGGTCCGAACACCTCGCACGGGACCAATGTAACTTGTAAGAACTCACCACGTAGTATGGAGTCTCCCGGTTTGAGAGTATGATGATAATTTATAAAAATCACACTTAGACTTGAAAACAGGCCCTAAAAGGGTGAAAACTCGAAGCAGCCCCCAAACGACCCCATATGAGGCACGAACACCTCGTACGGGACCAATGTAACTTGTAGGAACGGATCGCGTAGTCTCGAGTCTCCTTGTTTGAGAGTATGATGATAATTTGCAAAAATCACACGTAGACTTGAAAACAGGCCGTTAAAGAGTGAAAACCCGAACCAGCCCCCAAACGACCCCGTAGGAGGCACGAACACCTCGCACGGGACCAATGTAACTTGTACGAACTGACTGCATAGTCCTGCATCTCCCGATTTGAGAGTATGATGATAATTTTTCCAAAATCACACTTAGAATCGAAAATAGGTCGTCAAAGGGTGAAAACCCGAACAAGCCCCCCGACAACCCTGTAGGAGGCATGAACACCTCACACGGGACCAATGTAACTTGTAGGAACCGACTGCATCGTCCCACGTCTCTTGGTTTGAGAGTATGACGTTAATTTGCAAAAATCACATTTACACTTTAAAATAAGTCGTTAAAGGGTGAAAACTCGAACCAGCCCCCAAACAACCCCGTAGGAGGCACGAACACCTCACACGGGACCAATGTAGCTTGTAGCAACTGATCGCGTAGTCCTCAGTCTCTCGATTTGAGCGTATGATGATAATTTTCCAAAATTATACATAGACTTGAAAACAGGCCGCTGCAGGTTGAAAACCCAAACCAGCATCCAAACAACCCCGTAGGAGGCACGAACACCTCGTACGGGACCAATGTAACCTATAGGAACTGACCGCCTTGTCCCGGGTCTCTTGATTTGAGAGTGTGACGATAATTTGCAAAAATCTCCACTTAGACCTGAAAACAGGTCGTTAAAGGGTGAAAACCCAAACCAGCCCCCAAACGACCCCATATGAGGCACAAACACCTTGCACAGGACCAATGTAACTTGTAAAAACTCACCGCGTAGTCCCAGGTCTCCCAGTTTGAGAGTATGACAAGAATTTTCCAAAATCACACTTAGACTTAAAACAGGCCGTTAAAGGGTGAAAACTCAAACCTGCCCCCAAACGACCCCGTACGAGGCACAAATACCTCGCACGGGACCAATCTTACTTGTAGGAACTGACCGCGTAGTCTCGGGTCTCCAGGTTTGAGAGTATAATGATAATTTTGCCAAAATCACACTTAGACTGGAAAATAGGCTGTTAAAGGGTGAAAACCCGAACCAGCCCCCAAACGACCATGTAGGAGGCACGAACACCTTGCACAGGACTAATGCAACTTCTAGGAACTGACCGCGTAGTCCCGGGTCTCTCGACTTGATTGTATGATGATATTGGGCAAAAATCACACTTAGACTTGAAAAGAGGCCGTGAAAGGATTAAAACTCGAACCAGACACCAAACGACCCAGTAGGAGGTACGAACACCTCGTTCGGGACCAATTTAACTTATAGAAACTAACTCCGTAGTCCCGGGTCTCCCAGTTTGAGAGTATGATGATAATTTGCAAAAATTAACACTTAGACTTGAAAATAGGCCATTAAAGGGTGAAAACCCGAACCAGCCCCCAGACGCCCCGTAGGAGGCACGAACACCTCGTACGGAACCAATGTAACTTATAAGAACAGACCGCGTAGTCCCGAGTCTCCCAGTTTGAGAGTATGGTGATAATTTGCAAAAATCACACTTAGACTTGAAAACAGGCTGTTGAATGGTGCAAACCCGATCCAGCCCCCAAACGACCCCGTAAGAGGCACGAACACCTCGCACGGGACCAATGTAACTAGTAGGAACTGACCGCGTAGTCTAGGGTCTCCCGATTGGAGAGTATGTTGATAATTTTCCAAAAATCTCCACTTAGACATGAAAACAGGCCGTTAAAGGGTGAAAACCCGAACCATCCCCCAAACGACCCCGTAGGAGGCACGGACACCTCGCACGGGACCAATGTAAATTATAGGAACTGACATCGTAGTCCCGAGTCTCCAGGTTTGAGAGTATGATGATAATTTTCTAGAATCACACTTAGACTTAAAAATAGGCCGTTAATGGGTGAAATCTCAAACCAGCCCCCAAACGACCCTATAGGAGGCACGAACACCTCGCACGGGACTAAATTAACTTGTAGGAACTGAATGCGTAGTCTCGAGTCTCCCGATTTGAGCGTACGATGATAATTGGCAAAAATCACCACTTAGACTATAAACAGGCCGTTAAAGGGTGGAAAACCGAACTAGCCCCCAGACGACCCCATTGGAGGCCCGAACACCTCGCACGGGACCAATGTAACTTGTAAGAACTGACCACGTAGTCTGGAGTCTCCCGATTTGAGAGGATGATGATAATTTACAAAAATCACACTTAAACTTGAAAACAGGCCTAAAAGGGTGAAAACCCAAACCAGACCCCAAACGACCCCATAGGAGGCACAAACAGCTCGCACGGGACCAATGTAACTTGTAAGAACTCACCGCGTAGTCCCAGGTCTCCCAGTTTGAGAGTATGACAAGAATTTTCCGAAATCACACTTAGACTTAAAACTGGCCGTTAAAGGGTGAAAACTCAAACCAGCCCCCAAATGACCCCGTAGGAGGCACAAATACCTCGCACGAGACCAATGTTACTTGTAGGAACTGATCGCGTAGTCTCGGGTCTCTAGGTTTGAGAGTATGATGATAATTTGCCAAAATCACACTTATACTGGAAAATAGGTTGTTAAAGGGTGAAAACCCGAACCAGCCCCCAAACGACCCTGTAGGAGGCACGAACCCCTTGCACAGGACTAATGTAACTTCTAGGAACTGACCGCGTACTTCCGGGTTTCCCGGCTTGGTTGTATGATGATAATGGGGAAAAATCACACTTAGACTTAAAAAGAGGCCGTTAAAGCGTTAAAACTCGACACAGACCCCAAACGACCCAGTAGGAGGTACGAACACCTCGCACGGGACCAATGTAACTTATAGCAACTGATTGCATTGTCCCTGGTCTCTCGATTTGAGAGTACGATGATTATTTGCCAAAATCACACTTAGACCTGAAAACAGGTCGTTAAGGGTGAAAACCCAATCCAGCCCCCAAACGACATCGTAGGAGGCACAAACAACTCGCACGAGACCAATGTAACTTAGAGGAACTGACCACGCAGTCCCGGGTCTCCCGGTTTGAGAGTACAATGATAATTTGCCAAAATCACACTTAGACTTGAAAGAGGGCGTTAAAGGGTGAAAACCCGAACCAGCCCCCAAACGACCCCGTAGGAGGCATGAACACCTCGCACGGGACCAATGTAACATGTAACAACTGACCGCGTAGTCCCGGGTTTCCCGATTTGAGAGTATGCCGATAATTTGAAAAAATCGCACTTGGACTTGAAAACATGCCATTAAAGGGTGAAAACACAAACCAACCCCTAAACGACCCCATAGGAGGCACGAACACCTCGCACGGGACCAATGTAACTTGTAGAAACTGACCGTGTAGTCCCGGGTCTCTCGATTTGAGAGTATGATTATAATTTGCCAAAATCACACTTAGGCCTGAAAATAGGCCATTAAAGGGTGAAAACCAGAACCAGTCCCCAGACGACCCCGTAGGAGGCACGAACACCTCGTACGGGACCAATGTAACTTATAAGAACTGACCGCATAGTCCCGAGTCTCCCGGTTTGAGAGTATGACGATAATTTGCAAAAATCACACTTATGCTTCAAAACAGGCCGTTGAAGGGTGAAAACTCGATCCATCCTCCAAACGACCCCGTAAGAGGCACGAACACCTCGTACGGAATGAATGTAACTTGTAGGAACTGACCACGTAGTCCTGAGTCTCCCGATTGGACTGTATAGCGATAATTTGCAAAAATCACACTTATACTTGAAAACAGGCCGTTAAATGGTGAAAACTCGAACCAGCCGCCAAACGAACCCGTAGTAGGTGCGAACACCTGGCACATGACCAATGTAACTTATAGGAACTGGCCGCATAGTCCCGGGTCTCCCGGTTTGAAAGTACGATGATAATTTTCCAAAAATCTCCACTTAGACATGAAAACATGCCGTTAAAGGGTGAAAACCCGAACCAACCTCCAAACGACCCCGTGGGAGGCACGAACACCTCGCACGGGACCAATGTGACTTGTAGGAGCTGACATCATAGTCCCGGGTCTCCAGGTTTGAGAGTATGATGATAATTTGCGAAAATCACACTTAGACTTGAAAATAGGCCGTTAATGGGTGAAATCTCAAACCAGCCCCCAAACGACCTCGTAGGAGGCACGAACACCTCGCACGGGACTAATGTAACTTGTAGGAACTGACTGCATAGTCTCAAGTCTCCCGATTTAAGAGTACGATGATAATTGGCAAAAATCACAACATAGACTTGAAAACAGGCCGTTAAAGGGCAAAAACCCGAACCAGCCACTAGGCGACCCCGTTGGAGGTACGAACACCTCGCACGGGACCAATGTAACTTGTAAGAACTGACCGCGCAGTCTCGAGTCTCCTGGTTTGAGAGTATGATGATAATTTGTAAAAATCACAAGTAGACTGGAGAACCGGCCATTAAAGGATGAAAACCCGAACCAGCCCCCAAACGACCCCGTAGGAGACACGAACACCTCGCATGGGACCAATGTAACTTATAGGAACTGACTACGTTGTCCCGGGTGTCCCGATTTGAGAGTATGATGACAATTTTCAAAAATTAGACTTAGACTTGAAACAGGCCGTTAAAGGGTGAAAACCCAAACCATCCCCTAAACGACCCCGTAGGAGGAACGAACACCTCTCAAGGGACCAATGTAACTTGTACGAACTTACTACCTAGTCTCGCATCTCCCGATTTGAGAGTATGATGTTAATTTTTTCCAAAATCACACTTAGGCTTCAAAATAGGTCGTCAAAGGGTGAAAACCCGAACAAGCCCCCCGACAACCCTTTAGGAGGCACGAACACCTCGCACGGGACCAATGTAACTTGCAGGAACTCACTGTATCATCCCATGTCTCTTGGTTTGAGAGTATGACGTTAATTTCCAAAAATCACACTTAGACTTGAAAACATACCGTTAAAGGGTGAAAACCCAAACCAGCCCCGAGGTGACCCCGTAGGAGGCATAAACACCTCGCATGAGACCAATGTAACTTGTAGGAACTGACCGAGTAGTCATGGGTCTCCCGATTTGAGAGTATGATGATAATGTGAAAAAATCACACTTAGACTTGCAAATAGGCCGTTAAAGGGTGAAAACTCGAACCAGCCCCCAAACGACCCCGTAGGAGGCACGAACACCTCGCACGAAACTAATGTAACTTGTAGGAACTGACTACGTAGTCTCGAGTCTCCCGATTTGAGAGTACGATGATAATTGGCAAAAATCACAACTTAGACTTGAAAACAGGCCGTTAAAGGGTGAAAACCAGAACCAGCCCCCAAACCACCCCGTTGGAGGCACGAACACCTCGCACGGGACAACCATAACTTGTAAGAACAAATTGTGTAGCCCCGAGTCTCCTGATTTGAGAGTATGAGGATAATTTACAAAAATCACACTTTGACTTGAAAACAGGCCCTAAGAGGGTGAAAATTGAAGAAGCCCCCAAACGACCCCGTAGGAGGCATGAACACCTCGTACGGGACCAATGTAACTTGTAGGAACTAACCGCGTAGTCTCGAGTTTCCTGGTTTGAGTGTATGATGACAATTTGCAAAAATCACATGTAGACTTGAAACAGGCAGTTAAAGGGTGAAAACCCAAACCAGCCCCCAAACGACCCCGTAAGAGGCACGAACACCTCGCATGGGACCAATGTAACTTGTAGGAACTGACTGCATAGTCCCGGGTCTCCCGGTTTGAGAGTATGACGATAATTTTCCAAAATCAGACTTAGACTTAAAACAGACCGTTAAAGGGTGAAAACCCGAACCAACCCCTAAACGACCCCGTACGAGGCACGAACACCTCGCACGGGACCAATGTAACTTGTACGAACTGACTACATAGTCCCGCATCTCCCGATTTGAGAGTATAATGTTTATTTTGCCAAAATCACAGTTCGACTTGAAAATAGGTCGTCAAAGGGTGAAAACCCGAACAAGCCCCCCGACAACCCTATAGGAGGTACAAACACCTCGCACGGGACCAATGTCACTTGTAGGAACTGACTGAATCGTCCCACATCTCTTGGTTTGAGAGTATGACGTTAATTTGCAAAAATCACACTTAGACTTGAAAACAAGACATTAAAGGGTGAAAACCCAAACCAGCTCCGAGACGACCCCGTAGGAGGCACGAACACCTCGCTTGAGACCAATGTAACTTGTAGGAACTGATCGTGTTGTCACGGGTCTCCCGATTTGAGAGTATGATGATAATGTGCAAAAATCACACTTAGACTTCAAAACAGGCCGTTGAAGGGTGAAAACTCGATCCATACTCCAAACGACCCCAAAAGAAGCACGAACACCTCGTACGGAATGAATGTAACTTGTAGGAACTGACCACGTAGTCCCGAGTCTCCCGATTGGAGAGTATGACGATAATTTGTAAAAATCACACTTATACTTGAAAACAGGCCGTTAAATGGTGCAAACCCGAACCAGCCCCCAAACAACCCTGTAGGAGGCACGAACACCTGGCACAAGACCAATGTAACATGTAGGAACTGACCGCATAGTCCCGAGTCTCCCGGTTTGAAAGTATGATGATAATTTTTCGAAAATCTGCACTTAGACATGAAAATAGGCCGTTAAAGGGTGAAAACCCAAACCAGCCCCCAAACGACCCCGTAGGAGGCACGAACACCTCGCACGGGACCAATATAACTTGTAAGAACTGACATTGCAGTCCCAGGTCTCCAGGTTTGAGAGTATGATGATAATTTGCCAAAATCACACTTAGACTTGAAAATAGGCCGTTAATGGGTGAAATCTCAAACTAGCCCCCAAACAACCCCGTAGGAGGCACGAACACCTCGCATGGGACTAATGTAACCTGTAGGAACTGACTGCGTAGTCTCGAGTCTGCCGATTTGAGAGTACGACAATAATTTACAAAAATCACAGTTAGAATTGAAAACAGATCCAAAAAGGGTGAAAACTCGAAGCATCCCCCAAACGACTCCATAAGAGGCACGAACACCTCATACGGGACCAATGTAACTTTTAGGAACTGACCGCGTAGTCTCGAGTCTCCTGGTTTGAGAGTATGATGATAAATTGCAAAATCACATGTAGACTTGAGAACAGGCCGTTAAAGGGTGAAAACCCGAACCAGCCCCCAAACGACCCCGTAGGAGGCACGAACACCTCGCATGGGACCAATGTAACTTGTAGGAATTACTGCGTAGTCCTGGGTCTCCCAGTTTGAGAGTATGATGATAATTTTCCAAAATCAGACTTTGACTTGAATCAGGCCGTTAAAGGGTGAAAACCCGAACCAGCCCCTAAACGACCCCGTAGGAGGGACGAACACCTCGCACGGGAAGAATGTAACTTGTACGAACTGACTACATTGTCCCGCATCTCCCGATTTGAGAGTATGATGTTAATTTTGCCAAAATTAAACTTAGACTTGAAAATAGGTCGTCAAAGGGTGAAAGACCGAACAAGCCCCCCGATAACCCTGTAGGAGGCACGAACACCTCGCACGGGACCAATGTAACTTGTAGGAACTGACTGCATCGTCCCACGTCTCTTGGTTTGAGAGTATGACATTAATTTGAAAAATCACACTTAGACTTGAAAACAAGCCGTTAAAGGGTGAAATCCCAAACTAGCCCCGAGACGACCTCGTAGAAGGCATGAACCCCTCGCATGAGACCAATGTAACTTGTAGGAACTAACCGCGTACTCACGGGTCTACCGATTAGAGAGTATGATGATAATGTGCAAAAATCACACTTGAACTTGCAAATAGGTCGTTAAAGGGTGAAAACTCGAACCAGCCCCCAAACAACCCCGTAGGAGGCACGAAAACCTCGCACGGGGCCAATGTAGCCTGTAGCAACTAATCGCGTAGTCCCGAGTCTCTCAGTTTGAGAGTATGATGATAATTTCTTTAAATCATACATAGACTTGAAAATAGGCCGCTAAAGGGTGAAAACCCAAACCAGCAACCAAACGACCCCGTAGGAGGCAGGAACACCTCGCACGGGACCAATGTAACTTATAGGAACTGACCTCCTTGTCCCGGGTCTCCCGATTTGAGAGTGTGACGATAATTTGCAAAAATCTCCACTTAGACCTGAAAACAGGTCGTTAAAGGGTGAAAACCCAAACCAGCCCCCAAACGACCCCGAAGGAGGCACAAACACCTCGCACGGGAACAATGTAACTTGTAAGAACTGACCGCGTAGTCCTAGGTCTCCCAGTTTGAGAGTATGACGAGAATTTGCCAAAATCACACTTAGACTTAAAACAGGCCGTTAAAGGGTGAAAACCCTAACTAGCCACCAAACGACCCTGTAGGAGGCACAAACACCTCGCACGGGACCAATGTAACTTGTAGAAACTGACATCGTAGTCCCGGATCTCCAGGTTTGAGAGTATGATGATAGTTTTCCAAAATCACACTTAGACTTGAAAATAGGCCGTTAATGGGTGTAATCTCAAACCAGCACCCAAACGACCCTGTAGGAGGCACGAACACCTCGCACGGGACTAATGTAACTTGTAGGAACTGACTGTGTAGTCTCGAGTCTCCCAATTTGAGAGTACGAAGATAATTGGCCAAAATAACCACTTAGACTGGAAAATAGGTCGTTAAAATGTGAAAACCCGAACTAACCCCTAAACGACCCCGTAAGAGGCACGAACACCTCGCACGGGATCAATGTAACTTATAGGAACCGATCGCGTTATCCCTGGTCTCCCGGATTGAGAGTGTGAAGATAATTTGGAAAAAATCACACTTAGACTTGAAAACAGGCTGTTAAAGGGTGAAAACCCGAACTAGCCCCCAAACGACCCCGTAGGAGTGACGAACACCTCGCACGGGACCAATGTAACTTGTACGAACTGACCGTGTAGTCCCGGGTCTCCTGGTTTGAGAGTATGATGATAATTAGAAAAAATCACCACATAGACTTGAAAGTAGGCCCTTAAAGGGCGAAAACTCGAACTAGCCCCCAAACGACCCCGTAGGAGGCACGAACACCTAGTACGGGACCAATGTAACTTGTAGGAACTGGCCGCGTAGTCTCAGGTCTCCAAGTTTGAGTGTATGATAATAATTTGAAAAAATCACACTTAGACTTGAAAACAGGTCGTTAATGGGTGAAAACTAGATCCAAACCCCCGACGACCCGGTAGGAGGCACGAACACCTCGCACGGGACCAATCTAACTTATAGGAACTGACCGCGTGGTCCTGGATCTCCCGAGTTTCTCGGTTTGGGAGTATGATGATAATTTGCAAAAATCTCACTTGGACATGAAAACAAGTCGTTAATGGGTGAAAACAGAACCAGCCCGCAATGTAACATGTAGGAACTGACCGTGTAGTCCCGGGTCTCCCGGATTGAGAGTATGACGATAATTTGCCAAAATCACACTTAGACTTGAAACAGGCCGTTAAAGGGAGAAAACCCGAACCAGCCCCTAAACGAAGCCATAGGAGGCACGAACACCTGGCACGGGACCTATGTGACTTGTAGGAACTGACCGCGTAGTCCCGGGTCTCCCAGTTTGAGAGTATGACAAGAATTTGCCAATATCACACTTAGACTTGAAACAGGCCGTTAAAGGGTGAAAACTTGAACCAGCCCCCAAACGATCCCGTAGGAGGCACGAACACCTCGCACGGTACTAATGTAACTTGTAGGAATTGGCTGCGTAGTCGCAGGTCTCCAGGTTTTAGAGTATGACGTTAATTTGCAAAAATCACACTTAGACTTGAAAACAGGTCGTTAAACGGTGAAAACTCGAACCAGTACCCAAATGACCCCGTAGGAGGTCTGATCACATCGAACGGGACCAATGTAAATTGTAACAACTGACCGCATAGTCCCGGGTCTCCCGGTTTGAGAGTATGATGATAATTTGCCAAAATCACACTTAGACCTGAAAACAGGCCGTTAAAGGGTGAAAGCCCCAACCAGCCCCCAAACGACCCCGTAGGAGGCACAAACACCTCGCACGGGACCAACGTAACTTTTAGGAACTGACCGCGTAGTCTCGGGTCGCTCGGTTTGAGAGTATGAGGATAATTTGCCAAAATCACACTTAGACTTGAAACAGGCCGTTAAAGGGTGAAAACCCGAACCAGCCCCCAAACGACACTGTAGGAGGCACGATCACCTCGCACGGGACTAATGTAACTTATAGGAACTGACCGCGTAGTCCCGGGTTTTCCTGTTTGAGAGTATGACAAGAATTTGTCAAAATCACACTTAGACTTGAAACAGGCTGTTAAATGGTGAAAACCCGAACCAGCCCCCAATCGACCCCGTAGGAGGCACGAACACCTCGCACCAGACCAATGTAATTTGTAGGAAGTGGCCGCTTAGTCTCATGACTTTAGGTTTGACAGTATGACGATAAATTGTGAAAATCACACTTAGACATGAAAACAGGCCGTTATAGGGTGAAAACCTGAACCAGCCCCCAAACGACCCCGTAGGAGTGACGAACACCTCGCACGGGAATAATGTAACTTGTACGAACTGACCGCGTAGTACCGCATCTCCTGGTTTGAGAGTATGATGATAATTTGCAAAAATCACCACTTAGACTTGAAAATAGGCCTTTAAAGGGTGTAAACCCAAACCAGCACCCAAACGACCCCGTATGAAGCACGAACACCTCGTACAGGACTAATGTAACTTGTAGGAACTGAACGCGAAGTCACGGGTCTCCCAGTTTTAGAGAATGACGAGAATTTGCCAAAATCAGACTTTGACTTGAAACAGGCCGTTAAAGGGTGAAAACCCAAACCAGCCCCCAAACGACCCCGTAGGAGGCACAAACACCTCGCACGGGACCAATGTAACTTGTAGGAACTAGTCGCGTAGTATAAGGTCTCCAGGTTTGAGAGTATGACGATAATTTGTAAAAATCACACTTAGACTTGAAAATAGGGCGTTAACGGGTGAAAGCTCGAAGTAGCCCCCAGACGACCCCGTACGAGGCCTGATCACCTCGAACGGGACCAATGTAACTTGTAACAACTGACCGCATAGTCCCGGGTCTCCCGGTTTGAGAGTATGACGATAATTTGCCAAAATCACACTTAGTCCTGAAAACAGGCCGTTAAAGGGTGAAAACCCAAACCAGCCCCCAAACGACCCCGTAGGAAGCACGAACACCTCGCACGGGACCAATGTAACTTGTAAGAACTGACTGTGAAGTCACGGGTCTCCAAGTTTGAAAGAATGATGAGAATGTGCCAAAATCACACTTAGACTTGAAACATGCCGTTAAAGGGTGAAAACCCAAACCAGCTCCCAAACAATCCCGTAGGAGGCACGAACACCTCGCACGGGATCAACGTAACTTGTAGGAACTGGTCGCATAGTCTCAGGTCTCCAGGTTTGAGAGTATGACGATAATTTTCAAAAATCACACTTAGACTTGAAAATAGGTCGTTAACGGGTGAAAACTCGAACTAGCCCCCAGACGACCCCGTAGGAGGAACGAAAACCTCTCACGGGATCAATGTAACTTTTAATAACTGACCGCGTAGTCCTGGATCTCCCGGTTTGAGAGTATGACAATAATTTGCAAAAATCACACTTAAGACTTGAATACAGGTCGTTAATGGGTGAAAACTACCAACCCCCCGACGACCCCGAAGGAGGCACGAACACCTCGCACGGGACCAATGTAACTTGTAGGAAATCACCGCGTAGTCTCTAGTCTCCTCGTTTGAGAGTATGACAATAATTTGCAAAAATCACACGTAGACTTGAGAACAGGCCGTTAAAGGGTGAAAACCCAAACCAACACCCAAACGACCCCGTAGGAGGCACGAACACCTCGCACGAGACCAATGTAACTTATAGGAACTGATCGCCTTGTCCCGGGTCTCCCGATTTGAGAGTGTGATGATAATTTGCAAAAATCTCCACTTAGACCTGAAAACAAGTCGTTAAAGGGTGAAAACCCAAACCATCCCCCATACGACCCCGTAGGAGGCACGAACACCTCGCACGGGAACAATGTAACTTGTAGGAATTGGCCGCATAGTCATAGGTCTGCAGGTTTGAGAGTATGACGATAATTTGCAAAAATCACACGTTGACTTGAAAACAGGTCGTTAAAGGGTGTAAACTGGAACCATCCCCAAAAAGACCCCGTTGGAGGCATGAACACCTCGAACGGGACCAATGTAACTTGTAACAACTGACCGTGTAGTCCCGGGTCTCCTGATTTTAGAGTGTGAAGATAATTTTCCAAAATCACACTTAGACCTAAAAACAGGCCGTTAAAGGGTGAAAATCGAAACCAGCCCCCAAACGACCCCGTAGGAGGCAAAAACACCTCGCACGTTAGAAATGTAACTTGTAGGAACTGACCGCGAAGTATCGGGTCTCTCGGTTTAAGAGTATGACGATAATTTACAAAAATCACACTTAGAGTTGAATCATGCCGTTAAAGGGTGAAAACTCGAACCAGCCCCCAAACGACCCCATAGGAGGCACGCATACCTGGAACGGTACCAATGTAACGTGTAAGAACTGACCGCGCAGTCTCGGGTCTCCCAGTTTGAGATTATGACAAGAATTTACCAAAATCACACTTCGACTTGAAACAGGCCGTTAAAGGGTGAAAACCCGAATCACCCCCCAAATGACCTCGTAGGCGGCACGAACACCTCGCACGAGACCAATGTAACTTGTAGGAACTGTCCACGTAGTCTCAGGTCTCCAGGTTTGACAGTATGACTATACTTTGCAAAAATCACACTTAGAATTGAAAACAGGCCGTTAAAGGGTGAAAACTTTAACCAACCCACAAACAACCCCGTAGGAGGCATGAACACCTCGAACGGTACAAATGTAACTTGTAGCAACTGACCGCGTAGTCCCGGGTCTCCCGATTTGAGAGTGTGATGATAATTTTCCAAAATCACACTTAGACCTAAAAACAGGTCGTTAACGGGTGAAAACCCAAACCACCCCCCAAACGACCCCGTAGGAGGCACGAAGACCTCGCACGGGAGCGATGAAACTTGTAGGAACTGACAATGTAGTCTCGGGTCTCCCGGTTTGAGAGTATGACGATAATTTGCAAAAATCACACTTAGACTTGAATCAGGACCTTAAAGGGTGAAAACCCGAACTAGTCCCCAAACGACCCCGCAGGAGGCACGAATACCTCGAACGGGACCAATGTAATGTGTAAGAACTAACTGCGCAGTCTCGGGTCTCCCAGTTTGAGAGTATGACAAGAATTTACTAAAATGACACATAGACTTGAAACAGGCCGTTAAAGGGTGAAAACTCGAATCAACCCCCAAACGACGCCGTAGGCGGCACGAACACCTCGCACGAGACCAATGTAACTTGTAAGAACTGTCCGCGTAGTCTCAGGTCTCCAGGTTTGATAGTATGACGATACTTTGCAAAAATCACACTTAGAATTGAAAACAAGTCGTTAAAGGGTGAAAACTTGAACCAGCCCCCAAACGACCCCGTAGGAGGCATGAACACCTCGAACGGGACAAATGTAACTTGTAGATACTGACCGCGTAGTCTCGGGTCTCCCGGTTTGAGAGTATGATGATAATTTGCCGAACTCACTTAGACCTAAAAACAGGTCGTTAAAGGGTGAAAACCCAAACCAGCCCTTAAACGACCCCGTAGGAGGCACGAACACCTCACACAGGACCAATGTAACTTGTAGGAACTGACCGTGTAGTCTCGGGTCTCCCAGTTCGAGAGTATGACGAGAATTTGCCAAAATTACACTTAGACTTGAAACAGGGCGTTAGAGGGTGAAAACCTGAACTAGCCCCCAAACGACCCCGTAGGAGGCACGAACACCTCGCACGGGACTAATGTAAATTGTAGGAACTGGTCGCGTAGTCTCAGGTCTACAGGTTTGAGAGTATGACGATAATTTGCATAAATCACACTTAGACTTGAAAATAGGTCATTAACGGTGAAAACCAGAACTAGCTCCCAGACGACCCCGTAGGAGGCACGAACACCTCTCACGGGATCAATGTAACTTTTAAGAACTGACCGCGTAGTCCCGGGTCTCTCGGTTTGAGAGTATGACGATAATTTGCAAAAATCACACTTAGACTAGAAAACAGGTCGTTAAAGGGTGAAAATTTGAACTAGCACCCAAACGACTTCGTAGGAGTGACGAACACCTCGCACGGGACAAATGTAACTTGTACGAACTAACCGCGTAGTCTCGGGTCTCTCGGTTTGAGAGTATGACGATAATTTGCAAAAATAACCAATTAAACTTGAAAATAGGCTGTTAAATGCTGAAAACCCGAACCAGCCCATAGATGACCCCGAACGAGGCCCGAGCACCTCGCACAGGGCCAATCTAACTTGTAGGAACTGACCGCGTAGTCCCGGGTTTCCCGGTATGAGAGTATGATGATAATTTGCAAAAATCACACTTAGACTTGAAAACAGGCCGTTAAAGGGTGAATATTCGAACCAATCCCCAAACGACCTCGTAGGAAGGACACCTCGCATGGGACAAATGTAACTTGTAGGAACTGACCGTGTAGTCCCGGCTCTTCCAGTTTGAGAGTATGACGAGAATTTACCAAAATCACACTTAGACTTGAAATAGGCCGTTAAAGGGTGAAAACTCAAACCAGCCACCAAACGACCCCGTAGGAGGCACGAACACCTCTCACGGGATCAATGTAACTTTTAAGAACTGACCGCGTAGTCCCGGGTCTCCCGGTTTGAGAGTATGACAATAATTTACAAAAATCACACAAAGACTTGAAAACAGGTGTTAAAGGGTGAAAAAACCCGAACTAGCCACCAAACGACTTCGTAGGAGTGACGAACACCTCGTACGGGACCAATGTAACTTGTACGAACTAACCGCGTAGTCTCGAGTCTACCGAATTGAGAGTATGACGATAATTTGCAAAAATCACTAATTAAACTTGAAAATAGGTTGATAAATGGTGAAAACCCGAACCAGCCCATAGATGACCCCGTAGGAGGCATGAACACCTCGCACAGGACAAATGTAACTTGTAGGAACTGATCGCGTAGTCCATGGTCTCCCGATTTGAGTGCATGACGATAATTTGCAAAAATCACACTAAGACATGAAAATTGGCCGTTAAAGGGTGAAAACTCTAACCAACCCCCAAACGATCCCATAGGGGGCACGAACACCTCGCACGGGACCAATGTAACTTATAGGAACTGACCGCATAGTCCCGGGTCTCCCGATTTGAGAGTATGAGGATAATTTGCCAAAATCACACATAGACTTAAAAACAGGCCGTTAAAGGGTGAAAACCCGAACCAGCCACCCCACGACCCCGTAGGAGGCACGAACACCTCACACGGGACAAATCTAATTTGTAGGAACTGACCGCTCTCGGGTCTCCTGATTTGAGAGTATGATGATAATTTGACAAAATCACACTTAGACTTGAAACAGGCCGTTAAAGGGTGAAAATTCGAACCAGCCCCCAAACGACCCCGTAGGAGGCATGGACATCTCGCACGGGACCAATGTAACTTGTAGGAACTGACCGCATAGTCCTGGGTCTCCCGTTTTCAAAGTGTGATGATAATTTGCAACAAATTACACTTAGACATGAAAATAGGCCGTTAAAGGGTGATAACCGGTACCAGCCCCCAAACGACCCCGTAGGAGGCATGAACACCTCTCACGGGACCAATGTAACTTGTAGGAACTGACCGTAAAGTCCTGGGTCTCCCAGTTTGAGAGTATGACGATAATTTGCAAAAATCACACTTAGACATGAAAATAGGCCGTTAAAGGGTCAAAACTCAAACCCGCCCTCGAACCTCCCCGTAGGAGGCAAGAACACCTTGCACGGGACAAATGAAACTTGTAGGAACTAACCACGTAGTCCCTGGGCTCTCGGTTTGAGTGTATGACGATAATGTGCAAAAATATCACTTAGACTTGAAAACAGGTCGTTAAAGGGTGAAAACTCGAATCATCCCCCAAACGACCCCATAGGAGGCAGGAACACCTCGCACGGGGTCAATGTAACTTATAGGAACTGATCGCGTAGTCCCGGGTCTCCCGGTTTGAGAGTTTGATGATAATTTGCCAAAATCACACTTAGACTTGAAAACAAGTCGTGAAAGGGTGAAAACCCAAACCATCCCCCAAACGGCCCCGTAGGAGCCACGAACACCTTGCATGGGACCAATGTAACGTCTAGGACCTAACCACATAGCCCATGGTCTCCTGTTTTGGGAGTGACAATAATTTGTAAAAAGCACAATTAGACTTAAAAATAGGCCGTTAAAGGGTGAAAACCCGAACAAGCCCCCTAACGACCCCGTAGAAGGTAAGAACACCTCGCACAGGACCAATCTAACATGTAGGAATTGATCGCGTAGTCCCGAGTCTCCTGGTTTGAGAGTATGATGATAATTTTGCCAAAATCACACTTAAACTTGAAACAGGCCGTTAAAGGGTGAAAACCTAAACCAGCCCACAGACGACCCCGTAGGAGGCACGAACACCTCGCACGCGACCAATCTAACTTGTAGGAACTGAACGCGTAATTTTGGGTCTCCCAATTTGAGAGTATGATGATAATTTTCCAAAATCACACTTAGACTTGAAAAAGGCCGTAAAAGGGTAAAAACCAGAACAAGCCCCCAAACGACCCCATAGGAGGCACGAACACCTCGTACGGGACCAATGTAACTTGTAGGAACTGACCCCGTAGTATCGGGTCTCTCGGGTTGAGAGTATGACTATAATTTACCAAAATCACACTTAGACTTGAAAATAAGCCGTTAAAGGGTGAAAACCCGAACTAGCCCCCAAACGACCCCGTAGGAGGCACGAACACCTCGCACGGGACCAATGCAACTTATAGGAACTGACCTCGTAGTCCCGGTTTGAGAGTATGACAATAATTTACCAAAATCACACTTAGACTTGAAAACAAGCCGTTAAAGGGTGAAAACCCGAACAAGCCCCCCAACGACCCCGTAGGAGGCACGAACACCTCGCACGGGACCAATGTAACTTGTAGGAACTGACCGCGTAGTCTCGGGTCTCCCGGTTTGAGAGTATGATGATAATTTGAAAAAAAACACCATGTAGACTTGAAAACAGGTTGTTAAAGTGCGAAAACTCGAACCAGCCTACAAACGACCCCGTAGGAGGCACGAACACCTTGCACGAGACCAATGTAAGTTGTAGGAACTGACCGCGCAGTCCCGGGTCTTCGGGTTTGGGAGTATGATGATAATTTGCTAAAATCACACTTAGACTTGAAAATAGGTTGTTAAAGGGTGAAAACCCGAACCAGCCCCCCGACGACCCCGTACGAGGCACGAACACCTCGCACGGGACCAATGTAACTTATAGGAACTGACCATGTGGTCCCCGGTCTCCCGACTTGAGAGTACGACGATAATTTGTAAAAATCACACTTACACTTGAAAACAGACCGTTAAAGGGTGAAAACTCGAATCATCCCCCAAACGACCCCATAGGAGTCACGAACACCTCACACGGTACTAATGTAACTTATAGGATCTGATCGCGTAGTCCCGGGTCTCCCGGTTTGAGAGTTTGACGATAATTAGCCAAAATCACACTTAGACTTGAAAACAAGCAGTGAAAGGGTGAAAACCCAAACCAGCCTCCAAACGACCCCGTAGGAGGCAAGAACACCTCGTATGGACCAATATAACTTGTAGCAACTGACCGCATAGTCCCGGGTCTCTCGGTTTGAGAGTATGATGATAATTTGCAAAAATCACCACTTAGCCTTGAAAACAGGCCGTTAAAGCGTGAATACCCGAATCGGCCCCCAGACGACCTCGTGGGAGGCACGAACACCTTGCATGGGACCAATAAAACGTGTAGGAACTGATCGCATAGTCCATGGTCTCCTATTTTGGGAGTGACGATAATTTGAAAAAAGCACACTTAGACTAAAAAATAGGTCGTTAAAGGGTGAAAACCCGAACAAGCCCCCAAACGACCCCGTAGAAGGAAAGAACACCTCGCATAGGACCAATCTAACATGTAGGAATTGATCGCGTAGTCCAGAGACTCCCGGTTTGAGAGTATGATGATAATTTTGCCAAAATCACACTTAGACTTGAAACAGGCCATTAAAGGGTGAAAACCTGAACCAGCCCACAGACGACCCCGTAGGAGGCACGAACACCTCGCACGGGACCAATCTAACTTGTAGGAACTGACAGCATAATTATGGGTCTCCCGATTTGAGAGTATGATTATAATTTTCCAAAATCACACTTAGACTTGACAAAGGCCGTTAAAGGGTAAAAACCCGAACCAGCCCCCAAACGACCCCATAGGAGGCACGGACACCTCCCACGGGACCAATGTAACTTGTAGGAACTGACCCCGTAGTCTCGGGTCTCTCGGGTTGAGAGTATGACTATAATTTACCAAAATCACACTTAGACTTGAAAATAAGCCGTTAAAGGGTGAAAACCCGAATTAGCCCCCAAACGACCCCGTAGGAGGCACGAACACCTCGCACGGGACCAATGTGACTTGTAGGAACTGAACGCGTAGTCCCGGGTCTCCTGGTTTGAGAGTATGTCGATAATTTGCAAAAATCACCACTAAGACTTGAAAACAGGTCCTTAAAGGGTGAAAACCCGAACCAGCCCCCAGACGACCCCATAGGAGGCACGAACACCTTGCACGGGACCAATGTAACTTGCAGGAACTGACTGCGTAGTACCGGGTCTCCCAAGTTTGGAGTATGATGATAATTTGCAAAAAGCACACTTAGACTTAAAAACAGGATGTTAAAAGGGTGAAAACCCGAACCAACCCCCAAAAGACCCCGTAGGAGGCACGAACACCTCGCACTGGGCAATTGTAACTTGTAGGAACTGACCACGTAGTACCGGGTCACCCGGTTTGAGAGTATGATGATAATTGGCCAAAATCACACTTAGACTTGAAAATAGGTCGTTAAAGGGTTAAAACCCGAACCAGCACCCCGACGACCCCGTAGGAGGCACTAACACCTCGCACAGGACCAATGTAACTTGTAGCAACTGACCGCGTAGTCCCAGGTCGCCCGGTTTGAGAGTATGAGGACAATTTGCTAAAATTAGACTTGGACTTTAAAAGGGGCTGTTAAAGGGTGAAAACTCGAACCAACCCACAGACGACCCCATAGGAGGCACGAACACCTCGCAGGGGACAAATGTAACTTATAGGAACTGACCTCATAGTCCCGGTTTGAGAGTATGACTATAATTTACCAAAATCACACTTAGACTTGAAAACAAGCCGTTAAAGGGTGAAAACCCGAACCAGTCCCCCAACGACCCCGTAGGAGGCACGAACACCTCGCACGGGACCAATGTAACTTATTGGAACTGACTGCGTAGTCCTGGGTCTCCCGGTTTGAGAGTATGATGATAATTTGCAAAAAACACCACGTAGACTTGAAAACTGACTGTTAAAGTGCGAAAACTCGAACCAGCCCACAGACGACCCCGTAGGAGGCACGAACACCGTGCACGGGACTAATGTAACTTGTAGGAACTGACCGCGTAGTCCCGGGTCTCCCGGTTTGGGAGTATGATGATAATTTGCAAAAATCACACTTTGCCTTAAAAATAAGCCGTTAAGGGGTGAAAACCCGAACCAGCCCCTAAACGACCCCATAGGAGGCATGAACACCTCGCCCGGGACCAATGTACCTTGTACCAAATGATCGCGTAATCTCGGGTATCCCAGTTTTAGAGTATCATGATAATTTTCCAAATTCACACTTAGACTTGAAACAGGATGTTAAAGGGTGAAAACCCGAACCAGCCCCCAAACGACCCCGTAGGAGGCACGAACACCTCGCACGGGACCAATATAACTTGTAGGAACTGACCGCATAGTACCGGGTCTCCCGGTTTGGGAGTATGATGATAATTAGCCAAAATCACACTTAGACTTGAAAACAGGTCGTTAAAGGGTTAAAACTCGAACCAGCCCCTCGACGACCCCTTAGGAGGCACGAACACCTCGCAGGGGACCAATGTAACTTATAGGAACTCACCGCGTGGTCCCTGGTCTCCCGACTTGAGAGTCCGACGATAATTTGTAAAAATCACACTTAGACTTGAAAACAGGCCGTTAAGGGGTGAAAACCCGAACCAACCCCCAAACGACCCCGTAGGAAGCACGAACACCTCGCACTGGACCAATGTAACTTGTAGGAACTGAACGCGTAGTCCCGAGGCTCTTGGTTTGAGAGTATGTCGATAATTTGCAAAAATCACCACTTAGACTTGAAAACATGCCGTTAAAGGGTGAAAACACGAACCAGCCCCCAGACAACCCCGTAGGAGGCACGAACACCTTGCACGGGACCAATGTAACTTACAGGAACTGACAGCGTAGTCCCGGGTCTCCCGATTTAGGAGTATGATGATAATTTGCAAAAAGCACACTTAGACTTAAAAACAGGATGTTAAAAGGGTGAAAACTCGAACCAACCCCCAAATGACCCCGTAGGAGGCATGAACACCTCGTACTGGACTAATATAACTTGTAGGAACTGACCACGTAGTACCGGGTCTCCCAATTTGAGAGTATGATGATAATAGGCCAAAATCACACTTAGACTTGAAAATAGGTCGTTAAAGGGTTAAAACCTGAACCAGCACCCCGACGACCCCGTAGGAGGAATGAACACCTCGCAGATGACCAATGTAACTTGTAGCAACTGACCGCGTAGTCCCAGGTCTCCCAATTTGAGAGTATGATGATAATTTGCCAAAATTAGACTCAGCACACAGATGACCCTATAGGAGGCACGAACACCTCGCACGGGACTAATGTAACTTGGAGGAACTGATCGCGTAGTCCAATGTCTCCCGTTTTGAGAGTATGACAATAATTTTCCAAAATCATAGTTAGACTTGAAAACAGGCCGTTAAAGGGTGAAAACCCAAACCAATCCCCACACAACCCCATAGGCGGCACAAACACCTCGTACAGGACCAATGTAACTTATAGGAACTTAACGCGTCGTCCTGGGTCTCCCAGTTTGAGAGTATGACGATAATTTCAAAAAGTCACACTTAGACTTGAAACAGGACGTTAAAGGGTGAAAACTAGAACCAGCCCCCAAACGACCCCGTAGGAGGCACAAACACCTCGTACGGGACCAATGAAACTTGTAGGAATCGACCGCGTAGTCCCGGGCCTCTCAGATTCAAAGTGTGATGATAATTTGCAAAAATCACACTTTGGCATGAAAACAGTCCGTTAAAGGGTGAAAACTGGTACTAGCCCCCAAACGAGCCCGTAGGAGGCACGAATACCTCGTACGGGACCAATGTAACTTGTAGGAACTGACCACAAAGTCCTGGGTCTCCCGGTTCGAAAGTATGACAATAATTTGCAAAAATCACACTTAGACTTGAAAGCAGACCGTTAAATTCTGAAAACCCGAACTAGCCCCCAGACGTCCACGTAGGAGCCAAGAACACCTCACACGGGACAAATGTAACATGTAGGAACTGACCCCGTAGTCCCAGGTCTCTCGGTTTGAGTGTATGATGATAATGTGCAAAAATCACACTTAGACTTGAAAATAGGTCGTTAAAGGGTGAAAACCCGAACCAGCCACCCGATGACCCCGTAGGAGGCACGAACACCTCACACGGGACCAATCTAATTTGTAGGAACTAACCGCTCCCGGGTCTCCTGATTTGAGAGTATGACGATAATTTGCCAAGTTCACACTTAGACTTGAAACAGGCCATTAAAGAGTGAAAACCCGAAACAACCCCCAAATGACCCCATAGGAGGCGTGAACACCTCGCACGGGACCAATGTAACTTGTAGAATCTGACCGCATAGTCCTGGGTCTCCCGGTTTCAAAGTGTGACGATAATTGGCAAAAATCACACTTAGACATGAAAACAGGCCGTTAAAGGGTGATAACCGGTACCAGCCCCCAAACGACCCCGTAAGAGGCATGAACATTTTGCGCGGGACCAATGTAACGTGTAGGAACTGACCGCGTAGCAATGGGTCTCCCGGTTTGGGAGTGACGATAATTAGAAAAAAGCACACTTAGATTGAAAAAATCACCACTTAGACTTGAAAACAAGTCGTTAAACGGTGAAAATCCAAACCAGCCCCCTGACGACCCCGTAAGATGCACGCACACCTTGCACGGGACCAATGTAACTTGTAGGAACTGATCGCGTAGTCCCGGGTCTCCCAGTTTAGGAGTATGATGATAATTTGCAGAAAACACACTTAGCCTTAAAAATAGGTCATTAAAGGGTGAAAACACGAACCAGCCCCCAAACGACCCCGTAGGAGCCACGGACACCTTGTACGGGACCAATGAAACTTGTAGGAACCGACTGCGTAGTCCCGGGTCCCCCGATTTGAGAGTATGATGATAATTTGCAAAAATCACACTTAGACTTTAAAACAGGCAATTAAAGGGTGAAAACCCAAATCATCCCCCAGACGACCCCATAGGAGGCACGAACACCTCACACGGGACCAATGTAACTTGTAGGAACTGATTGCGTAGTCCCGGGTCTCTCGATTTTAAAGTATGATGATAATTTTCCGAAATAACACTTAGACTTGAAAACAGGCCGTTAAAGGGTGAAAACCCGAACCAACCACCTGACGACCCCGTAGGAGGCACGAACACCTCGCACGGGACCAATCTAATTTGTAGGAACTGACCGCTCCCGGGTCTCCCGATTTGAGAGTATGACGATAATTTTGCCAAATTCACACTTAGACTTGAAACAGGCCGTTAAAGGGTGAAAACCAGAACCAACCCCCAAACGACTCTGTAGGAGGCATGAACACCTCGCACGGGACCAATGTAACTTTTAGGAACTGACCGCATAGTCCTGGGTCTCCCGATTTCAACGTGTGATGATAATTTGAAAAAATCACACATAGACATGAAAACCGGCCGTTAAAGGGTGATAACCAGTACCAGCCCCAAAACGACTCCATAGGAGGCATGAACAACTCGCACGAGACCAATGTTACTTGTAGGAACTAACTGTAAAGTCCTGGGTCTCCTGGTTTGAGAGTATGATGATAATTTTCAAAAATCACACTTACACTTGAAAACAGGCCGTTAAAGGGTGAAAACCCGAACCAGCCCCCGGACGTCCTAGTTGGAGGCAAGAACACCTTGCACGGGACAAATGTAACTTATAGGAACTGATCACGTAGTCCCGAGTCTCCCAGTTTGAGTGTATGATGATAATGTTCAAAAATCACCACTAAGCCCTAAAAATAGGCCGTTATAGCGTGAAAACCTGAACCAGCCCCGAGATGACCCCGTGGCAGGCACGAACACCTTGCACGGGACCAATGTAACGTGTAGGAACTGACCGCGTAGTTCAGGGTCTCCCAGTTTGGGAGTGACGATAATTTGCAAAAAGCACACTTAGACTTAAAAACAGACCGTTAAAGGGTGAAAACCCGAACCAGCCCACAAACGACCCCGTAGGAGGCACAAAGACCTCGCACGGGACCAATCTAACTTGTAAGAACTGACCGCGAAATTCCAGGTCTTTCGGTTTGAGATTATGATGATAATTTGCCATAAACACACTTAGACTTGAAAAAGGCCGTTAAAGGGTGAAAACCCAAACCAGCCCCCAAAAGACCCCGTAGGAGGCACAAACACCTCGTACGGGACCAATGTAACTTGTAGGAACTGACCCCGTAGTCCCGGGTCTCCCGATTTAGGATTATGACTATAATTTACCAAAATCACACTTCGACTTGAAAACAAGCCGTTAAAGGATGAAAACCCATCCAGTCCCCCGACGACCCCGTAGGAGGCACGAACACCTCGCACGGGACCAATGTGACTTGTCGGAACTGACTGCGTAGTCCCGGGTCACCCGGTTTGAGAGTATGACAATAATTTGCAAAAAACATCACTTAGACTTAAAAACAGGATGTTCAAGTGTGAAAACCCGAACCTGCACACAAATGACCCCGTAGGAGGCACGAACACCTTGCACGGGACAAATGTAACTTGTAGGAACTAACTGCGTAGTCCCGGGTCTCCCAGTTTGGGAGTATGATGATAATTTGCAAAAAACACACTTAGCCTTAAAAATAGGTCGTTAAAGGGTGAAAACCCGAACCAGCCCCCAAATGACCCCGTAGGAGGCAGGGACACCTCTTACGAGACCAATGAAACTTGTAAGAACCGACCGCGTAGTCCCGGGTCTCCCGGTTTGACAGTATGATGATAATTTGCAAAAATCACACTTAGACTTGAAAACAGGCAGTTAAAGGTTGAAAACCCAAATCAGCCCTCAGACGGCCCCATAGGAGGCACGAATACCTCGCACGGAACCAATGTAACTTGTACGAACTGATCGCGTAGTCCCGGGTCTCCCGGTTTTAAAGTATGATGATAATTTGCCAAAATCACACTTAGACTTGAAAATAGGCCTTTAAAGGGTCAAAACCCGAACCAGCCACCCGACGACCCCATAGGAGGCACGAACACCTCGTACAGGACCAATGTAACTTATAGGAACTTAACGCGTCGTCCTGGGTCTCCAGGTTTGAGAGTATGACGATAATTTCAAAAAGTCACACTTAGACTTGAAACAGGACGTTAAAGGGCGAAACTAGAACCAGCCCCCAAACAACCCCGTAGGAGGCACAAACACCTCGTACGGGACCAATGAAACTTGTAGGAATCGACCGCGTAGTCCCGGGCCTCTCGGATTCAAAGTGTGACGATAAAAATCACACTTTGGCATGAAAACAGTCCGTTAAAGGGTGAAAACTGGTACTAGCCCCCAAACGACCCCGTAGGAGGCACAAATACCTCGTACGGGACCAATGTAACTTGTAGGAACTGACCACAAAGTCCTGGGTCTCCCGGTTCGAAAGTATGACGATAATTTGCAAAAATCACACTTAGACTTGAAAGCAGACCGTTAAATTCTGAAAACCCGAACTAGCCCCCATACGTCCCCGTAGGAGGCAAGAACACCTCACACGGGACAAATGTAACTTGTAGGAACTGACCGCGTAGTCCCGGGTCTCTCGGTTTGAGTGTATGACGATAATGTGCAAAAATCACACATAGACTTGAAAATAGGCCGTTAAAGGGTGAAAACCCGAACCAGCCACCTGATGACCCCGTAGGAGGCACGAACACCTCACACGGGACCAATCTAATTTGTAGGAACTGACCGCTCTCGGGTCTCCTGATTTGAGAGTATGACGATAATTTGCCAAATTCACACTTAGACTTGAAACAGACCGTTAAAGGGTGAAAAACCGAAACAACCCCCAAACGACCGCATAGGAGGCATGAACACCTCTCACGGGACCAATGTAACTTGTAGAAACTGATCGCATAGTCTTGGGTCTCCCGATTTCAAAGTGTGACGATAATTTGCAAAAATCACACTTAGACATGAAAACAGGCCGTTAAAGGGTGATATCCGGTACCAGCCCCCAAACGACTTCGTAGGAGGCACGAACACCTCGTACGGGACCAATGTAACTTATAGGAACTAACCGTAAAGTCCTGGGTCTCCCGGTTTGAGAGTATGACGATAATTTGCAAAAATCACACTTAGACTTGAAAATAGGCCGTTAAAGGGTGAAAACCCGAACCAGCCCCCGGGCATCCTCGTTGGAGGCAAGAACACCTTGAACAGGACAAATGTAACTTGTAGGAACTGACCGCGTAGTCTCGGGTCTCCCAGTTTGAGTGTATGATGATAATGTGCAAAAATCACCACTTAGCCTTGAAAATAGGCCATTAAAGTAAGAAAACCCGAACCAGCCCCAAAACGACCCCGTAGAAGGTACGAACACCTCGCACGGGACCAATCTAACAAGTAGGAACTGATCGCGTAGTCCCGAGTCTCTCGGTTTGAGAGTATGATGATAATTTTGCCAAAATCACACTTAGACTTGAAATAGGCCGTTAAAGGGTGAAAACCCGAACTAGCCCACAGACGACCCCGTAGGAGGCACGAAAACCTCACACGGGACCCATCTAACTTGTAGGAACACACCGCGTATTTCTGAGTCTCTCGGTTTGAGAGTAAGATGATAATTTATGAAAATCACACTTAGACTTGAAAATGGCCGTTAAAAGGTGAAAAACCTGAACTAGCCCCGAAATGACCCCGTACGAGGCACGAACACCTAGCACGGGACCAATGTAACTTGTAGGAACTGATCCCGTAGTCTCGGGTCTCTCGGTTTGAGAGTATGACTATAATTTACCAAAGTCACACTTAAACTTAAAAATAAGCCGTTAAAGGGTGAAAACCCGAACCAGCCCCCCGACGACCCCGTAGGAGGCACGAACACCTCCCGGGGACCAATGTAAGTTATAGGAACTGACCGCGTAGTCCCGGGTCTCCCGGTTTGAGAGTAAGACGATAATTTGAAAAAAGCACCACTTTGATTTGAAAACAGGCTGTTAAAGTGTGAAAACCTGAACCAGCCCACAGAAGACCCCGTAAGAAGAACGAACACCTTGCATGGGACCAATGTAACTTGTATGAACTGACCGCGTAGTCCCGGGTCTCCCGGTTCGAGAGTATGATGATAATTTGCCAAAATCACACTTACACCTTAAAACAGGTCGTTAAAGGGTGAAAACCCAAACCAGCCCCCAAACGACCCCGTAGGAGGCACAAACACCTCGCACGGGACCAATGTAACTTGTAGGAACTGACCGCGTAGTTCCGGGTCTCCCGGTTTAAGAGTATGATGATAATTTACCAAAATCACACTTAGACTTGAAACCGGCCGTTAAAGGGTGAAAACCCGAACCAGCCCCCAAACGACCCCGTAGGAGGCACGAACACCTCGCCCGGGACCAATGTAACTTATACCAACTGACCGTGTAATCTCGAGTCTCCCGATTTGAGAGAATGATGAAAATTTGCCACATTCACACTTAGACTTAAAACAGGCCATTAAAGGGTGAAAACCCGAACCAGCCCCCAAATGACCCCGTAGGATGCACGAACACCTCACACGGAACCAATGTAACTTGTAGGAACTAACCGCGTAGTAGCGGGTCTCTCGGTTTGAGAGAATGATGATAATTTGCCAAAATCACACTTAGACTTTAAAACAGGCCGTTAAAGGGTGAAAACCCGAACCAGCCCCCCGACGACCCCGTAGGAGGCACGAACACCTCGCACGGGACCAATGTAACTTTTATTAACTGACCGCGTGGTCCCCGGTCTCCCGACTTGAGAGTATGACGTTAATTTGTAAAAATCACACTTAGACTTCAAAACAGGCCGTTAAAGGGAGAAACCCCGAACTAACCCCCAAACGACCCCGTTGGAGGGACAAACATCTAGCACGGGACTAATGTAACTCTTTGGAACTGACCGCGTAGTCCCCAGTCTCCCGGTTTGAGAGTTTGTCGATAATTTGCAAAAATCACCACTTACACTTGAAAATAGGTCGTTAAATGGTGAAAATCCGAACCAGCCCCCAAACGACCCCGTAGGAGGCACGAACACCTCGCACGGGACCAATGTAACTGGTAGGAAGTGACCGCGTAGTTCCGAGTCTCCCGATTTGAGAGTATAATGATAATTTGCCAAAATCGCACTTAGACTTGAAAACAGTTCGTTAAAGGGTGACAACCCAAACCAACCCCCAAACGACCCCGTAGGAGGTACGAACACCTCGTACGGGACCAATGTAAATTGTAGCAACTGATCGTGTAGTCCCAGGTCTCCCGGTTTGAGAGTATGATGATAATTTGCCAAAATCTGGGTTTGACTTGAAAACAGGCCGTTAAAGGGTAAAAACCCAAACCATCCCACAAACGACCCCGTAGGCGGCACAAACACCTCGCACAGGACCAATGTAACTTGTAGGAACTGATCGTGTTGTCCCGGGTCTCCCGATTTGAGAGTATGACGATAATTTGAAAAAATCACACTTAGACATGAAACAGGCCTTTAATTGTGTAAACCAGAAACAACCCCAAATGACCTTGTAGGAGGCACGAACACCTCGTACGAGACCAATGAAACTTGTAGGAACCGACCACGTAGTCCCGGGTCTCTCGGTTTGAGAGTATGATTCTAATTTGCAAAAATCACACTTAGACTTGAAAACAGGCAATTAAAGGATGAAAACTCAAATTAGCCCCCAAACGACCCCATAGGAGGCACGAACAGCTCGTACGGGACCAATGTAACTTGTAGGACCCGATCGAGTAGTCCCGGGTCTCTCAGTTTTAGAGTATGATGATAATTTGCCAAAATCACACTTAGACTTAAAAATAGGCCACTAAAGGGTGAAAACCTAAACCCGCCCCCCGACGACCCCGTAGGAGGCACGAACACCTCGCACGGGACCAATCTAACTTGTAGTAACTGACCGTGTAGTCTCGGGTCTCCGATCTTGAGAGGAAGACATAATTTGCAAAAATCACACTTAGACATGAAAATAGGTCGTTAAAGGGTGAAAACCCGAACCAACCCCCAAAAGACCCCGTAGGAGGCACGAACACCTCGCACGGGACCAATGTAACTTGCAAGAACTGACCGCATAGTCCCGGGTCTCCCGATTTCAAAGTGTGATGATAATTTGCAAAAATCCACATCAAAACAGGTCGTTAAAGGGTGAAAACCGGTACCAGCCCTGAAACGACCCCGTAGGAGGCACGAACACCTCGCACGTGACCAACGTAACTTATAGGAACTGACCGCGTAGTTCTGGGTATCCCGATTTGAGAGTATGACAATAATTTCCCAAATTCACACTTAGACTTGAAACAGGCCGTTAAAGGGTGAAAACCTGAACCAGCCCCCAAACTATCCCGTAGGAGGTACGAACACCTCGCACGGGACCAATGTAACTTGTAGGAACTGGCCGCGTAGTCCCGAGTCTCCCGGTTTGAGAGTATGACAATAATTTTGAAAAATCACAGTTAGACTTGGAAGCATGCCATTAAAGGGTGAAAAAACAAACCAACCAACAAACGACCCCGTATGCGGTAGAAACACCTCGCACGGGACCAATGTAACTTGTAGGAACTGATCCCGTAGTCCCGGGTCTCTCGGTTTGAGAGTAAGACAATAATTTACCAAAATCACACTTAGACTTGAAAATATGTCTTTAAAGGGTGAAAACCCGAACCAACCCCCCGATGACCCCGTAGGAGGCATGAACACCTCCCGCGGGACCAATGTAACTTGTAGGAACTGACCGCGTAGTCCCCGGTCTCCCGGTTTGAGAGTATGACGATAATTTGCAAAAAATAACACTTGGACTTGAAAACAGGCTGTTAAAGTGTGAAAACCTGAACCAGCACACAGACGACCCCGTAGGAGGCACGAACACCTTACACGTGACCAATGTAACTTGTTGGAACTGACCGCGTCGTCCCAGATCTCCCGGTTTGGGAGTATGATGATAATTTGTAAAAACTCCACTTAGACTTGAAAACAGGCCGTTAAAGGGTGAAAACCCAACCTAGCCCCCAAACGACCCTGTAAGAGGCACGAACACCTCGCATGGAACGATTGTAACTTGTACGAACTGACCGCGTAGTCCCGGGTCTCCCGATTTGAGAGTATGATGTTAATTTACCAAATTCACACTTAGACTTGAAACAGGCCGTTAAAGGGTAAAAACCAAAACCAGCCCCCAAACGACCCCGTTGGAGGCACAAACACCTCGCACGGGACCAATGTAAATTGCAGGAACTGACCGTATAGTCCTGGGACTCCCGGTTTCAAAGTGTGATAATAATTTGCAAAAATCACACTTAGATATGAAAACAGGTCGTTAAAAGGTGAAAACCGGTACCAGCCCCCAAACGACCCCATAGGAAGCACGAACACCTCGCACGGGACCAATGTAACTTGTAGGAACTGACCACGTAGTTTCGGGTATCCCAATTTGAGAGTATAACGATAATTTGCCAAATTCACACTTAGACTTGAAACAGGCAGTTAAAGGGTGAAAACCGGAACCAGCTCCCAAAGGACCCCGTAGGAGGTACAAACACCTCGCACGGGACTAATGTAACTTGTAGGAACTGGCCGCGTAGTCCTGGGTCTCCCGGTTTGAGAGTATGATAATAATTTGGAAAAATCACAATTAGACTTAAAAATCGGTCGTTGAAGGGTGAAAAGCCAAACCAACCTACAAACGACCCCGTAGGAGGCATGAACACCTCGCACGGGACCAATGTAACTTGTAGGAACTGACCGCATAGTCTCGGGTCTCCCGATATAAAAGTGTGATGATAATTTGCAAAAATCACACTTAGACTGAAAATAGGCCGTTAAAGGGTGACAACCGTTACCAGCCCCCAAACGACCCCGTAGAAGGTACGAACACCTCGTATGGGGCCAAAGTAACTTGTAGGAACTGACCACAAAGTCCTGGATCTCCCGGTTTGAGAGTATGACGATAATTTACAAAAATCACACTTACACTTGAAAACTGGTCGTTAAAGGGTGAAAACCCGAACCAGCCCCCAACGTCCCCATAGGAGGCAAGAACACCTCGCACGAGACAAATTTAACTTGTAGGAACAAGCCGCGTAGTCCCGAATCACCCGGTTTGAGTGTATGATGATAATGTGCAAAAATCACCAATTAGACTTGAAAACAGGTCGTTAAAGGGTGACAACCGTTACCATCCCCCAAATGACCCCGTAGGAGGCACGAACACCTCGTACGGGACCAATGTAACTTGTAGGGACTAACCTCGTAGTCCCGGGTCTCCCGGCTTGAGAGTATGACGATAATTCGGAAAAAATCACACTTAGACTTAAAAACAGGCCGTTAAATGGTGAAAACTCGAACCAGCGCCCAAACGATCCCATAGAAGGCACAAACACCTCATACGGGACCAATGTAACTTGTAGGAACTGACCGCGTAGTCCCGGGTCTCCCTATTTGACAGTATGATGATCACTTGCAAAAATCACACTCAGACATGAAAACAAGTCAATGAAGGGTGAAAACCGGTACCAGCCCCCAAATGACCCCGTAGGAGGCAAGAACACCTCGCACGGGACAAATGTAACTTGTAGGAACTGACCGCATAGTCTCGGGTCTCCGGATTTGAGTCTATGATGATAATGTGCAAAAATCACACTTAGACTTGAAAACAGGTCGTTAAAGGGTGAAAACCTGAAGCAACCCACAGACGACCCCGTAGGAGGCACGAACACCTTGCACGGGACCAATGTAACGTCTAGGAACTGACTGCATAGTCCCGGGTCTCCCGGTTCGGGAGTGACGATAAGTTGCAAAAAGCACACTTAGACTTAAAAATAGGTCGTTAAATGGTGAAAACCCGAACCAGCCGCCAAACGACCCCGTAGGAGGCACGAACACCTCGCACGGGACCAATCTAACATATAGGAACTGACCGTGTTGTCCCGGGTCTCTCGGTTTGAGAGTATGATGATAATTTTACAAAAATCACACTTAGACTTGAAGCATGACGTTAAAGGGTGAAAACCCGAACCAGCACATAGAGGACCCTGTAGGAGGCACGAACACCTTGCACGGGACCAATGTAACTTGTAGGAACTGACCAAGTAGTCCCAGGTCTCCCGATTGGGGAGTATGAAAATAATTTCAAAAAATCTCACTTAGCCTTAAAAACAGGTCGTTAAAGGGTGAAAACTCAAACCAGCCCCCAAACGACCCCGTATGAGGCACGAACACCTCGCACGGGACCAATGTGACTTTTAGGAACTGACCCCGTAGTCCCGGGTCTCCCGGTTTGGGAGTATGACTATAATTTACCAGAATTACAATTAGAATTGAAAATAAGCCGTTAAAGGGTGAAAACCGAACCAACCCCCCGACGAACCTGTAGGAGGCACGAACACCTTGCACGGGAATAATGTAACTTGTAGGAACTGATCGCGTAGTCCCGGGTCTCCCGATTTGAGAGTCTGATGATAATTTGCCAAAAAAAACCACTTAGACTTGAAAACAGGCTGTTAAAGGGTGAAAAGCCGCACTAGCCCACAGACGACCCCGTAGGAGGCACGAACACCTTACACAGGACCAATGTTACTTGTAGGAACTGACCGCGTAGTCTCGGGTCTCCCGGTTTGGGAGTATGTTGATAATTTCCAAAAATTATACTTAGCCTTAATAATAGGCCGTTAAAGGGTGAAAACCCGATCCAGCCCCCAACCGACCCCGTAGGAGGCACGAACACCTCGCACGTGACCAATGTAACTTGTACCAACTGACCGCATAATCTTGAGTCTCCCGGATTGAGAGTGCGATGATAATTTGCCAAATTCACACTTATACTCGTAACAGGCCCTTAAAGGGTTAAAACCCGAACCAGACCGTAAACGACCCCGTAGGAGGCACGAACACCTCGCACAGGACCAATGTAACTTGTAGGAATTGACCGCGTGGTCCCCAGTCTCCCGACATGAGAGTATGATGATAATTTGTAAAAACCACACTTAGACTTGAAAACGGGCTGTTAAAGGGTGAAAACCTGAAACAACCCCCAAACGACCCCGTAGGAGCCACGAACACCTCGCACGGGACCAATGTAACTTATTGGAACTGACCACATAGTCCCGGGTCTTCCGGTTTGAGAGTATGTCAATAATTCACAAAAATCACCACTTAGACTTGAAAACAGGTCGTTAAAGGGTGAAAACCTGAACCAGCCACCAAACGACCCCGTAGGAGGTACGAACACCTTGCACGGGACCAATGTAACTTGTAGGAACTGACCGCGTAGTCTTGGGTGTCCCGGTTTGGGAGTATGATGATAATTTTCAAAATTCACACTTAGACTTAAAAACAGGACGTTAAAAGGGTGAAAACCCGAACCAACCCCCAAAACGACCCCGGAGGAGGCACGAACACCTCCCACATGACCAATGTAACTTATAGGAACTGACCGCGTAGTACCGGGTTTCCCAATTTGAGAGTATGATGATAATATGCCAAAATCACACTTAGACTTAAAAACAGGTCGTTAAAGGGTGAAAACCCGAACCTGCACCCTGATGACCCCATAGGATTAACGAACACCTCGCACAGGACCAATTGAACTTTTAGAAACTGATCGCGTAGTCCCATGTCTCCCGGTTTGAGAGTATGACGATAATTTGCCAAAATCAGACTTGGACTTGAAAATAGGCCGTTAAAGGGTGAAAACCCAAACCAACCCCCAAACGACCCTGTAGGAGTTACGAACACCTCACACGGGACCAATGTAACTTGTAGGAACTGACCGCGTAGTCCCGGGTCTCTCGGTTTGAGAGTATGACAATAATTTGAAAAAATCACAGTTAGACTTGAAAACAGGTCGTTAAAGGGAGAAAACTCAAACCAACCCCCAAACGACCCCGTAGGCGGAACAAACACCTCGCACAGGACCAATGTATCTTGTAGGAACTGACCGTGTAGTATCGGGTCTCCCGGTTTGAGAGTATGACGATAATTTGAAAAAATCACACTTAGACTTGAAACAGGCCGTTAAAGGGTGAAAACAAGAACCAGCCCCTAAATGACCCCGTAGGAGGCACAAACACCTCATACGGGACCAATGAAACTTGTAAGAACCGATCGCGTAGTCCCGGGTCTCCCGATTTTAGAGTATGATGATAATTTGCAAAAATCACACTTAGACTTGAAAATAGGCCGTTAAAGGGTGAAAACCCAAATCAGCCCCCAGACGACCCCGTAGGAGGTACGAACACCTCGCATGGGGACAATGTAACTTATAGGAACTGATCGCGTAGTCTCGGGTCTCCCGGTTTTAGAGTATGACGATATTTTGGCAAAATCACAGTTAGACTTAAAAATAAGCCGTTAAAGAGTGAAAACCCGAACCAGCCGCCCGACGACCCTGTAGGAGACACGAACACCTCGCACGGGACCAATGTAACTTTTAGGAACTGAACGCGTAGTCCCGGGTCTCCCAATTTGAGAGTATGATGATAATTTCCCAAAATCACACTTAGACTCGAAAAAGGCCGTTAAAGGGTGAAAACCCGAACCAGCCCCCAAACGACACGGTAGGAGGAACGAACTCCTCGCACGGGACCAATTTAACATGTTCGAACTGACCACGTAGTCTCCGGTCTCCCGATTTGAGAGTATGACTATAATTTACCATAATCACACTTAGACTTGAAAAAAAGCCGTTAAAGGGTGAAAACCCGAACCAGCCCCCCGACGACCCTGTAGGAGGCACGAACACCTCGCACGGGACCAATGTAACTTGTAGGAACTGACCGCGTAGTCCCGGGTCTCCCAATTTGTGAGCATGTTGATAATTTGCAAAAAACACCACTTAGACTTGAAAACAGGCCGTTAAAGGGTGAAAACCCAAACCAACCCTCGAACGTCCCCGTAGGAGGCACGAACACCTCGCACGGGATCAATGTAACTTGTAGGAACTGACTGCGTAGTCCCGGGTCTCCCGGTTTTAGAGTATGTCGATAATTTGCCAAAATCACCACTTAGACTTGAAAACAGGCCGTTAAAGGGTGAAAACCCGAACCAGCCCCCAGACGACCCCGTAGGAGGCACGAACACCTTGCACGGGACCAATGCAACTTGTAGGAACTCACCGCGTAGTCCCGGGTCTCCCGGTATGGGAGTATGATGATAATTTACAAAAAGCACACTAGGACTTAAAAACTGGACGTTAAAAGGGTGAAAACCCGAACTAGCCCCCAAACGACCCCGTTGGAGGCACGAACACCTCGCACGGGACCAATGTAACTTGTAGGAACTGATCGCGTAGTACCGGTCTCCCAATTTGAGAGTATGATGATAATTTGAAAAAATCACACTTAGACTTGAGAACAGGTCGTTAAAGGGTGAAAACCGGAACCAGCACACCGAAGACCCCGTAGGAGGCATGAACACCTCGCACAGGACCAATGTAACTTATAGCAACTGACCGCGTAGTCCCAGGTCTCCCGGTTTGAGAGTATGATGATAATTTGCCAAAATCAGACTAGGACTTGAAAACAGGCCGTTAAAGGGTGAAAACCCGAACCAGCCCCCAAATAATCCCGTAGGAGGTATGAACACCTCGCACGTGACCAATGTAACTTGTAGGAACTGACCGCGTAGTCTCGGGTCTCCCGGTTTGAGAGTATGACAATAATTTGCAAAAATCACAGTTACACTTTAAAACAGGTCGTTAAAGGGTGAAAAACAAAATCAACCCCCAAACGATCCCGTAGGCAGCGGAAACACGTCGCACAGGACCAATCAAACTTGTAGAAGCTGACCGCGTAGTCTCGGGTCTCCCGATTTGAGAGTACGACGATAATTTGAAAAAATCACACTTAGACTTGAAACAGGCCGTTAAAGGGTGAAAACCAGAACCAGCCCCCAAACGACCTCGTAGGAGGCACGAACACCTCGTTAGGGACCAATGAAACTTGTAGGAACCGACCGCGTAGTCCCGGGTCTCCCAGTTTGAGAGTTTGATGATAATTTTCAAAGATCACACTTAGACTTGAAAAATTGGCCGTTAAAGGGTGAAAACCCAAATCAGCCCCCAGACGATCCCTTAGGAAGCACGAACACCGTGCACGGGACCAATGTAACTTGTAGGAACTGATCATGTAGTCTCGAGTCTCCTGGTTTTAGAGTATGATGATAATTTTCCAGAATCACACTTAGACTTGTAAACAGGCCGTTAAAGGGTGAAAACCCGAACCAGCCCCCAGACGACACCGTAGGAGGAATGAACACCTTGCACAGGACCAATGTAACTTGTAGGAACTGATCGCGTAGTCTTGGGTGTCCCAGTTTGGGAGTATGATGATAATTTGCAAAAATCACACTTAGACTTAAAAACAGGACGTTAAAAGGGTGAAAACCCAAACCAACCCCCAAAACGACCCCGGAGGAGGCACGAACACCTCCCACATGACCAATGTAACTTGTAGGAACTGACCGCGTAGTACCGGGTCTCCCGATTTGAGAGTATGATGATAATATGCCAAAATCACACTTAGACTTGAAAAAGGTCGTTGAAGGGTGAAAACCCAAACCAGCACCCTGACGACCCCGTAGGATGAACGGACACCTCGCACAGGACCAATTGAACTTTTAGAAACTGACCGCGTTGTCCCAGGTCTCCCGGTTTGAGAGTACGACGATAATTTGCAAAAATCAGACTTGGACTTGATAATAGGCCGTTAAAGGGTGAAAACCCAAACGACCCTGTAGGAGGTACGAACATCTCGCACGGGACCAATGTAACTTGTAGGAACTGACCGCGTGGTCCCGGGTCTCCCGGTTTGAGAGTATGACAATAATTTGCAAAAATCACAGTTAGACTTGAAAACAGGTCGTTAAAGGGAGAAAACTCAAACCAACCCCCAAACGACCCCGTAGGCGGCACAAACACATCGCACAGGACCAATGTAACTTGTAGGAACTGACCGCGTAGTATCGGGTCTCCCGGTTTGAGAGTATGACGTTAATTTCAAAAAATCACACTTAGACTTGACACAGGTCGTTAAAGGGTGAAAACTAGAACCAACCCCCAAATGACCCCGTAGGAGGCACAAACACCTCATATGGGACCAATGAAACTTGTAAGAACCGATCGCGTAGTCCCGGGTCTCCCGATTTTAGAGTATGATGAAAATTTGCAAAAATCACACTTAGACTTGAAAACAGGCTGTTAAAGGACAAAAACCCAAATCAGCCCCCAGACGACCCCGTAGGAGGTACGAACACCTCGCACGGGGCCAATGTAACTTGTAGGAACTGATCGCGTAGTCCCGGGTCTCTCGGTTTTAGAGTATGACGATATTTTGGCAAAATCACAGTTAGACTTAAAAATAGGCTGTTAAAGAGTGAAAAACCGAACCAGCCCCCCGACGACCCTATAGGAGGCACGAACACCTCGCACGGGACCAATGTAACTTTTACGAACTGACCGCGTAGTCCCGGGTCTCCCGGTTTGAGAGTATGATGATAATTTGCCAAAATCACACTTAGACTCGAAAAAGGCCGTTAAAGGGTAAAAACCCAAACCAGCCCACAAACGACACGGTAGGAGGCACGAACACCTCGTACGGGACCAATGTAACATGTTGGATCTGACCACGTAGTCCCGGGTCTCTCGATTTGAGAGTATGACTATAATTTACAATAATCACACTTAGACTTGAAAACAATCCGTTAAAGGATGAAAACCCGAACCTGCCCCCCGATGACTCTGAAGGAGGCACGAACACCTCGCACGGGACGAATGTAATTTGTAGGAACTGACCGCGTAGTCCCGGGTCTCCCAATTTGTGAGTATGACAATAATTTGCAAAAAACACCACTTAGACTTAAAAATAGGCCGTTACAGTGTTATAACCCAAACCAACCCTCGAACGACCCCGTAGGAGGCACGAACACCTCGCACGGGATCAATGTAACTTGTAGGAACTAAGCGCATAGTCCCGGGTCTCCCGGTTTTATAGTATGTCGATAATTTGCCAAAATCACCACTTAGACTTGAAAACAAGACGTTAAAGGGTGAAAACCCGAACCAGCCCCCAGACGACCCCGTAGGAGGCACGAACACCTTGCACGGGTCCAATGTAACTTGTAGGAACTCACCGGGTAGTCCCGGGTCTCCCGGTATGGGAGTATGATGATAATTAACAAAAAGCACACTAGGACTTAAAAACTGGACGTTAAAAGGGTGAAAACCTGAACCAGCCCCCAAACGACCCCGTTGGAGTATTGAACACCTCGCACGGGACCAACGTAACTTGTAGGAACTGATCGTGTAGTACCGGTCTCCCGATTTGAGAGTATGATGATAATTTGCAAAATCACACTTAGACTTGAAAACTGGTCGTTAAAGGGTGAAAACCGGAACCAGCACCCCGACGACCCCGTAGGAGGCATGAACACCTCGCACAGGACCAATGTAACTTGTAGCAACTGACCCAATAGTCCCAGGTCTCCCGATTTGAGAGTATGATGATAATTTGCCGAAATCAGACTTGGACTTGAAAATAGGCCATTAAAGGGTGAAAACCCGAATCAGCCCCAAAACAATCCCGTAGGAGGTACGAACACCTCGCACGTGACCAATGTAACTTGTAGGAACTGACCGCGTCCCGGTTTGAGAGTATGATATTAATTTGCCAAAATCACAGTTAGACTTGAAAACAGGTCGTTAAAGGGTGAAAAACCAAACCAACCCCCAAACGATCCCGTAGGCGACTGAAACACGTCGCACAGGACCAATGTAACTTGTAGAAGCTGACCGCGTAGTCCCGAGTCTCCCGGTTTGAGCGTACGATGATAATTTGAAAAAATCACACTTAGACTTGAAACAGGCCGTTAAAGGGTGAAAACCAGAACCAGCCCCCAAACGACCTCGTAGGAGGCACGAACACCTCGTACGGGACCAATGAAACTTGTAGGAACCGACCGCATAGTCCCGGGTCTATCGATTTAAGAGTTTGATGATAATTTCCAAAGATCACACTTAGACTTGAAAAACAGGCCGTTAAAGGGTGAAAACCGAAATCAGCCCCCAGACGACCCCGTAGGAGGCACGAAAACCGTGCACGGGACCAATGTAACTTGTAGGAACTGATCGTGTACTCTCGAGTCTCCTGGTTTTAGAGTATGACGATAATTTGCCAAAATCACACTTAGACTTGAAAACAAGCCATTAAAGGGTGAAAATTCAAACCAACCCCTCGATGACCCCGTAGGAGGCACGAACACCTCGCAAGGGACCAATCTAACATGTAGGAACCGACCGCGTAGTCTTGGATCTCCTGGTTTGAGAGGATGACGATAATTTGAAAAAATCACACTTAGACTTGAAAACAGGTCGTTAAAGGGTGAAAACCCAAACCAGCCCTTAAACGACCCTGCAAGAGGCATGAAAACCTCGCACGAAACCAATGTAACTTGTAGGAACTGACCGCGTAGTCCCGGGTCTCCCGATTTGAGAGTATGACGATAATTTGCAAAAATCACAGTTATACTTAAAAATAGGCCGTTAAAGGGTGAAAGCCCGAACTAACACCCAAACGACCCTATAGGAGTAACGAACATCTCGCACAGGACCAATGTAACTTGTATCAACTGACCGCGTTGTCCCGGGTCTCCCATTTTGAGAGTATGATGATAATTTGCCAAAATCGAACCCATACCTGAAAATAGACCGTTAAAGGGTGAAAACTCAAAACAGCCCCCAAACGACCAAGTAGGAGGCACAAACACCTCGCACGGGACCAATGTAACTTGTAGGAACAGACCGCGTAGTCTCGGGTCTCCCAATTTGAGAGTATGTTGATAATTTAACAAAATCACACTTAGACTTGAAAACATGCCGTTAAAGGGTGAAAAACCCAACCAGCCCACCGACGACCCCGTAGGAGGAACGAACACCTTGTCGGGACCAATGTAACTTGTAGGAACTGACCCCGTAGTCCCGGGTCTCCCGACTTGAGAGTATGATGATAATTTGTAAAAAATCACACTTAGACTTGAAAACAGGCCGTTAAAGGGTGAAAACCCGAACCAGCCCCCAAACGATCCCGTAGGAGGCACGAACACCATATACGGGACCAATGTAACTTGTAGGAACTGAACGCGTAGTCCCGGGTCCCCTGATTTGAGAGTATGATGATAATTATAAAAAATCACCAATTAGACTTGAAAACAGGTCGTTAAAGGGTGAAAGTCCGAACCAGCCCACAAACGACCCCATTGGAGGCACGAACACCTTGCAAGAGACCAATGTAACTTGTAGGAACTGACCACATTGTCCCGGGTCTCCCGATTTGAGAGTATGATGATCACTTGCAAAAATCACACTTAGACATGAAAACAGGTCGATGAAGGGTGAAAACCGGTACCAGCCCCCAAATGACCCCGTAGGAGGCAAGAACACCTCGCACGAGACAAATGTAACTTGTAGGAACTGACTGCATAGTCTCGGGTCTCCCGATTTGAGTGTATGATGATAATGTGCAAAAATCACAATCAGACTTGAAAATAGTCCGTTAAAGGGTGAAAACTCGAACCATCCCCCAAACGACCCTGTAAGAGGCACGACCACCTCGCACGGGACCAATATAACTTATAGGAACTGACCGCGCAGTCTTGGGTCTCCCGGTTTGAGAGTATGATGATAATTTGCTAAAATCACACTTTGACTTGAAAATAAGCCGTTAAAGGGTGAAAACTCGAACCAGCCCACAAACGAACACGTAGGAGGCACGAACACCTCGTAAGGGACCAATGTAACTTGTAGCTACTGACCGCGTAGTCCCGGGTCTCCCAGTTTGAGAGTATGATGATAATTTGAAAAAATCACCACTTTGCCTTAAAAATAGGCTGTTAAAGGGTGATGACCCGAACCAGCCCCCAGATGACCCCGTAGGAGGCACGAACACCTTGCACTGGACCAATGTAACTTGTAGGAACTGACCGCGTTGTCCCGGGTCTCCCAGTTTGGGAGTATGATGATAATTTTCAAAAATCACACTTAGACTTAAAAACAGGACGTCAAAAGGGTGAAAACCCGAACCTGCCCCCCGACGACCCCTTAGGAGGCACGAACACCTCGCACGGGACCAATGTAACTTGTAGGAACTGACTGCGTAGTCCCGGGTCTATCGATTTGAGAGTGTGATGATAATTTGCCAAAATGAGACTTGGGCTTAGAAATAGGCCGTTAAAGGGTGAAAACCCGAACCAGCCCCCGAACGACCCCGTAGGAGGCATGAACACCTCGCACGGGACAAATGTAACTTATAGGAACTGACCGTGTTGTCTCGGGTCTCCCAATTTGAGAGTATGTCAATTATTTGCAAAAATCACAGTTAGACTTGAAAACAGGTCGTTAAAGGGTGAAAAACCAAACCAACCCCCAAACGACCCCGTAGGTGGCACAAACACCTCACACATGACCAATTTAACTTATAGGAACTGACCATGTAGTCCCGGGTCTCCCCATTTAAGAGTATGTCAATAATTTGCAAAAATCACAGTTAGACTTGAAAACAGGTTGTTAAAGGGTGAAAGACAAAACCAACCCCCAAACGACCCCGTAGGCGGCACAAACACCTCGCACGGGACCAATGTAACTTGTAGGAGATGACCGCGTAGTCCCGGGTCTCCTTGTTTGAGAGTATGACGATAATTTGTAAAAACCACACTTAGACTTAAAACAGGCCGTTAAGGGGTGAAAACAAGAACCTGCCCACAAATGACCACGTAGGAGGCACGATCACCTCGTACGGGACCAATGAAACTTGTAGGAACCGACCGCGTAGTCCCGGGTTTCCCGGTTTGAGAGTATGATGATAATTTGCAAAAATCACACTTAGACTTAAAAACAAGCCGTTAAAGGGTGAAAACCCAAATCAGCTCCCAGACGACCCCGTAGGAGGCACGAACACCTTGCACGGGACTAATGTAACTTGTAGGAATTGATCGCGTAGTCCGGGGTCTCCCGGTTTTAGAGTATGATGATAATTTTCCAAAATCACACTTAGACTTGAAAACAGGCCGTTAAAGGGTGAAAACCCGAACGAGCCCCCCGACGACCCTATAGGAGGCACGAACACCTCGCACGGGACCAATCTAACTTGTAGGAACTGATCGTGTAGTCTCGGGTCTCTCGGTCTGAGAGGATGACAATAATTTGCAAAAATCGCACTTAGATATGAAAACAGGCCGTTAAAGGGTGAAAACCCAAATCAGCCCCCAAACGACCCTGTAAGAGGCACGAACACCTCGCACGGAACTAATGTAACATGTAGGAACTGACCGCGTAGTCCCGGGTCTCTCGATTTGAAAGTATGACGATAATTTGCAAAAATCACACTTAGACTTAAGAATAGGCCGTTAAAGTGTGAAAGCCCGAACTAACCCCCAAACAACCCTGTAGGAGTAACGAACACCTCGCTCAGGACCAATGTAACTTGTAGTAACTTATCGCGTAGTCCCGGGTCTCCCGATTTGAAAGTAAAACTATAATTTTCCAAAATCACACTTAGACCTAAAAATAGACCGTTAAAGGGTGAAAACCCAAACAAGCACCCAAACGACCCCGTAGGAGGCACAAACACCTCGCACGGGACCAATGTAACTTGTAGGAACTGATCGTGTAGTCCTGGGTCTCTCGGTTTAAGAGTATGATGTTAATTTGCCAAATTACACTTAGACTTGAAACAGGGCGTTAAACGGTGGCAACCGAACCAGCCCCCAAATGACCTAGTAGGAGGCACAAACACCTCGCACGGGACTAATGTAATTTGTAGGAACAGACCGCGTAGTCTCAGGTCTCCCGGTTTGAGAGTATGTTGATAATTAACCAAAATCACGCTTAGACTTGAAAATAGGCCGTTAAAGGGTGAAAAACCGAACCAGCCCCCCGACGACCCCGTAGGAGGCACGAACACCTCGCACGGGACCAATGCAACTTGTAGGATTTGACCCCGTATTCCCGGGTCTCCTGGATTGAGAGTATGACGATAATTTGGAAAAAATCACACTTAGACTTGAAAACGGACCGTTAAAGGGTGAAAACCTGAATTAGCCCCCAAACGATCCCATAGTAGGCACGAACACCTCGTACGGGACCAATGTAACTTGTAGGAACTGACTGCGTAGTCCCGGGTCTGCCGATTTGTGAGTATGATGATAATTTGCAAAAATCACAACTTAGACTTGAAAATAGACCGTTAAAGGGTGAAAACCCGAACCAGGCCACAGACGACCCCGTAGGAGGCACGAACACCTTGCAAGGGACAAATGTAACTTATAAGAACTGACCGCATTTTGTCGGGTCTCCCGATTTGAGAGTATGATGATAACTTGAAAAAATCACACTTAGACATGAAAACAAGTCGTTGAAGGGTGAAAAATGGTACCAGCCCCCAAAAGACCCCGTAGGAGGCAACAACACCTCGCATGGGACAACTGTAACTTGTAGGAACTGACCGCATAGTCCCGAGTCTCCCGGTTTGGGTGTATGACGATAATGTGCAAAAATCACACTAAGACTTGAAAGCAGGCCGTTAAAGGGTGAAAACTCGAACCAGCCCCCAAAAGACCCCGTAAGAGGCACCAACACCTCGCACGAGACAACTGTAACTTATAGGAACTGACCGCGAAGTTTCAGGTCTCCCGGTTTGAGAGTATGACGATAATTTGACAAAATCACACTTAGACTTGAAAACAAGTCGTTAAAGGGTGAAAACTCGAACCAGCCCTCAAATGAACCCGTAAGAGGCACGAGCACCTCTTACGGGACCAATGTAACTTGTAGAAACTAACCGCTTAGTCCTGGGTCTCCCGGTTGGAGAGTATGATGATAATTTAAAAAAATCACCACTTTGCCTTGAAAACAGGTCGTTAAAGAGTGAAGCCCCGAACCAGCCTCCAGACGACCCCGTAGGACGCACGATCACCTTGCACGGGAACAATGTAACTTGTAGGAACTCACCGCGTAGTCCTATGTCTCCCGGTTTGGGAGTATGATGATAATATGCCAAAAGCACACTTAGACTTAAAAATAGGACGTTAAAAGGGTGAAAACCCAAACCAGCCCCCAAACGACCCCATAGGAGGCACGAACACCTCGCACGGGACCAATCTACCTTGTAGGAATTGACTGTGTAGTCTCGAGTCTCCCGGTTTGAGGGTATGATGATAATTTGCCAAAATCACACTTAGACTTGAAAACAGACCGTTAAAGGGTGAAAACCTGAACCAGCCCCCCTGATGACCCCGTAGGAGGCACGAACACCTCGCACGGGACCAATGTAACTTGTAGGAACTGACTGCGTAGTCCCGGGTCCCTCGATTTGAGAGTATGACAGTAATTTGCCAAAATCACATTTAAACTTGAAAACAGACCGTTAAAGGGTGAAAACTCGAACCATACACCCGACGACCCCGTAGGAGGCACGAACATCTCGCACTGGACCAATGTAACTTGTTGGAACTGATCGCGTAGTCCTGGGACTCCCGATTTGAGAGTATGATGGTAATTTGCAAAAATCACCACTTAGAGTTGAAAACAGGTCGTTGAAGTGTGAAAACCCGAACCAACTAACAGACGACCCCGTAGGAGGCACGAACACTTTGTACGGGACCAATGTAACTTGTAGGAACTGATCGCGTAGTCCTGGGTCTCCTTGTTTGGGAGTATGATGATAATTCGCAAAAATCACACTTAGCCTTAAAAGCAGGGCGTTAAAGGGTGAAAACCCGAACAAGCCCCCAAACGACCCCGTAGGAGGCACGAATACCTCGCGCGGGACCCATCTAACCTGTAGGAACTGACCACGTAATCCCGGGTCTCACGATTTGTGAGTATGATGATAATTTACCAAAATCAAACTTAGACTTGAAACAGGCCGTTAAATGGTGAAAACCCAAACCAGCCCCCAAACGACCCCGTTGAGGGCACGAACACCTCGAACGGAACCAATGTAACTAGTAGGAACTGACCACGTAGTCCCGAGTTTCCCGATTTGAGAGTGTGATGATAATTTGCAAAAATCACCACTTAGACCTGAAAGCAGGCCATTAAAGGGTGAAAACCCGAACCATCCCCCCAATAACCCGGTAGGAGGCACGAACACCTTGCATGGGACCAAGGTAACTTATAGGAAATGATCGCGTAGTCCCGGGTCTCCCGGTTTGAGAGTATGATGACAATTTGGAAAAATCACAATTAGACTTGAAAACAGTCCGTTAAAGGGTGAAAACTCGAACCAGCCTCCAAACGACCCCGTAGGAGGCACGAACATCTCGTACGGAACCAATGTAACTTGTAGGAACACACCGCGTAGTCCCGGGTCTCCCAATTTGAGAGTATGACGGTAATTTGCAAAAATCACACTTAGAAATGAAAACAGGCATTTAAATGGTGAAAACCCGAACAAGCCCCCAAACGACCCCGTAAGAGGCACGAACACCTCATACGGGACCAATGTAACTTGTAGGAACTGCCCGCGTAGTCCCGAGTCTCCCGGTTTGAGAGTATGACGATAATTTGCAAAAGTTACACTTAGACTTAAAAACTGGTCGTTAAAGGGTCAAAACCCGAACCAGCCCCCAAAGGATCCCGTAGGAGGCACGAACACCTCGTACGGGACCAATGTAACTTGTAGGAACTGACTGCATGGTCCCGGGTCTCCCGGCTTGAGAGTATGATGATAATTTGCAAAAATCACACTTAGACTTGAAAATAGGCCATTAAAGGGTGAAAACCCAAACCAGCCCGCAAACGGCCCCATAGGAGGCACGAACATCTCGTACGAGACCAATGTAACTTGTAGGAACTGGCCGCGTAGTCCTGGGTCTCTCGATTTGTGAGTATGATGATAATTTGCAAAAATCACCACTATGACTTGAAAATAGACCGTTAAAGGGTGAAAACCCGAACCAGCCCCCAAACGACCCAGTAGGGGGCACGAACACCTCTCATGGGACCAATGTAACTTGTAGGAACTGACCGCGTAGTCCCTGGTCTCCCAGTTTGGGAGTATGATGATAATTTGCAAAAAGTACACTTAGACTTAAAAACAGGCCGTTAAAAGGGTGAAAACCAGAACCAGCCCCCAAACGACCCCGTAGGAGGCACGAATACCTAACACGGACCAGTCTAACTTATAGGAACTGACCGTGTAGTCCCGGGTCTCCCGGTTTGAAAGTATGATGATAAAATTTCCAAAATCACACTTTGACTTAAAACAGGCCGCTAAAGGGTGAAAATCCGAATCAGCCCCCAAACGACATCTTAAGAAGCACAAACACCTCGCACAAGACCAATATAACTTGTAGGAACTGACCGCTTAGTCCTGGGTCTCCCAGTTGGAGAGTATGATGTTAATTTTCCAAATTACACTTAGACTTGAAACTAGCCGTTAAAGGGTGAAAATCGAACCAGCCCCCAAAGGAACTAGTAGGAGTCATGAACACCTCGAACGGAACCAATGTAACTAGTAGGAACTGACCACGTAGTCCCGAGTTTCCCGATTTGAGATTGTGATGATAATTTGCAAAAATCACCACTTAGACCTGAAAGCATGCCATTAAAGGGTGAAAACCCGAACCATCCCCCCGATAACCCGGTATGAGGCACGAACACCTTGCATGGGACCAAGGTAACTTATAGGAAATGATCGCGTAGTCCCGGGTCTCCCGGTTTGAGAGTATGATGACAATTTGGAAAAATCACAATTAGACTTGAAAACAGTCCGTTAAAGGGTGAAAACTCGAACCAGCCTCCAAACGACCCCGTAGGAGGCACGAACATCTCGTACGGAACCAATGTAACTTGTAGGAACACACCGCGTAGTCCCGGGTCTCCCAATTTGAGAGTATGACGGTAATTTGCAAAACTCACACTTAGAAATGAAAACAAGCATTTAAATGGTGAAAACCCGAACAAGCCCCCAAACGACCCCGTAAGAGGCACGAACACCTCGTATGGGACCAATGTAACTTATAGGAACTGCCCCCGTAGTCCCGAGTCTCCCGGTTTGAGAGTATGACGATAATTTGCAAAAGTCACACTTAGACTTAAAAACTGGCCGTTAAAGGGTCAAAACCCGAACCAGCCCCCAAACGATCCCGTAGGAGGCACGAACACCTCGCACGGGACCAATGTAACTTGTAGGAACTGACTGCATGGTCCCGGGTCTCCCGGCTTGAGAGTATGATGATAATTTGCAAAAATCACACTTATACTTGAAAATAGGCCATTAAAAGGTGAAAACCCAAACCAGCCCGCAAACGGCCCCATAGGAGGCACGAACATCTCGTACGAGACCAATGTAACTTGTAGGAACTGGCCGCGTAGTCCTGGGTCTCTCGATTTGTGAGTATGATGATAATTTGCAAAAATCACCACTAAGACTTGAAAATAGACCGTTAAAGGGTGAAAACCCGAACCAGCCCCCAAACGACCCAGTAGGGGGCACGAACACCTCTCATGGGACCAATGTAACTTGTAGGAACTGACCGCGTAGTCCCTGGTCTCCCAGTTTGGGAGTATAATGATAATTTGCAAAAAGTACACTTAGACTTAAAAACAGGTCGTTAAAAGGGTGAAAACCAGAACCAGCCCCCAAACGACCCCGTAGGAGGCAAGAATACCTAACACGGACCAGTCTAACTTATAGGAACTGACCGTGTAGTCCCGGGTCTCCCGGTTTGAAAGTATGATGATAAAATTTCCAAAATCACACTTTGACTTAAAACAGGCCGCTAAAGGGTGAAAATCCGAATCAGCCCCCAAACGACATCTTAAGAAGCACAAACACCTCGCACAAGACCAATATAACTTGTAGGAACTGACCGCTTAGTCCTGGGTCTCCCAGTTTGAGAGTATGATGTTAATTTTCCAAATTACACTTAGACTTGAAACTAGCCGTTAAAGGGTGAAAATCGAACCAGCCCCCAAAGGAACTAGTAGGAGTCATGAACACCTCGAACGGAACCAATGTAACTAGTAGAAACTGACCACGTAGTCCCGAGTTTCCCGATTTGAGAGTGTGATGATAATTTGCAAAAATCACCACTTAGACCTGAAAGCAGGCCATTAAAGGGTGAAAACCCGAACCATCCCCCCGATAACCAGTAGGAGGCACGAACACCTTGCATGGGACCAAGGTAACTTATAGGAAATGATCGCGTAGTCCCGGGTCTCCCGGTTTGAGAGTATGATGACAATTTGGAAAAATCACAATTAGACTTGAAAACAGTCCGTTAAAGGGTGAAAACTCGAACCAGCCTCCAAACGACCCCGTAGGAGGCACGAACATCTCGTACGGAACCAATGTAACTTGTAGGAACACACCGCGTAGTCCCGGGTCTCCCAATTTGGGAGTATGACGGTAATTTGCAAAAATCACACTTAGAAATGAAAACAGGCATTTAAATGGTGAAAACCCGAACAAGCCCCCAAACGACCCCGTAAGAGCCACGAACACCTCGTACGGGACCAATGTAACTAATAGGAACTGCCCGCGTAGTCCCGAGTCTCCCGGTTTGAGAGTATCACGATAATTTGAAAAAGTCACACTTAGACTTAAAAACTGGCCGTTAAAGGGTCAAAACCCGAACCAGCCCCCAAACGATCCCGTAGGAGGCACGAACACCTCGCACGGGACCAATGTAACTTGTAGGAACTGACTGCATGGTCCCGGGTCTCCCGGCTTGAGAGTATGATGATAATTTTCAAAAATCACACTTAGACTTGAAAATAGGCCATTAAAGGGTGAAAACCCAAACCAGCCCGCAAACGGCCCCATAGGAGGCACGAACATCTCGTACGAGACCAATGTAACTTGTAGGAACTGGCCGCGTAGTCCTGGGTCTCTCGATTTGTGAGTATGATGATAATTTGCAAAAATCACCACTAAGACTTGAAAATAGACCGTTAAAGGGTGAAAACCCGAACCAGCCCCCAAACGACCCAGTAGGGGGCACGAACACCTCTCATGGGACCAATGTAACTTGTAGGAACTGACCGCGTAGTCCCTGGTCTCCCAGTTTGGGAGTATGATGATAATTTGCAAAAAGTACACTTAGACTTAAAAACAGGCCGTTAAAAGGGTGAAAACCAGAACCAGCCCCCAAACGACCCCGTAGGAGGCACGAATACCTAACACGGACCAGTCTAACTTATAGGAACTGACCGTGTAGTCCCGGGTCTCCCGATTTGAAAGTATGATGATAAAATTTCCAAAATCACACTTTGACTTAAAACAGGCCGCTAAAGGGTGAAAATCCGAATCAGCCCCCAAACGACATCTTAAGAAGCACAAACACCTCGCACAAGACCAATATAACTTGTAGGAACTGACCGCTTAGTCCTGGGTCTGCCAGTTTGAGAGTATGATGTTAATTTTCCAAATTACACTTAGACTTGAAACTAGCCGTTAAAGGGTGAAAATCGAACCAGCCCCCAAAGGAACTAGTAGGAGTCATGAACACCTCGAACGGAACCAATGTAACTAGTAGGAACTGACCACGTAGTCCCGATTTTCCCGATTTGAGAGTGTGATGATAATTTGCAAAAATCACCACTTAGACCTGAAAGCATGCCATTAAAGGGTGAAAACCCGAACCATCCCCCCGATAACCCGGTTGGAGGCACGAACACCTTGCATGGGACCAAGGTAACTTATAGGAAATGATCGCGTAGTCCCGGGTCTCCCGGTTTGAGAGTATGATGACAATTTGGAAAAATCACAATTAGACTTGAAAACAGTCCATTAAAGGGTGAAAACTCGAACCAGCCTACCAAACGACCCCGTAGGAGGCACGAACATCTCGTACGGAACCAATGTAACTTGTAGGAACACACCGCATAGTCCCGGGTCTCCCGATTTGAGAGTATGATGGTAATTTGCAAAAATCACACTTAGAAATGAAAACAGACATTTAAATGGTGAAAACCCGAACAAGCCCCCAAACGACCCCGTAAGAGGCACGAACACCTCGTACGGGACCAATGTAACTTATAGGAACTGCCCGCGTAGTCCCGAGTCTCCCGGTTTGAGAGTATCACGATAATTTGCAAAAGTCACACTTAGACTTAAAAACTGGCCGTTAAAGGGTCAAAACCCGAACCAGCCCCCAAACGATCCCGTAGGAGGCACGAACACCTCGCACGGGACCAATGTAACTTGTAGGAACTGACTGCATGGTCCCGGGTCTCCCGGCTTGAGAGTATGATGATAATTTGCAAAAATCACACTTAGACTTGAAAATAGGCCATTAAAGGGTGAAAACCCAAACCAGCCCGCAAACGGCCCCATAGGAGGCACGAACATCTCGTACGAGACCAATGTAACTTGTAGGAACTGGCCGCGTAGTCCTGGGTCTCTCGATTTGTGAGTATGATGATAATTTGCAAAAATCACCACTTAGACTTGAAAATAGACCGTTAAAGGGTGAAAACCCGAACCAACCCACAGATGACCCGTAGGAGGCACAAACACCTTGCAAGGGACAAATGTAACTTGTAGGAACTGACCGAATTATGCCGGGTCTGCCGATTTGAGAGTATGATGATAACTAGGAAAAATCACATTTAGACATAAAAATAGGTCGTTGAAGGGTGAAAACCCGGACCAGCCCACAAACGAACCCATAAAAGGCACGAACACCTCGTACAGGACCAATGTAACTTGTAGCAACTGACCGCGTAGTCCCGGGTCTCCCGGTTTGAGAGTATGATGATAAAATTTGAAAAAATCACCACTTTTCCTTAAAAATAGGCCGTTAAAGAGTGAAGACCCGAACCAGGCCCCAGACGACCCCCTAGGACGCACGAACACCTTGCACGGGACCAATGTTACTTGTAGGAACTAACCGCGTAGTCCCGGGTCTCCCGATTTGGGCGTATGATGATAATATGCCAAAAGCACACTTAGACTTAAAAACAGGACGTTAAAAGGGTGAAAACCCAAACCAGACCCCAAACGACCCCGTAGGAGGCACGAACACCTCGCACGGGGCCACTGTAACTTATAGGAACTGACCGCATAGTCCCAGGTCTCCCGATTTGAGAGTATGACGATAATTTGCCAAAATCACACTTAGACTTAAAAACAAGCCGTTAAAGGGTGAAAACCCGAACCAGCCCCCCCGACGACCCCGTAGGAGGCACGAACACCTCGCATGGGACCAATGTAACTTGTAGGAACTGACTGCGTAGTCCCGAGTCCCTCGATTTGAGAGTATGACGATAGACCGTCAAAGGGAGAAAACTCGAACCAGACCCCCGACGACCCCGTAGGGGGCACGAACACCTCGCACGGGACCAACATAACTTGTTGGAACTGACCGCGTAGTCCTGGGACTCCCGGTTTGAGAGTATGATGATAATTTGCAAAAATCACCACTTATAGTTGAAAATAGGTCATTGAAGTGTGAAAACCCGAACCAGCCCACAGACGACCCCGTAGGAGGCACGAACACTTTGCACGGGACCAATGTAACTTGTAGCAACTAATCGCGTAGTCTCGGGTCTCCCAGTTTGGGAGTATGATGATAATTTGCAAAAATCACACTTACCCTTAAAAGCAGGCCGTTAAAGGGTGAAAACCCGAACGAGCCCCCAAACGACCCCGTAGGAGGCACGAACACCTCGCACGGGACCCATCTAACCTGTAGGAACTGACCGCGTAATATCGGGTCTCCCGGTTTGTAAGTATGATGATAATTTGCCAGAATCACACTTAGACTTGAAACAGGCCGTTAAAAGGAGAAAACCCAAACCAGCCCCCAAACGACCCTGTAGGAGGCACGAACACCTCGAACGTGACCAGTGTAACTTGTAGGAACTGACCGTGTAGTACTGAGTCTCTCGGTTTGATAGTATAATGATAATTTGCAAAAATCACCACTTAGCCTTGAAAATAGGCTGTTAAAGGGTGAAAACCAAAACCAGCCCCCAAACGACCCAGCAGGAGGCACGAACACCTCGTATGGGACCAATGTAACTTATAGGAACTGACCGCATAGTCCCTGGTCTCCCGGTTTGGGAGTATGACGATAATTTGCAAAAATTACACTTAGACTTAAAAACAAGTCATTAAAAGGGTTAAAACCAAACCCAGCCCCCGAACGACCCCGTAGGAGGCACGAATACCTCACACGGACCAATCTAACTTATAGGAACTGACCGCGTAGTCTCGACTCTCTCGGTTTGAGAGTATGATGATAATTTTTCCTAAATTACACTTTGACTTGTAACAGGCCGTTAAAGGGTGAAAATCCGAACCAGCCCCCAAACGACCCCGTAGGAGGCACGAACACCCCGCACGTGACCAATGTAACTTGTATGAACTGAATGTGTTGTACTGAGTCTCTCGATTTGAGAGTATAATGATAATTTGCAAAAATCACCACTTAGCCTTGAGAACAGGCCGTTAAAGGGTGAAAACCCGAACCAGCCCCCAAACGACCCAGTAGGAGGCACGAATCCTCGCATGGGACCAATGTAACTTGTAGTAACTGACCGCGTAGTCCTTGGTCTCTCGGTTTGGGAGTATGATGATAATGGGCAAAAATCACACTTAGACTTGAAAGTAGGCCGTTAAAGGGTGAAAACTCGAACCAGTCCCCAAACGACCCCGTAGGAGGCACCAACACCTCGTACGGGACCACTATAACTTATAGGAACTGACCGCATAGTCCCAGGTCTCCCAGTTTGAGAGTATGATGATAATTTACCAAAATCACACTTAGACTTGAAAATAGGCCGTTAAATGGTGAAAACCCAAACCAGCCCACAAGCGAACCCGTAAGAGGCACGAACACCTCGTACGGGACCAATGTAACTTGTAGCAACTGACCGCGTAGTCCCGGGTCTCCCGGTTTGAGAGTATGATGATAATTTGAAAAAATCACCACTTTGCCTTGAAAATAGGCCGTTAAAGAGTGAAGACCCAAACCAACCCCCAAAGGACCCCGTAGGACACACGAACACCTTGCACGGGACCAATGTAACTTGTAGGAACTGACCGCGTAGTCCCGGGTCTCCCGATTTGGGAGTATGATGATAATATGCCAAAAGCACACTTAGACTTAAAAACAGGACGTTAAAAGGGCGAAAACCCAAACCAGCCCCCAAACGACCCCGTAGGAGGCTCGAACACCTCGCACGGTACCAATCTACCTTGTAGGAACTGACCGTGTAGTCTCGGGTCTCCCGGTTTGAGGGTATGATGATAATTTGCCAAAATCACAATTAGACTTAAAAACAGACCGTTAAAGGGTGAAAACCCGAACTAGCCCCCCCGACGACCCCGTAGGAGGCACGAACACCTCGCACGGGACCAATGTAACTTGTAGGAACTGACCCCGTAGTCCGGGTCTCTCGGTTTAAGATTATGACGATAATTTACCAAAATCACACTTAGACTTGAAAATAAGTCGTTAAAGGATGAAAACTCGAACCAGACCCCCGACGACCCTGTAGGGGGCACGAACACCTCGCACGGGACCAACGTAACTTGTTGGAACTGACCGCGTAGTCCTGGGACTCTCGGTTTGAGAGTATGATGATAATTTGCAAAACTCACCACTTAGAGTTGAAAACAGGTCATTAAAGTGTGAAAACCCAAACCAGCCCACAGACGACCCCGTAGGAGGCACGAACACTTTGCACGGGGCCAATGTAACTTGTAAGAACTGATCGCGTAGTCCCGGGTCTCCCAGTTTGGGAGTATGATGATAATTTGGAAAAATGACACTTAGACTTAAAAGCAGGCCGTTAAAGGGTGAAAACCCAAACAAGCCCCCAAAGAACCCCGTAGGAGGCAGGAACACCTCGCACGGGACCCATCTAGCCTGTAGGAACTGACCGCGTAATCCCGAGTCTCTCGGTTTATGAGTATGATGATAATTTGGCAGAATCACACTTAGACTTGAAACAGGCCGTTAAAAGGTGAAACCCCAAACCAGCCCCCAAACGACCCCGTAGGAGGCACGAACACCTCGCACGTGACCAATGTAACTTGAGGAACTGACCGTGTAGCACTGAGTCTCTCGATTTGAGAGTATAATGATAATTTGCAAAAATCACCACTTAGCCTTGAAAACAGGCCGTTAAAGGGTGAAAACCCGAACCAGCCCCCAAACGACCCAGTAGGAGGCACGAACACCTCGCATGGAACCAATGTAACTTGTAGGAACTGACCGCGTAGTCCCTGGTCTCCCGATTTAGGAGTATGACGATAATTTGCAAAAAGTACACTTAGACATAAAAATAGGTCGTTAAAAGGGTGAAAACCCGAACCAGACCCCAAACGACCCCGTAGGAGGCAGGAATTCCTCGAACGGACCAATCTAACATAAAGGAACTGACCGCGTAGTCCCGGGTCTCCCGATTTGAGAGTATGATGATAATTTTGCCAAAATCACACTTAGACTTGAAACTAGCCGTTAAAGGGTGAAAATCGAACCAGCCCCCAAACGAACTAGTAGGAGGCACGAACACCTCGAACGGAACCATTGTAACTTGTAGGAACTGACCACGTAGTCCCGAGTTTCCCGATTTGAGAGTATGACGATAATTTGCAAAAATCACCACTTAGACCTGAAAGCAGGCCATTAAAGGGTGAAAACCCGAACCATCCCCCCGATAACCTGGGAGGAGGCACGAACACCTTGCACGGGACCAAGGTAACTTATAGGAAATGATCGCGTAGTCCCGGGTCTCCCGGTTTGAGAGTATGATGACAATTTGGAAAAATCACAATTAGACTTGAAAACAGTCCGTTAAAGGGTGAAAACTCGAACCAGCCTCCAAACGACCCCGTAGGAGGCACGAACACCTCCCACGGAAATAATGTAACTTGTAGGAACAGACCGCGTAGTCCGGGGTCTACCGATTTGAGAGTATCACGATAATTTGCAAAAATCACACTTAGAAATGAAAACAGGCATTTAAATTTGTAAAAACCTGAACAAGCCCCCAAACGACCCCGTAAGAGGCACGAACACCTCGTACGGGACCAATGTAACTTATAGGAACTGTTCGCGTAGTCCCGGGTCTCTCGGTTTGAGAGTATGACGATAATTTGCAAAAATCACACTTCGAATTGAAAACTGGCCCTTAAAGGGTGAAAACCCGAACCAGCCCCCAACGACCCCGTAGGAGGCTTGAACACCTCGCAGGGGACTAATGTAACTTGTAGGAACTAAGCCCATATTCCCGGGTCTCTCGGCTTGAGAGTATGACAATAATTTGGAAAAAATCACACTTAGACTTAAAAACAAGCCGTTAAATGGGAAAAACCCGAACCAGCCCCCAAACGATCCCGTAGGAGGCACGAACACTTCGTACGGGACCAATGTAACTTGTAGGAATTAACTGCGTAGTCCTGGGTCTCCCGGTTTGAGACTATGATGATAAGTTGCAAAAATCACAACTTGGACTTGAAAACAGGCCGTTAAAGGGTGAAAACCCGAACCATCCCACAAACGACCCCGTAGGAGGCACGAACACCTTGCACTATCAAATGTAACTTGTAGGAACTCACCGCGTAGTCCCGAGTCTCCTAGATTGAATGTGTGTTGATAATTTGCAAAAATCACACTTAGACATGAAAAGAGGCAGTTAAAGGGTGAAAACCAGTACCACACCCCGTAGGAGGCACAAACACCTCGCAGGGGACCAATGTAACTTATAGGAACTGACCGCGTAGTCCCAGGTCTCCTGGTTTGAGAGTATGATGATGATTTGCCAAAATCACACTTAGACTTGAAAACAGGTCGTTAAAGGGAGAAAACCCGAACCAGACCACCGATGACTCCGTAGGAGGCACGAACACCTCGCATGGGACCAATGTAACTTGTAGGAACAGACTGCATGGTCCCGGGTCTCCTGGCTTGAGAGTATGATGATAATTTGCAAAAATCACACTAAGACTTGAAAACAGGCCATTAAAGGGTGAAAACCCGAACCAGCTCGCAAATGGCCCCATAGGAGGCACGAACATCTAGCACGGGACCAATGTAACTTGAAGGAACTGATCGCGTACTCCGGAGTCTCCCGGTTTGAGAGTGTAATGAGAATTTTCCAAAATCGGACTTAGACTTGAAACAGGCCGTTAAAGGGTGAAAACCCAAACTAGCCCCCAAACGACCCTGTAGGAGGCACGAACACATCGCACGGGACCAAAGTAACTTGTTGGAACTGATCGCGTAGTCCCGGGTCTCCTGATTTGAGAGTATGATGATATTATGCAAAAATCGCCACTTAGAGTTGAAAACAGGCCGTTAAAGAGTGAAAACCCGAGCCATCCCAAAGACGACCTCGTAGGAGGCACGAACACCTTGCACGGGACCAATGTAACTTGTTGGAACTGATCACATAGTCCTGGGTCTCCCGGTTTGGGAGTATGAAGATAATTTGCACAAATCACTCTTAACCTTAAAAGCAGGCCGTTAAAGGGTGAAAACTCGAACCAGCCCCCAAATGTCCTCGTAGGAGGTACGAACACCTCGCACGGGACCCATCTAACCTCTAGGAACTGACCGCATAATCCCGGGTCTCCCCAATTTGTGAGTATGATGATAATTTTCCAAAATCACACTTAGACTTAAAACAGGCCGTTAAAGGGTGAAAACCCAAACCAGCACCCAAACGACCCCATAGGTGGCACGAACACCTCGTATGGGACCAATGTAACTTGTAGGAACTCATCATGTAGTACCGGGTCCCTCAGTTTGAGAGTGTGACAATAATTTGCAAAAATCACCACTTAGCCTTTAAAACAGGCCGTTAAAGGATGAAAACCCGAACCAACCCCCAGACGACCCAGTAGGAGGCACGAACACCTCGTACGGGACCAATGTAACTTGTAGGAACTGACCGCGTAGTAATGGGTCTCCCGGTTTGGGAGTATGATGATAATTTGCAAAAAGAACACTCAGACTTAAAAACGGCTCATTAAAGGGTGAAAACCTGAACCAGCCTACAAACGACCCCGTAGGAGGCACGAACACCTCGCACGGGACCAATTTAACTTATAGGAACTAACCGCGTTGTCCCGGGTCTCCCGATTTGAGAGTATGATGATAATTTTGCCAAAATCACACTTAGACTTGAAATAGGCCGTTAAAGGGTGAAAATCGGAACCAGCCCCCAAATGACCCCGTAGGAGGCACGAACACCTCGCACAGGACAAATGTAACTTGTAGGAACTGACTGCGTAGTCCCAGGTCTCTCGGTTTCAGAGTATGATTATAATTTGAAAAAATCACACCTAGACTTGAAAACCGGACGTTAAAGGGTGAAAACCTTAACCAGCCCCCAAACGACCCCGTAGGAGTCACGAAGACCTCGCACGGGACCAATGTAACTTGTAGGAACTCATCGCGTAGTCTCGGGTCTCTCGGTTTGAGAGTATGACGATAATTTGCAAAAATCACCACTTAGACTTGAAAACGGGCCGTTAAAGGGTGAAAACCCGAGCCAGCCCCCAGAGGACCCCGTAAGAGTCCCGAACACCTTGCACGGGACTAATGTAACTTGTAGCAACTGACCGTGTAGTCCCGGGTCTCCCAGTTTGAAAGTGTGTTGATAATTTTCAAAAATCACACTTAGATATGAAAAGAGGTCATTAAAGGGTAAAAATCGGTACCAACCTCCAAACGACCCCGTAGGAGGAACGAACGCCTCACACGGGACATATCTAACATGTAGGATCTGACCGTGTAGTCTCGGGTCTCCTAGTTCGAGAGTATGATGATAATTTACCAAAATCACACTTAGACTTGAAAATAGGTCGTTAAAGGGTGAAAACTCGAACCATCCCCCAAACGACCCTGTAGCAGGCACGAATACCTCGCAAGGGACCAATCTATCCTGTAGGAACTGATCGGGTAGTCTCGGTTCTCCCGGTTTGAGAGTATGATGTTAATTTGCCAAAATCACAGTTAGATCATAAACAGGCCGCTAACGGGTAAAAACCCAAACTAGCCCCTAAACGACCCCGTAGGAGGCACGAACACCTCGCACAGGACCAATGTAACTTATAGGAACTGACCGCATAGTCCTGGCTCTCCCGATTTGAGAGTATGATGATAATTTGCCAAAATCACACTTAGACTTAAAACAGGCCGTTAAAGGGTGAAAACTCGAACCAGCCCCAAACGACCCCGTAGGAGGCACGAACACCTCGCAGGTGACTAATGTAACTTGTAGGAACTGACCCCGTAGTCCCGGGTCTCTCGGTTTCAGAGTAAGACGATAATTTGCCAAAATCACACTTAGACTTGAAAACAAACTCTTAAATGGTGAAAACCCGAACCAACCCCCTAACGACCCCGTAGGAGGCACGAGCACCTCGCACGGGACCAATCAAACTTGTAGGAACTGACCGCATAATCCTGGGTCTCTCGAGTTGAGAGTATTATGATAATTTGGAAAAATATCCACTTAGACTTGAAAACTCACCGTTATAGGGTGAAATCCTGAACAAGCCCACAAACGACCCCGTAGGAGGCATGAACACCTTACACGGGACCAATGTAACTTATTGGAAATGACCGCGTAGTCCCGGGTCTCCCCGTTTGAGAGTATGATGCTAATTTGCAAAAATCACAACTTAGACTTGAAAACAGGCCGTTAAAGGGTGAAAACCCGAACCAGCCCACAAATGACCCCGTAGGAGGCACGAACACCTGGCACGTGACTAATGTAACTTGTAGGAACTTACCGTATTTTCCTGAGTACCCGATTTGAGAATATGATGATAACTTGCAAAAATCACACTTGGACTTGAAAATAGGTCGTTGAAGGGTGAAAACCCAAACCAACCCCCAAATGACCCCGTAGGAGGCAAGAACACCTCGTATGGGACAAATGTAACTTGTAGGAACTAACCACGTAGTCCCGGGTCTCCCAGTTTGAGTGTATGACGATAATGTGCAAAAATCACACTTAGACTTGAAAATAGGCCGTTAAAGGGTGAGAACTCGAACTAGCACCCAAAAGACACCGTAGAAGGCACGAACACCTCGCAGGGGACCAATGTTACTTATAGGAACTGACCGCGTAGTCCCAGGTCTCCTGGTTTGAGAGTATGACGATGATTTGCCAAAATCAGACTTAGATATGAAAACAGGCCATTAAAGGGTGAAAACCCGTACCAGCTCGCAAACGACACCATAGGAGGCCCAAAAATCTCGCACGGGACCAATGTAACTTGAAGGAACTGATCGCGTAGTCCCGGGTTTCCTGGTTCGAGAGTGTAATGATAATTTTCCAAAATCTCACTTAGACTTGAAACAGGCCGTTAAAGGGTGAAAACCGTAACTAGCCCCCTAACGACCCCGTAAGAGGCACGAACACTTCGTACGGGACCAATGTAACTTGTAGGAATTAACTGCGTAGTCCTGGGTCTCCCGGTTTGAGACTATGATGATAAGTTGCAAAAATCACAACTTGGACTTGAAAACAGGCCGCTAAAGGGTAAAAACCCGAACCATCCCACAAACGACCCCGTGGGAGGCACGAACACCTTGCACTGTCAAATGTAACTTGTAGGAACTGACCGCGTAGTCCCGAGTCTCCTATATTGAATGTGTGTTGATAATTTGCAAAAATCACACTTAGACATGAAAAGAGGCAGTTAAAGGGTGAAAACCGGTACCAAACCCCGTAGGCGGCACGAACACCTCGCAGGGGACCAATGTAACTTATAGGAACTGACCGCGTAGTCCCAGGTCTCCTCGTTTGAGAGTATGATGATGGTTTGCCAAAATCACACTTAGACTTGAAAACAGGTCGTTAAAGGGAGAAAACCCGAACCAGACCACCGATGACTCCGTAGGAGGCACGAACACCTCGCATGGGACCAATGTAACTTGTAGGAACTGACTGCATGGTCCCGGGTCTCCCGGCTTGAGAGTATGATGATAATTTGTAAAAATCACACTAAGACTTGAAAACAGGCCATTAAAGGGTGAAAACCCGAACCAGCTCGCAAATGACCCCATAGGAGGCACGAACATCTCGCACGGGACCAATGTAACTTGAAGGAACTGATCGCGTACTCCGAGGTCTCCCGGTTTGAGAGTGTAATGAGAATTTTCCAAAATCAGACTTAGACTTGAAACAGGCCGTTAAAGGGTGAAAACCCAAACTAGCCCCCAAACGACCCCGTAGGAGGCACGAACACATCGCACGGGACCAATGTAACTTGTTGGAACTGATCGCGTAGTCCCGGGTCTCCTGATTTGAGAGTATGATGATATTATGCAAAAATCGCCACTTAGAGTTGAAAACAGGCCGTTAAAGAGTGAAAACCCGAGCCATCCCAAAGACGACCTCGTCGGAGGCACGAACACCTTGCACGGGACCAATGTAACTTTTTGGAACTGATCACATAGTCCCGGGTCTCCATGTTTGAGAGTATGAAGATAATTTGCAAAAATCACTCTTAACCTTAAAAGCAGGTCGTTAAAGGGTGAAAACTCGAACCAGCCCCCAAATGTCCTCGTAGCAGGTACGAACACCTCGCACGGGACCCATCTAACCTCTAGGAACTGATCACATAATCCAGGGTCTCCCCAATTTGTGAGTATGATGATAATTTTCCAAAATCACACTTAGACTTAAAGCAGGCCGTTAAAGGGTGAAAACCCAAACCAGCACCCAAACGACCCCGTAGGTTGAACGAACACCTCGTACGGGACCAATGTAACTTGTAGGAACTGACCGCGTAGTCATGGGTCTCCCGGTTTGGGAGTATGATGATAATTTGCAAAAAGAACACTCAGACTTAAAAATGGGTCATTAAAGGGTGAAAACCAGAACCAGCCCGCAAACGACCCCGTAGGAGGCACGAACACCTCGCACGGGACCAATTTAACTTATAGGAACTATTCGCGTTGTCCCGGGTCTCCAGATTTGAGAGTATGATGATAATTTTGCCAAAATCACACTTAGACTTGAAACAGGCTGTTAAAGGGTGAAAATCCGAACCAGCCCCCAAATGACCCCGTAGGAGGCACGAACACCTCGCACGGGACAAATGTAACTTGTAGGAACTGACTGCGTAGTCCCAGGTCTCTCGGTTTCAGAGTATGATTATAATTTGAGAAAATCACACTTAGACTTGAAAACAGGCCGTTAAAGTGTGAAAACCTAAACCAGCCCCCAAACGACCCCGTAGGAGGCACGAAGACCTCGCACGGGACCAATGTAACTTGTAGGAACTCATCGCGTAGTCTCGGGTCTCTCGGTTTGAGAGTATGACGATAATTTGCAAAAATCACCACTTAGACTTGAAAATAGGCCGTTAAAGGGTGAAAACCCGAGCCAGCCCCCAGAGGACCCCGTAAGAGTCCCGAACACCTTGCACGGGACTAATGTAACTTGTAGCAACTGACCTTGTAGTCCCGGGTCTCCCAGTTTGAAAGTGTGTTGATAATTTTCAAAAATCACACTTAGATATGAAAAGAGGTCATTAAAGTGTAAAAATCGGTACCAACCCCCAAACGACCCCGTAGGAGGAACGAACGCCTCACACGGGACATATCTAACATGTAGGAACTGACCGTGTAGTCTCGGGTCTCCTAGTTCGAGAGTATGATGATAATTTACCAAAATCACACTTAGACTTGAAAATTGGCCGTTAAAGAGTGAAAATCTGAACCACCCACCAGACGACCCCGTAGGAGGCACGAACGCATCGCTCGGGACCATTGTAAGTTGTAGGAACTAACTGCATAGACCTGAGTCTCCCGGTTTGAGAGTATGACGATAATTTACAAAAATCACACTTACACGTGAAAATAGGTCGTTAAAGGGTGAAAACTCGAACCATCCCCCAAACGACCCTGTAGGAGGCACGAATACCTCGTAAGGGACCAATCTAACCTGTAGGAACTGATCGGGTAGTCTCGGTTCTCCTGGTTTGAGAGTATGATGTTAATTTGCCAAAATCACAGTTAGATCATAAACTGGCCGCTAAAGGGTAAAAACCCAAACTAGCCCCTAAACGACCCCGAAGGAGGCACGAACACCTCGCACGGGACCAATGTAACTTATAGGAACTGACCGCATAGTCCTGGCTCTCCCGATTTGAGAGTATGATGATAATTTGCCAAAATCACACTTAGACTTAAAACAGGCCGTTAAAGGGTGAAAACTCTAACCAGCCCCAAACGACCCCGTAGGAGGCACGAACACCTCGTACGGGACCAATGTAACTTGTAGGAATTGACCCCGTAGTCCCGGGTCTCTCGGTTTCAGAGTAAGACGATAATTTGCCAAAATCACACTTAGACTTGAAAACAAATTCTTAAAGGGTGAAAACCCAAACCAACCCCCTAACGACCCCGTAGGAGGCACGAGCACCTCGCACGGGACCAATCTAACTTGTAGGAACTGATCGCATAATCCTGGGTCTCTCGAGTTGAGAGTATTACGATAATTTGTAAAAATAACCACTCAGAGTTGAAAACTGACCGTTATAGGGTGAAATCCTGAACAAGCCCACAGACGACCCCGTAGGAGGCATGAACACCTTGCACGGGACCAATGTAACTTGTTGGAAATGACCGCATAATCCCGGGTCTCCCCGTTTGAGAGTATGATGCTAATTTGCAAAAATCACAACTTAGACTTGAAAACAGGCCGTTAAAGTGTGAAAACCCGAACCAGCCCACAAACGACCCCGTAGGAGGCACGAACACTTGGCACGTGACTAATGTAACTTGTAGGAACTGATCGTATTGTCCCGAGTACCCGATTTGAGAATATGATGATAACTTGCAAAAATCACACTTGGACTTGAAAATAGGTCGTTGAAGGGTGAAAACCCAAACCAACCCCCAAATGACCCCGTAGGAGGCAAGAACACCTCGCATGGGACAAATGTAACTTGTAGGAACTAACCACGTAGTCCCGGGTCTCCCGGTTTGAGTGTATGACGATAATGTGCAAAAATCACACTTAGACTTGAAAATAGGCCGTTAAAGGGTGAGAACTCGAACTAGCACCCAAAAGACACCGTATGAGGCACGAACACCTCGCAGGGGACCAATGTTACTTATAGGAACTGACCGCGTAGTCCCAGGTCTCCTGGTTTGAGAGTATGACGATGATTTGCCAAAATCAGACTTAGATATGAAAAAGGCCATTAAAGGGTGAAAACCCATACCAGCTCGCAAACGACCCCATAGGAGGCCCAAAAATCTCGCACGGGACCAATGTAACTTGAAGGAACTGATCGCGTAGTCCCGGGTTTCCCGGTTTGAGAGTGTAATGATAATTTTCCAAAATCTCACTTAGACTTGAAACAGGCCGTTAAAGGGTGAAAACCATAACTAGCCCCCTAACGACCTCGTAGGAGGCACGAACACATCGCACGGGACCAATGTAACTTGTTGGGACTGATCGCGTAGTCCTGGTCTCCCGATTTGAGAGTATGATGATAATATGCAAAAATCGCCACTTAGAGTTGAAAACAGGTCGTTGAAGAGTGAAAACCTGAGCGTACCCAAAGACGACCCCGTAGGAGGCACGGACACCTTGCAAGGGACCAATGTAACTTGTAGGAACTGATCACATAGTCCCGGGTCTCCCGGTTTGGGAGTATGAAGATAATTTGCAAAAATAATCTTAACCTTAAAAGCAGGCCGTTAAAGGGTGAAAACCCGAACTAGCACCCAAATGACCCCGTAGGAGGTACGAACACCTCGCACGGGACCCATCTAACCTCTAGGAACTGATCATATAATCCCGACTCTCCCGATTTGTGAGTATGATGATAATGTGCAAAAATCACACTTAGACTTGAAAACCGGTCGTTAAAGGGTGAAAACTCAAACTAGCCGCCAAACGACCTCGTAGGATGTATGAACACCTTGCACGGGACAAATGTAACTTGTAGGAACTGATCGCGTAGTCTGGGATCTCCCATTTTGAGAGTATGACGATAATTTTGCCAAAATCACGCTTAGACCTGAAAACAGGTCGTTAAAGGGTGAAAACCCGAACCATCCCCCAAACGTCCCCGTAGGAGGCACGAACACCTCGCATGGGACCAATGTAACTTGTAGAAACTGACCACGTAGTCCCGGGTCTCCCGGTTTAGGAGTATGACGATAATTTGCAAAAAGCACACTCAGACTTAAAAACGGGTCGTTAAAGGGTGAAAACCTCAACCAGCCCCCAAACGACCCCGTAGGAGGTACAAACACCTCGCATGGGACCAATTTAACTTATAGGAACTAAGCGCGTTGTCCCAGGTCTCCCTATTTGAGAGTATGATAATAGTTTTGACAAAATCACACTGAGACTTGAAACAGGCCGTTAAAGGGTGAAAATCCGAACCAGCCCCCAAATGACCCCGTAGGAGGCACGAACACCTCGCACGGGACAAATGTAACTTGTAGGAACTTACCGCGTAGTCCCAGGTCTCTCGATTTCAGAGTATGATGATAATTTGAAAAAATCACACTTAGACTTGAAAAGAGGTCGTTAAAGGGTGAAAACCTGAACCAGCCCCCAAACGACCTCGTAGGACGGACGAACACCTCGCACTGGACCAATGTAACTTATAGGAACTCATCGCGTAGTCTCGGGTCTCCCGGTTTGAGAGTATGACGATAATTTGCAAAAATCACCACTTAGACTTGAAAATAGGCCGTTAAAGGGTGAAAACCCGAGCCAGCCCCCAGAGGACCCCGTAAGAGTCCCGAACAACTTGCATGGGACCAATGTAACTTGTAGGAACTGACCGTGTAGTCCCGGGTCTCGCATTTTGAAAGTTTGTTGATAATTTTCAAAAATCACACTTAGATATGAAAAGAGGCCGTTAAAGGGTGAAAACCGGTACCAGTCCCCAAACGACTCCGTAAGAGGAACGAACACCTCACACGGGACCAATCTAACTTATAGGAACTGACTGTGTAGTCCCGGGTCTCCCAGTTCGAGAGTATGATGATAAATTACCAAAATCACACTTAGACTTGAAAATTGGCAGTTAAAGAGTGAAAATCCGAACCAGCCCCCAGACGACCCCGTAGGAGGCACGAACACATCGTACGAGACCAATGTAAGTTGTAGGAACTGCCTGCATAGTCCCGGGTCTCTCGGTTTGAGAGTATGATGATAATTTACAAAAATCACACTTAGACTTGAAAATAGGTCATTAAAGGGTGAAAACTCGAACCATCCCCCAAACGACCCCGTAGGAGGCACGAATACCTCGCAAGGGACCAATCTAACCTGTAGGAACTAATCGGGTAGTCTCGGGTCTCCCGGTTTGAGAGTATGATGTTAATTTGCCAAAATCTCAGTTATACCATAAACAGGCCGCTAAAGGGTGAAAACCCAAACCAGCCCCTAAACGACCCCGTAGGAGGCATGAACACCTCGCACGGGACCAATGTAACTTATAGGAACTGACCGCGTAGCCCTGGCTCTCCCGATTTGAGAGTATTACGATAATTTGGAAAAATCACCATTTAGACTTGAAAACTAACCGTTAAAGGGTGAAATCCTGAACAAGCCCATAGACGACCCCATAGGAGGCACGAACACCTTACACGGGACCAATGTAACTTGTACGAACTGACCGCGTGGTCCCTGGTCTCCTGAGTTGATAGTATGACGATAATTTGCAAAAATCACACTTATACTTGAAAACTGGCCGTTAAAGGGTGAAAACCCGAACCAGCCCCCAAACGACCCCTTAGGAGGCACGAACACCTCGCACATGACCAATGTAACTCGTTGGAAATGACCGCGTAGTCTCGGGTCTCCCCGTTTGAGAGTATGATAATAATTTGCAAAAATCACAACTTAGACTTGAAAACAGGCCGTTAAATGGTGCAAACCCGAAGTAGCCCACAGACGACCCCGTACGACGCACGAACACCTTGAACGGGACCAATGTAACTTGTAGGAACTGACCGCGTAGTCCCGGGTCTCCCGGTTTGGGAGTATGATGATAATTTGCAAAAATCACACTTAGCCTTAAAAACATGCCGTTAAAGGGTGAAAACTCGAACCAGCCCCCAAACGACCCCGTAGGAGGCACGAACACCTCGCACAGGACCAATATAACTTGTAGGAACTGATCTTATAACCCCGGGTCTCCTGACTTGAGAGTATTACGATAAATTGTAACTATCACCACTTAGACTTGAGAACTGGCCGTTAAAGGGTGAAATCCCGAAAAAGCCCACAGACGACCCCGTAAGAGGCACGAACACCTTACACGGGACCAATGTAACTTGTAGGAACCGACCGTGTAGTCTCTGGTCTCCCGGTTTGAGAGTATGACGATAATTGGCAAAAATCACACTTAGACATGAAAACAAGCAGTTAAAGGTTGAAAACCGGTACTATCCCCCAAATTACCCCGTAGGAGGCACGAACAATTCATACGGGACAAATGTAACTTGTAGGAACTGACCACGTAGTACCGGGTCTCCCGATTTGAGTGTATGATGATAATGTGCAAAAATCACACTTAGACTTGAAAATTGTCATTAAAGGGTGAAAACTCGAACAAGAACCAAACAACCCCGTACGAGGCACGAACACCTCGCACGGGACCAATCTAACCTGTAAGAACTGACCGCGTAGTCTCGAGTCTCCCGGTTTGAGAGTATGACGATAATTTGCCAAAATCACACATGGACTTGAAACATCCCTTTAAAGGGTGAAAACTCGAACCAACCCTTAAAGGACCCCGTAGGAGGCACGAACACCTCGCACGCGACCAATGTAACTTGTAGGAACTGACCGCGTAGTCTTGGGTCTCCCAATTTGAGAGTATGATGATAATTTTCCAAAATCACACTTAGTCTTGTAAACAGGCCGCTAAATGGTGAAAACTCAAACCAGCCCCCAGACGACCCCGTAGGAGGCACGAACACCTCGTACGGGACCAATGTAACTTGTAGGAACTGATCGCGTAGTCCCGGGTCTATAGGTTTGAGAGTATGATGATAATTTGCAAAAATCACATTTAGACTTGAAAACAGGCCGTTAAAGGGTGAAAACCTGAACCGGCACCCCGACGACCCCGTAGGAGGCATGAACACCTCGTACGGGGATAATGTAACTTGTAGGAACTGACCCCGTAGTCCCGGGTCTCCCGGTTTGAGAGTAAGAAGACAATTTTCCAAAATCACACTTAGACTTGAAAATAAACTGTTAAAGGATGAAAACCCAACCAGCCCCCAAACGACCCCGTAGGAGGCACGAACACCTCGTACGGGACCAATATAACATGTAGGAACTGATCGCGTAGTCCCGGGTCTCCTGATTTGAGAGTATGATGATAATTTGCAAAAATCACCACTTAGACTTAAAAACAGGGCATTAAAGGGTGAAAACTCGAGCCAGCACCCAGACGACCCCGTAGGAGTCCCGAACACCTTGCACTGTCAAATGTAACTTGTAGGAACTGACCGCGTAGTCCCGAGTCTCCTAGATTGAATGTGTGTTGATAATTTTCAAAAATCACACTTAGACATGACAAGAGGTCGTTAAAGGGTGAAAATCGGTACCAGCCCCCAAACGACCCCGTAAGTGGCAGGAACACCTTGCACGGGACCAATCTAACTTGTAGGAACTGACCGCATAGTCTCGGGTCTCCCAGTTTTAGAGTATGATGTTAATTTGGCAAAATCATAGTTAGACTTGAAACAGGCCGTTAATGGGTGAAAACCCGAACCAGCCCATAAACGACCCCGTAGGAGGCACAAACACCTCGCACGGGACCAATATAACTTGTAGGAACTGACCCTGTAGTCCCGGGTCTCTCGGTTTAATATAGTATGATGGTAATGTGCAAAAATCACACTTTGAATTGAAAACAGGCCGTTAAATGGTGAAAACTCAAACCAGCCCCCAAACGAACCCATAGGAGGCGTAAACACCTCGCACGGGACCAATGTAACTTGTAGGAACTCATTGCATAGCCCCGGGTCTCCCGGTTTGAGAGTATGACGATAATTTGCCTAAATCACGCTTAGACCTGAAAATAGGCCATTAAAGGGTGAAAACATGAACCATCCCCCAAACGACCCCGTAGAAGGCACAAACACTTTGCACGTGACCAATATAACTTGTAGGAACTAATCACGTAGTACCGAGTCTCCCGATTTGAAAGTATGAAGATAATTTGCAAAAATCACACTTAGACTTTAAAATAGGCCGTTAAAGGGTAAAAACCCGAACCAGCCCCCAAACGACCCCATAGGAGGCACGAACACCTCGTACATGTCCAATGTAACCTATAGGAACTGACCGCATAGTCCCGAGTCTCCCAGTTTGAGAGTACGACGATAATTTGACAAAATCACACTTAGACTTAAAAAAAGGCCATTAAAGGGGGAAAACCCGTAGGAGGCACGAGCACCTCGCACGGGACCAATGTAACTTGTAGCAACTGATCGCGTAGTCCCGGGTCTCCCGGTTTGAGAGTATGATGATAATTTGCAAAAATCACACTTAGACTTGAAAATAGGTGTTTTAAGGGTGAAAACTCAAACCAGCATCCAAACGACCCTGTAGGCGGCACGAACACCTTGTACGGGAGTAATGTAACTTGTAGGAACTGACCGCGTAATCTCGGGTCTCCCTGTTTGAGAGAAGGACGATAATCTGCAAAAAGCACACTTAGACTTGAAAAGAGGCCGTTAAAGGGTGAAAACCCGAACCAGCCCCTAAAGGACCCCGTTGAAGGAATGAAGACCTCGCACGGGACTAATGTAACTTGTAGGAAGTGACTGCATAGTCCCGGTCTCCTGGTTTGAGAGTATGATGTTAATTTGCCAAAATCAAACTTAGACTTGAAAATAGGCCGTTAATGGGTGAAAAACTGAACCAGCTCCCAAACGACACCATAGGAGGCACGAACACCTCGCATGGGACCAATTTAACTTGTAGAAACTGACCACGTAATCCCGGGTCTCACGGTTTGAGAGTATGACAATAATTTGCAAAATTCACACTTAGACTTGAAAACAGGGTAGTAAAGGTTGAAAACCCGAACCAACCCCAGACAACTCTGTAGGAGGCACAAACACCTCGCACGGGACCAATGTAACTTGTAGGAACTGACCGCATAGTCCCGGGTCTCCCAGTTTGAGAGTATGACGATAATTTGTAAAAATCACACTTAGATATGAAAACAGGCCGTTAAATGGTGAAAACCCGAACCAGCCCCCCGATGACCCCGTAGGAGGCACAAACACCTCGCACAGGACCAATGTAATTTGTAGGTACTGACCACGTAGTCCCAGGTCTTCGGGTTTGAGAGTATGGGGATAATTTTCAAAAATCTCACTTCGACTTAAAACAGGTCGTTAAAGGGTGAAAAGCGAACTAGCCCCTAAACGACCCCGTAGGAGGCACGAACACCTCGCACGGGACAAATGTAACTTGTAGGAACCGACCGCATAGTCCTGGGTCTCCGGGTTTGAGAGTATGACGATAATTTGCCTAAACCACATTTCGACTTGAAAACAGGCCGTCAAAGGGTGAAAACCCGAACAAGCGTCCCTGACGACCCAGTAGGTCTCACGAACACCTCGCATGTTACCAATGTAACTTGTAGGACCTAACCGTGTAGTCCCAGGTCTCACGGTTTGAGGGTATGATGATAATTAGAAAAAATCACACTTAGACTTGAAAAGAGGCCGTTAAAGGGTGAAAACCAAAACCTGCACCCAAAAGACCTCGTAGGAGGCAAGAGCACCTCGCACGGGACCAATGTTACTTGTAGGAACTGACAGCGTAGTCTCGGGTCTACAAATTTGAGAATATGTTGATAATTTGCAAAAATCACCACTTAGACTTGAAAATAGGTCGTTAAAGGGTGAAAATCCGAACTAGCGCCTATACGACCCCGTAGGAGGCACGAACACCTTACACGGGACCAATGTAACTTATAGGAACTGACCGCGTAGTGCCGAGACTCCCTATTGGAGGGTACGATGATAATTTGAAAAAATCACACTTAGACATGTAAACATGCCGTTAAAGAGTGAAAACCCGAGCCAGCCCACAAACAACCCCATAGGAGGCACGAACCCCTCGCATGGGACCAATGTAACTTGTAGGAACTGACCGCGTAGTCCCGGGTCTCCCGGTTTGACAGTATGATGATAATGTGCAACAATCACAATTAGACTTAAAAGCAGGCCGTTAAAGGGTGAAAACTCGAACCAGCCGCCAAACGACCTTGTAGGAAATACGAACAACTTGTACGGGACCAATGTAACTTGTAGGAACTGACCGCGTAGTCTCGGATCTCCCGGTTTGAGAGTATGATGATAATTTGCCAAATCACACTTAGACCTGAAAACAGGTCGTTAAAGGGTGAAAACCCGAACCATCCCCCAAACGACCTCGTAGGAGGCACGAACACCTCGCACGGGACCAATGTAACTTGTACGAACTAACCGTGTAGTCTCGGGTCTCCCGGTTTGAGATTATGAAGATAATTTGCAAGAATCACACTTAGACTTGAAAACACGTCGTTAGAGGGTGAAAACCCAAACCAACCCCCAAACGACCCGGTAGGAGGCACGAACTGCTCGCACGGGACCAATCTAACTTATAGGAACTGAACGCGTAGTCCTGGGTCTCTCGGTTTGAGAGTATGATGATAATTTGCTAAAATCACACTTAGACTTGAAAATAGGCCGTTAAAGGGTGAAAACCCGAACCAGCCCCCAAACGACACTGTAAGAGGCACGAACACCTCGCACGGTACCAACGTAACATATATGAACTGATCGCGTTGTTTCGGGTCTCCCAGTTTGAGAGTATGATGATAATTTGCAAAAATCACACTTAGACTTGAAAATAGGTCGTTTAAGGGTGAAAAGTCAAACCAGCATCCAAACGACCCCGTAGGAGGCACGAAAACCTCGAACGAAACCAATGTAACTTGTAGGAACTAACCACATAGTCCCGAGTTTCCCAATTTGAGAGTATGACGATAATTTGCAAAAATCACCACTTAGACCTGAAGGTAGGCCATTAAAGGGTGAAAACCCAAACCATCCCCCCGATAACCCTATAGGAGGCACGAACACCTTGCACGGGACCAATGTAACTTATAAGAACTGACCGCGTAGTCCCGGGTCTCCCGATTTGAGAGTATGACGACAATTTGGAAAAATCACAATTACACTTGAAAACAGTCCGTTAAAGGGTGAAAACTCGAACCAGCCTCCAAACGACCCCGTGGGAGGCACAAACACCTCACACGGGACAAATGTAACTTGTAGGAACTGACGATAATTTGCCTAAACCACATTTAGACTTGAAAATAGGTCGTCAAAGGGTGAAAACCCGAACAAGCACCCCGAAGACCCCGTAGGTCGCACGAACACCTCGCATGTGACGAATGTAAATTGTAGGAACTGACCGCGTAGTCCCAGGTCTCACGGTTTGAGAGTATGACGATAATTTGCAAAAATCACACTTAGACTTGAAAACAAGCCGTTAAAGGGTGAAAACCCAAACCAGCCACCAAAACACCTCGTAGGAGGCAAGAGCACCTCGCACGGGACCAATGTAACTTGTAGGAACTGACCGCGCAGTCCCGAGTCTACCGGTTTGAGAGTATGATGATAATGTGCAAGAATGACACTTAGACTTGAAAACAGGTCGTTAAAGGGTGAAAACCCAAACCAACCCCCAAACAACCCGGTAGGAGGCACGAACACCTCGAACGGGACCAATCTAACTTATAGGAAATGACCGCGTAGTCCTGGGTCTCTCGGTTTGAGAGTATGACGATAATTTTCTAAAATCACACTTAAACTTGAAAATAGGCCGTTAAAGGGTGAAAACTCGAACCAGCCCCCGAACGACGTCGTAAGAGGCACGAACACTTCGCACGGGACCAATGTAACTTGTATGAACTGATCGCGTAGTCTCGGGTCTCCTAGTTTGAGAGTATGACGATAATTTGAAAAAATCACACTTAGACTTGAAAATAGGCCGTCTAAGGGTGAAAACTCAAACCAGTATCCAAACGACCCCATAGGAGGCACGAACACCTCGAACGGAACCAATGTAACTTGTAGGAACTGACCACTAGTCCCAAGTTTCCCAATTTGAGAGTATGACGATAATTTGCAAAAATCACCACTTAGACCTGAAAGCAGGACACTAAAGGGTGAAAACCCAAACCATCCCCTAGACAACCCCGTAGGAGGCACGAACACCTTGCACGGGACCAATGTAACTTATAGGAACTGACCGCGTAGTCCTGGGTCTCCCGATTTGAGAGTACGATGATAATTTGAAAAAATCACACTTAGATATGAAAATAAGCCGTTAAAGAGTGAAAACCCGAACTAGTCCCCAAATGACCCCGTAGGAGGCACGAACACCATGCATGGGACCAATGTAACTTGTAGGAACTGAACGCGTAGTCCCGGGTCTCCCGGTTTGAGAGTATGATGAAAATTTGAAAAAATCACAATTAGACTTGAAAACAGTCCGTTAAAGGGTGAAAACTCTAACCAGCCCCCAAACGAGGCCATAGGAAGCACGAACACCTCGCACGGGACCAATGTAACTTGTAGGAACTAACCGAGTAGTCCCGGGTCTCCCGGTTTGAGAGTATGAAAATAATTTGCAAAAATCAAACCTAGACTTGAAATAGGCCGTTTAAGGGTGAAAACTCAAACCAGCCTCCAAACGACCCCGTAGGAGGCACGAACACCTCGAACGGGACCAATGTAACTTTTAGGAACTGACCGCGTAGTCCCGGGTTTCTCGATTTGAGAGTATGATGATAATTTGAAAAAATCACACTTAGACATGAAAACATGTCGTTAAAGAGTGAAAAGCCGAACCAGCCCACAAACGACCCCATAGGAGGCACGAACACCTCGTATGGGACCAATGTAACTTGTAGGAACTGACCGCGTAGTCCCGGGTCTCCCGGTTTGAGAGTATGATGATAATGTGCAAAAATCACACTTAGACTTGAAAACAGGCCGTTAAAGGGTGAAAACTCGAACTAGCCGCCAAACGACCCCGTAGGATGTACGAACACCTTGCACGGGACCAATGTAACTTGTAGGAACTGACCGCGTAGTCTCGGATCTTCCATTTTGAGAGTATGACGATAATTTGCCAAAATCACGCTTAGACCTGAAAACAGGTCGTTAAAGGGTGAAAACCCGAACCAGCCCCCAAACGTCCCCTTAGGAGGCACGAACACCTCGCATGGGACCAATGTAACTTGTAGAAACTGACCGCGTAGTCCCGGGTATCACGGTTTGAGAGTATGACGATAATTTGCAAAATTCACAATTAGACTTGAAAACAGGCCGTTAAATGTTGAAAACCCGAACCATCCCCCAAACGACCCCGTAGGAGGCATGAACACCTCGCACGGGACCAATGTAACTTGTAGGAATTTACCGCGTAGTCCCAGGTCTCCCGGTTTGAGAGTATGACGATAATTTGGAAAAATCACACTTAGATATGAAAACAAGCCGTTAAATGGTGAAAACCCGAACCAGCACCCCGATGACCCCGTAGGAGGCACGAACACCTCACACAGGACCAATGTAACATATAGGAACTGACCGCGTAGTCCCGGGTCTTCCGATTTGAGAGTATGAGGATAATTTGCAGAAATCACACTTCGACTTAAAATAGTCCGTTAAAGGGTGAAAAGGGAACTAGCCCCTAAACGACCACGTAGGAGGCACGAACACCTCGGACGGGACCAATGTAACTTGTAGGAACTGACCGCATAGTCCCGAGTCTCTCGATTTGAGAGTATCACCATAATTTACCAAAATCACATTTAGACCTAAAAACAGGCCATCAAAGGGTGAAAACCCGAACAAGCCCCCCGACAACCCCGTAGGTCTAACAAACACCTCACATGTGACCAATGTAACTTCTAGGAACTGATTGCGTAGTCCCAGGTCTCATGGTTTGAGAGTATGACGATAATTTGCAAAAATCACACTTAGACTTGAAAACAGGCCGTTAAAGGGTGAAAACCCAAACCTGCCCCCAAAAGACCTCGTAGGAGGCAAGAGCACCTCGCCCGGGACCAATTTAACTTGTAAGAACTGACCGTGTAGTCTCGGGTCTCCCGATTTGAGAGTATGACGATAATTTGCAAAAATCACCACTTAGACTTGAAAACAGGCTGTTAAAGGGTGAAAACCCGAACCACCGCCCAGACAACCTCGTAGGAGGTACGAACACCTTACATGGGACCAATGTAACTTTTAGGAACCAACCGCGTAGTCCCGAGACTCCCTCTTTGAGAGTACGATGATAATTTGAAAAAACCACACTTAGACATGAAAACATGCCATTAAAGAGTGAAAACCCGAACCAGCCCACAAACGACCCCATAGGAGGCACGAACACCTCGTATGGGACCAATGTAACTTGTTGGAACTGACCGCGTAGTCCCGGGTCTCCCGATTTGAGAGTATGATGATAATGTGCAAAAATCACACTTAGACTTGAAAACAGGTCGTTAAAGGGTGAAAACTCGAACCAGCGGCCAAACGACCCCGTAGGATGTACGAACACCTCGCACGGGACCAATGTAACTTGTAGGAACTGACCGCATAGTCTCGGATCTCCCATTTTGAGAGTATGACGATAATTTGCCAAAATCACGCTTAGACCTGAAAACAGGTCGTTAAAGGGTGAAAACCCGAACCAGCCCCCAAACGACCCCGCAGGAGGCACGAACACCTCGCACGGGACCAATGTAACGTGTATGAACTAACCGTGTAATCTCGGGTCTCCCAATTTGAGATTATGATGATAATTTACAAGAATCACACTTAGACTTGAAAATAGATCGTTAAAGGGGGAAAACCCAAACTAACCGCCAAACGACCCTGTAGGAGGCACGAACACCTCACACGGGACCTATCTAACTTATAGGAACTGATCGCGTAGTCCTGGGTCTCTCGGTCTGAGAGTATGACAATAATTTGCTAAAATCACACTTAGACTTGAAAATAGGCCATTAAAGGGTGAAAACCTGAACCAGCCCCCAAACGATGCCGTAAGACGCACGAACACCTCACACGGGACCAATGTAACTTGTATTAACAGATCACGTAGTCTCGGGTCCCCCAGTTAGAGAGTATGATGATAATTTGCAAAAATCATACTTAGAGTTGAAAATAGGTCGTTTAAGGGTGAAAACTCAAACCAGCCTCCAAACGACCCCGTAGGAGGCACGAACACCTCGAACGGAATCAATGTAACTTGTAGGAACTGACCACGTAGTCCCGAGTTTCCCGATTTGAGAGTATGACGATAATTTGCAAAAATCATCACTTAGACCTGAAAGCAGGCCATTAAAGGGTGAAAACCTGAACCATCCCCCAGATGACCCCGTAGGAGGCACGAACACCTTACACGGGACCAATGTAACTTATAGGAACTGACCGCGTAGACCCGGGTCTTTCTCATTTGAGAGTACAATGATAATTTGAAAAAATCACACTTAGATATGAAAACAGGCCATTAATGAGTGAAAACCTAAACCAGTGCCCAAACGACCCCATAGGAGGAACGAACACCTCGCATGGGACCAATGTAACTTGTAGGAACTGACCGCGTACTCCCGGGTCTCCCGGTTTGAGAGTATGATGATAATGTGCAAAAATCACACTTATACTTGAAAATAAAGGGTGAAAACTCGAACCAGCAGCCAAACGACCCCGTAGGAGGTACGGACACCTTGCATGGGACCAATGTAACTTGTTGGAACTGACCGCGTAGTTTCGGATCTCCCGGTTTAAGAGTATGACGATAATTTGCCAAAATCACACTTAGACTTGAAAATAGGTCGTTAAAGGGTGAAAACTCGAACCAGTGCCCAAACGACCCCGTAGGAGGCACGAACACCTCGCACGGGACCAATGTAACTTGTACGAACTTACCGTGTAGTCTTGGGTCTCCCGGTTTGAGATTATGACGATAATTTGCAAGAATCACACTTAGACTTGAAAATTGGTCGTTAAAGGGTGAAAACCCAAACCAACCCCTAAACGACCCGGTAGGAGGCACGAACACCTCGTACGGGACATATCTAACTTATAGGAACTGACCGCGTAGTCCTGGGTCTCTCGGTTTGAGAGTATGACGATAATTTGCAAAAATCACACTTAGACTTGAAAATAGGCCGTTAAAGGGATAAAATCCAAACCAGCCCCCAAATGTTCCCATAGGAGGCCCGAACACCTCGTACGGGGCCAATCTAACTTATAGGAACTGATCGCGTAGTCCTGGGTCTCTCGGTTTGAGAGTTTGACGATAATTTGCAAAAATCACAGTTAGACTTGAAAAAATGTCGTTTAAGGGTGAAAACTCAAACCATCCTCCAAATGACCCCGTAGGAGGCACGAACACCTCGCACGAAACCAATGTAACTTGTAGGAACTTACACGTAGTCCCGGGTTTCTCGTTTTGAGAGTATGATGATAATTTGCAAAAATCACACTAAGACTTGAAAACTGGTCGTTAAAGGGTGAAATCTCGAACCAGCCCCCAAATGACCCCGTAGGAGGCACGAACACCTCGCACGAGACCAATGTTACTTGTAGGAACTGACCGCGCAGTCCCGAGTCTCTCAGTTTAAGAGTATGGTGATAATCTGCAAAAATCACACTTAGACTTAAAAAGATGCCGTTAAAGGGTAAAAACTCGAACCAGCCCCCAAATGACCCCGTAAGAGGCACGTACACCTCGAACGGGACCAATGTAACTTGTAAGAACTGACCGCGTAGTCCTGGGCCTCCCAGTTTGCGAATATGACGATAGTTTGCAAAATTCACACATAGACTTGAAAACAGGTCGTTAAAGGGTGAAAACTTGAACCAGCCGCCAAACAACCCCGTAGGCGGTACGAACACCTCGCACGGGACCAATGTAACTTGTAGGAACTGACCACGTAGTCATGGGTTTCTCGATTTGAGAGTATGACGATAATTTGTAAAAATCACATTTAGAGTTGAAAACAGGTCGTTAAAGGGGGAAAACTCGAACCAGCCCCCAAACGACCCCGTAGGAGGCACAAACACCTCGCACGAGACTAATGTAACTTGTAGGAACTGACCGCGTAGTCCCGAGTCTCTCGGTTTAAGAGTATGATGATAATCTACAAAAATAACACATAGACTTGAAAAGATGTCGTTAAAGGGTAAAAACTCGAACCAGCCCCCAAATGACCCCGTAAGAGGCACGTACACCTAGCACGGGACCAATGTAAATTGTAAGAACTGACCGCGTAGTCCCGAGTGTCCCAGTTTGAGAGTATGATGATAATTTGCAAAATTCACATGTAAACTTGAAAATAGGCCGTTAAAGGGTGAAAACTCGAACCAGCCCCCAAACGACCCCGTAGGAGGCACGCACCGCACGCACGGGACCAATGTAACTTGTAGGAACTGACCACGTAGTCCTGGGTCTATCGATTTGAGAGTATGAGGATAATTTGCGAAAATCACAATTCGACTTAAAACAGGCCGTTGAAGGATGAAAACTGAACTAGCCCCTAAACGACCCTGTAGGAGGCACGAACACCTCGCACGGGACCAACGTAACTTATAGGAACTGACCGCGTAGTCCCGCATCTCCCGATTTTAGAGTATGACTATAATTTGGCAAAATCACTTTTAGACTTGAAAACAGGCCGTCAAAGGGTGAAAACCCAAACAAACCCCTCGACGACCCCGTAGGACGCACGAACACCTCGCACGGTACTAATGTAATTTGTAGGAACTGATCGCGAAGTACCAAGTCTCACGGTTTGAGAGTATAACGATAATTTGTAAAAATCACACTTATACTTGAAAACAGGCCGTTAATGGGTGAAACCCGAAACCAGCCCCCAAAAGAGCTCGTAGGAGGCATGAACACCTCGCATGGAACCAATGTAACTTGTAGGAACTGACCACGTATTCCCAGGGTTACCGATTTGAGAGTATGACGATAATTTGCAAAAATCACACTGAGACTTGAAAACGGGTCGTTAAAGGGTGAAAACCCGAACCGGCCCCCAAACGACTTCATACGAGGCACGAAAACCTCACACGGGACCAATGTAACTTCTAGGAACTGATTGCATAGTCACATGTCTCTCGGTTTGAGAGTATGACGATAATCTGCAAAAATCACACATAGACTTCAAAAGATGTCGTTAAAGGATGAAAACCCGAACCAACCCCCAAACTACCCCGTAAGAGGCACGAACACCTCGCACGGGACCAATGTAACTTATAAGAACTGACCGCATAGTCCCGAGTCTCCTGCTTGAGAGTATTACGATAATTTACAAAATTCACACTTAGACTTGAAAACAGGTCGTTAAAGGCTGAAAACTCGAACCAGCCCCCAAACGACCCCATAGGAGGGACGAACACCTCGTACGGGACAAATGTAACTTGTAGGAACTAACCGCGTAGTCTCGGGTCTCCCAATTTGAGAGTATGAGGATAATTTGGAAAAATCACACTTCGACTTAAAAGAGGTCGTTAAAGGGTGAAAACCGAACTAGCCCTTAAACGACCCCGTAGGAGGCACGAACAGCTCGCACGGGACCAATGTAACTTATAGGAACTGACCGCGTAGTCCCGGGTCTCCCGATTTGAGAGTATGACAATAATTTGCCAAAATCACATTTATACTTGAAAGCAGGCCGTCAAAGGCTGAAAACCCGAACAAGCCCCCCGACGACCCCGTAGGACGCACGAACACCTCGCATGGGACCAATGTAACTTATAGGAATTGACCGCTTAGTCCCGAGTCTCCCGATTTGGGAGTATGATGATAATGTGCAAAAATCACCATTAGACTTGAAAATAGACTGTTAAAGGGTGAAAACATGAACTAGCCGCCAAATGACCCCGTAGGAGGTACGAACATCTTGCACGGGACCAATGTAACTTTTAGAAATTGACCGCGTAGTCTCGGGTCTCCCAGTTTGAGAGTATGACGATAATTAGCCAAAACCACACATCTTTTTTAAAATAGGTCGTTAAAGGGTGAAAACCCGAACATTCCCCAAACGACGCCGTAAGATACACGAACACCTCACACGGGACCAATGCAACTTGTACGAACTGATCGTGTAGTCTCGGGTCTCCCAGTTTGAGAATATTATATTAATTCGCAAAAATCACACTTAGACTTCAAAACAGGCCGTTTAAGGGTGAAAACTCAAACCAGCCGCCAAACGACCCCGTAGGAGGTACGAGCACCTTGCACGGGACCAATGTAACTTGTAGGAACTGATCGCGTAGTCTCGAGTGTCCCGATTTGAGAGTTTTATGATAATTTTCAAAATCACACTTAGATCTGAAAACAGGACGCTAAAGGGTGAAAACCCTAACCAGCTCCCAAACGACCCCGTAGGAGGCACGAACACCTCGCACGGGACCAATGTTACTTGTACAAACGGACCGCGTAGTCTCGGGTCTCTCAGTTTGATAGTACGGTGATAATTTTCAAAAATCAGACTTAGACTTGAAAAGTGGTCGTTAAAGGGTGAAAACCCAAACCAACCCCCAAATGACCTGGTAGGAGGCACGAACACCTCCCACGGGACCAATCTAACTTATAGGAACAGACCGCATAGTCTCGGGGCTCTCGTTTTGAGAGTATGATGATAATTTGCCAAAATCACACTTAGACTTGAAAATAGACCGTTAGAGGGTAAAAACTCGAACCAGCCCCCAAACGATGCCGTAAGAGGCACTAAAACCTCGCACGGGACCAATGTAACTTGTACGAACTGATCATGTAGTCTCGGGTCTCCCAGTTTGAGAGTATGATGATAATTTGCAAAAATCACACTTAAACTTGAAAACAGGTCGTTTAAGGGTGAAAACTCAAACCAGCCTCCAAACGACCCCATAGGCGGAACGAACACCTCGCACGGAACCAATGTAACTTATAGGAACTGACCACGTAGTCCTGGGTTTCCCGATTTGAGAGGATGACGATAATTTGCAAAAATCACACTTAGACTTGAAAAGGGGTCGTTAAAGGGTGAAAACCCGAACCAACCTCCAAACAGCCCCGTAGGAGGCACGACCACCTCGTACGGGACCAATGTAACTTGTAGGAACTGACCGCCTAGTCCCGGGTCTCTCGGTTTGAGAGTATGACGATAATCTGCAAAAATCACACTGATTTGAAAAGATGCTGTTAAAGGGTGAAAACCCGAACCATCCCCAAACGACCCCGTAAGAAGAACGTACACCTCGCACAGGACCAATGTAACTTATAAGAACTGACCGCGTAGTCCCGGGTCTCCCGATTTGAGAATATGATGATAATTTGCAAAATTCACACGTATACTTGAAAATAGGTCGTTAATGGGTCAAAACTTGAACCAGCTCCCAAACGACCCCGTAGGAGACACGAACAGCTCGCATGGGACCAATGTAACTTGTAGGAATTGACTGCATAGTCCCGGGTCTCCCAGTTTGAGATTATGATGATAAGTTGCCAAATTCACACGTAGACTTGAAAATAGGCTGTTAAAGGTTGAAATCGCAAACCAGCCCCCAGATGACCCCGTAGGAGGCACGAACACCTTGCACGGGACCAATGTAACTTGTAGAAATCACAATTAGATATGAAAACAAGTCATTAAAGAGTGAAAACCCGAACCAACCCCCAAACGACCCCATAGCTGGCACGAACACCTCGTACGGGACCAATGTAACTTGTAGTAATTGACCGTGTAATCCCGTTTCTCCTGATTTGAGAGTATGACGATAATTTGCAGAAATCACACTTAGACTAGAAAACATGCCATTAAAGGGTGAAAACCCGAAACAGCCCCCAAATAACCCCGTAGGAGGCGCAAACAACTCGTACGGGACTAATGTAACTTGTAGGAACTGACTGCATAGTCCCGGGTCTCCCGCTCTGAGAGTATGACGATAATTTTGCAAAAATCACCAGTTAGACTTGAAAACATACCGTTAAAGGGTGAAAACCTGAACCAGCCCCCAGACGACCCCGTAGGAGGTACGAACACCTCGCACGGGACCAATGTAACTTGTAAGAACAGACCTTGTAGTCCCGGGTCTCCCGGTTTGAGAGTATGACGGTAATTTACAAAAATCACACTCAAATATGAAAACAGGCCTTAAAAGGGAGAAAACCCGAACCAGCCCCCAAACGACCCCGAAGGAGGCACGAACACCTCGTACGGGACCAATGTAACTTGTAGGAACGAATCGCGTAGTCTCGGGTCTCCCAATTTGAGAGTATGATGATAATTAGCAAAAATCACACTTAGACATGAAAACAGGCCGTCAAAGGGTCAACCCCCAAACGACCCCGTAGGTGGCACGAACACCTCGCATGGGACCAATGTAACTTGTAGGAACTGACTGCGTAGTCCCGGGTCACCCGATTTGAGAGTATGATGGTAATTTGAAAAAATCACCACTTAGATTTGAAAATAGGCCGTTAAAGGGTGAAAACCCGAACGAGCCCCCAGATGACCCGGTAGGAGGCACGAACACCTTGCACGGGACCAATGTTACTTGTAGGAACTGACCGCGTATTCTCGGGTCTCCCGATTTGAGAGTACGATAATAATTTGCAAAAATCACACTTAGACTTGAAAACAAGTCGGTAAAGGGTGAAAACCCAAACCAGCCCCCAAACGTCCCATAGGAGGCAAAAAAACCTCGTACGGGATCCAATGTAACTGTAGGAACTGACCGCGTAGTCTCGGGTGTCCCGATTTGAGAGTATGACGATAATTTGTAAAAATCACACTAAGACTTGAAAACAGGCATTTAAAGGGTGAAAACCCAAACCAACCCCTAAACGACCCCGTAGGAGGCACGAACACCTCGTACGAGACCAATCTAACTTGTAGGAACTGACCCCATAGTCCCGAGTTTCCCGGTTTGAGAGTCTGATGGTAATTTGAAAAAATCACGCTTAGACTTGAAAATAGGCCGTTAAAGGGTGAAAACCCGAACCATCCCCCAAACGACCCCATAGGAGGAACGGACACCTCTCACGGGACCAATGTAACTTGTAGGAACTAACTGCGTAGTCTCGAGTCTCCCGGTTTGAGAGTATGCCGATAATTTGCAAAAATCACAATTAGACTTGAAAACAGGACGTTTAAGGGGGAAAACTAGAACCAGCCTTCAAACGACCCCGTAAGAGTCACGAACACCTCGCATGGAACCAATGTAACTTGTAGGAACTGACTACGTAGTCCTGGGTCATCCCGTTTGAGAGTATGACAATAATTTTCCAAAATCACAGTTAGACTTGAAAAATGCTGTTAAAGGGTGACAACCCGACCCATGCCCCCGACGACCCCGTAGAAGGCTTGAACACCTCGCACGGGACCAATGAAACTTGTAGGAACTGACCGCGTAGTCCAAGGTCTCTCGGTTTGAGAGTATGATGATAATTTGGAAAAATCACACTTAGACTTGAAAATAGGCCGTTAAAGGGTGAAAACCCGAACCAGACCCAAACGACCCCGTAGGAGGCACGAACACCTCGTACAGGACCAATGTCACTTGTAGGAACTGACCGCGTAGTCCCGATTCTCTCGGTTTGAGAGTATGATGATAATTTGACAAAATCACAACTTTTACTTGAAAACAGGCCATTAAAGGGTGAAAACCCCAACCAACACCCAGACGACACCGTAGGAGGCACGAACACCTCGCACGGGACCAATGTAACTTTTCGGAACTCGTTGGGTAGTCCCGAGTCTCTCAGTTTGAGAGTATGATGATAATGTGTAAAAATCACACTTAAACATGAAAACAGACCATTAAAGGGTGAAAATCGGTACAAGCCCCAAAACGACCCTGTAGGAGGCACGAACACCTCGCATGGGATCAATGTAACTTGTAGGAACTGACCGCATAGTCCTGCATCTCCCGATTTGTGAGTATGACAATAATTTGCAAATAACAAACTTAGACTTGAAAACAAGTCGTTAAAGGGTGAAAACTCGAACTAGCCTCCAAATGACCCCGTAGGAGGCACGAACACCTCGCACGAGACCAATGTAACTTACAGGAACTGATCGCGTAGTTCCGAGTCTCTCAGTTTGAGAGTACGACAATAATTTGCAAAAATCACACTTAGACATTAAAATGGGCCGTTAAAGGGTGAAAACCCAAACGACCCCGAAGAAGGCGCAAACAACTCGCATTGGACCAATGTAACTTATAGGAACTGACCGCGAAGTCCCGGGTCTCACGGTTTAAGATTATGATGATAATTTGCCAGAATTACACTTAGACTTGAAACAGGTCGTTAAAGGGTGAAAACCCGAACCAGATCCCAAACGACCCCGTAGGAGCCACGAACACCTCGCACGGGACCTATGTAACTTGTAGGAACTCATCGCGTAATCCAGGGTCTCCCGATTTGAGAGTATGATGATAATTTTCAAAAATCACACTTAGACTTGAAAATAGGCCGTTAAAGGGTGAAAACCCGAACCAACCCTCAAATGACCCCGTCGGAGGTACAAACACCTCACACGGGACCAATGTTACTTGTACAAACTGACCGCATAGTCTCGGGTCTCCCGATTCGAATGTATGATGATGATTTGCAAAAATCACACTTAGACTTGAAAAGACGCCGTAAAAGGGTGAAAGTTTGAACCAGCCTCCAAACGACCCCGTAGGACGTGCGAACACCTCGCACGGGACCAATGTAACTTGTAGGAACTGACCGCGTAGTCTCGGGTCTCCCGACTTGAGAGTATGACAATAATTTGCAAAAATCACACTTAGACTTGAAAACAGGTCGTTAAAGGGTGAAAACCCAAACCAACCCCTAAACGACCCCATAGGAGGCACAAACACCACGCACGAGACCAATGTAACTTGTTGGAACTGATCGTGTAGTCCCGGGTCTCCTAGTTTGAGAGTACAATGATTATTTGTAAATATCACGGTTAGACTTGAAAACATGTCGTTAAACGGTGAAAACCCAAATGACCCTGTAGGAGGCACGAACACATCGCACGGGAGCAATCTAACTTGTAGTAACCGACCGAGTTGTCCCGGGTCTCCCGATTTGAGAGTATGACGATAATTTTCCAAAATCACACTTAGACTTGAAAATAGGCAGTTAAAGGGTGAAAACCCGAACCAGCCCCCAAACGACCCCTTAGGAGGCACGAACACCTTGCAGGGGACCAATGTAACTTGTAGGAACTGACCGCGTAGTCCCGGGTCTCCCAGTTTGAGAGTATGATGATAATTTGAAAAAATCACACTTAGACTTGAAAATAGGCCGTTTATGGGTGAAAACTCGAACCAGCCTCCAAACGACCCCGTAATAGGCACGAACACCTCGCACCGAACCAATGTAATGTGTAGGAACTGACCGCGTAGTCCCGGGTCTCCCAATTTGATAGTATGATGATAATTTGCAAAAATCACACTTAGACTTAAAAACAGGTCGTTAAATGGTGCAAACTCAAACAAGCCCCCAAACGACCCCATAGGAGGCACGAACACCTCGCACGGGACCAATATAACTTGTTGGAACTAACCGCGTAGTCTCAGGTCTCCCGATTTGAGAGTATGACGATAATCTGCAAAAATCATACTTAGACATGAAAACAGGATGTTAAAGGGGAAAATCGGTACCAGACCCCAAACGACCCCATAGGAGGCACGAACACCTCGCACGGGACCAATGTAACTTGTAGGAACCGACCACGTAGTCCTGGGTCTCCCGATATGAGAGTATTATGATAATTTGCCAAAATCACATTTAGACTTAAAAATAGGCCGTTAAAGGGCGAAAACCTGAACCAGCCCCCAAACGACCCCGTGTTAGGCACGAACACCTCACAGGGGACCAATATAACTTGTAGGAACTGACTGCGTAGTCCCAGGTCTCCTTATTTGAGAGTATGATGATAATTTTCCAAAATCTCACTTAGAAGTGAAATAGGCCATTAAAGGGTGAAAACCCTAACTACCCCCAAACGACCTCGAAGGAGGCACGAACACCCCGCACGGGACCAAAGTAACTTGTAGGAACTGATCGCGTAGTCCCGGCTATCCCGTTATGAGAGTATGACAATAATTTGCAAAAAAAAACTTAGACTTAAAAACAGGCCGTTAAAGGGTGAAAACCCAAACCAGCACCTCGACGTCCCCGTAGGAGGTACGAACACCTCGCACGGGACCAATGAACTTATCGGAACTAACCACGTAGACCCGGGTCTCTCGGTTTGAGAGTATGATGATAATTTGCAAAAATCACACATAGACCTAAAAATTGGCCGTTAAAGGGTGAAAACCCGAACCAGCCCCCAAACGACCCCATAGGAGGCACGAACACCTTGCACAGGACCAATGTAACTTGTAGGAAATGATCGCGTAGTCTCTGGTCTCCCAGTTTGACAGTATGATGATAATTTGCAAAAATCACCACTTAGACTTGAAAATAGGCTGTTAAAGGGTGAAAACCCGAACGAGCCCCAGACGAAACCGTAGGAGGCACGAACACGTCGCACGGGATCAATGTAAATTGTAGCAACTGACCGCGTAATCCCGGGTCTCTAGGTTTGAGAGTATGACGATAATTAGCCGATATCACACTTAGACTTGAAAATAGGCCGTTAAAGGGTGAAAATCCGAACCAGCCCTCAAATGTCCCCGTAGGAGGCACGTACACCTCGCACGAGACCAATGTAACCTGTAGGAACTGATCGCGTATTCTCGGGTCTCTCGGTTAGAGAGTATGATGATAATTTGCAAAAATCAGACATAGACTTGGAAACAGGCCGTTAAAGGGTGAAAACGCAAACCAGCACCCAAACGACCCCGTAGGTGGCACGAACACCTCACACGGGACCGACGTAACTTGCAGGAACTGACCGTGTAGTCTCGGGTCTCCCGATTTTAGAGTATGATGATAATTTTCAAAAATCACACTTAGACAGGGAAACAAGCCGTTAAATTGAGAAAACTCGAACCAACCTCCAAACGAACCCGTAGGAGGTTCGAACACCTCGCATGGGACCAATGTAACTTGTAGGAACTGGTCGCATAGTCCCGAGTGTCCCGGCCTCAGAGTACGACAATAATTTGCAAAAATCACACTTAGACATGAAAACAGGCCGTTAAAGTTTGAAAACCCAAACCAGCCCCCAAACGACCCTGTCGGAGGCACAAACACCTCGCACGGGACCAATATAACTTATAGGAACTGACCGCATAGTCTCAAGTCTCCCGATTTGGGAGTATGATCATAATTTACAAAAATCACCACTTAGACTTGAAAATAGTCCGTTAAAGGGTGAAAACTCGAACCAGCCCCCAGTCGACATCGTAAGAGGCACTAACACCTCGAACGGAAGCAATGTGACTTGTAGGAACTGATTACGTAGTCCCGAGTCACTCGGTTTGAGAGTATGATGATAATTTTCGAAAATCACACTTAGACTTGAAAACAGGCTATTAAAGGGTGAAAACCCAAACCAACACCCAAACGACCCCGAAGGAGGTACGAACACCTTGTACGGGACCAATGTAACTTATAGGATGACCGCATAGTCCCGGGTCTCCCGATTTGAGAGTACGATGAGAATTTGTAAAAATCACACTTAGACTTGAAAATAGACCGTTAATGGGCAAAACCTCTAACCAGCCCCCAGACGACCCCGTATTAGGCACGAACACCTCGTAGGGGAGCAATGTAACTTGTAGGAACTGACTGCGTAGTCCCAGGTCTCCCGATTTGAGAGTATGATGATGATTTTCCAAAATCGCACTTAGAAGTGAAATAGGTCGTTAAAGGGTGAAAACCCGAACTAGCCCCCAAACGACCTCGAAGGAGGCACAAACACCCCGCACGGGTCCAATGTAACTTGTAGGAACTGATCGCGTAGTCCCGGGTATCCCCTTATGAGAGTATGACAATAATTTGAAAAAATCAAACTTAGACTTAAAAATAGGCCGTTAAAGGGTGAAAACCCAAACCAGCACCCCGACGTCCCCGTAGGAGGTACGAACACCTCGCACGGGACCAATGTAACTTATAGGAATTGACCACATAGACCCGGGTCTACTGGTTTGAGAGTATGACGATAATTTGCAAAAATCACACATATACCCAAAAATAGGCAATTAAAAGGTGAAAACCCGAACCAGCCCCCAAACGACCCTCGTAGGAGGCACGAACACCTCGTACAGGACCAATGTAACTTTTAAGAACTGACCGCGTGCAAAAATCACCACTTAGACTTGAAAATAGGCCGTTAAAGGGTGAAAACCCGAACGATCCCCAGACGACACCATAGGAGGCACGAACTCCTCGCACGGGATTAATGAAACTTGTAGCAACTGACCGCGTAATCCCGTGTCTCCAGGTATGAGAGTATGACGATAATTTGTCGAAATCACACTTAGACTTGAAAATAGGCCGTTAAAGGGTGGAAATCCGAACCAGCCCCCAAATGACCCCGTAGGACGCACGTACACCTCGCACGGGACCAATGTAACATGTAGGAACTGATCGCGTAGTCTCGGGTCTCTCAGTTTGAGAGTATGATGATAATTTTCAAAAATCAGACATAAACTTGAAAACAGGCCATCAAAGGGTGATAACCCAAACCAGCCCCCAAACGACCCTGTAGGAGGTACGAACACCTCGCACGGGACCAATGTAACTTGTAGGAACTGACCGTGTAGTCTCGGGTCTCCCGATTTTAGAGTATGACGATAATTTATAAAAATCACAATTAGACTTGAAAACAGGCCGATAAAGGGTGAAAACTCGAACCAGCCTCCAAACGACCCCGTAGGAGGTGCGAACACCTCGCACGGGACCAATGTAACTTGTAGGAACTGGCCGCATAGTCCCGAGTGTCCTCGCTTCAGAGTACGACAATAATTTGCAAAAATCACACTTAGACTTGAAAACAGGTCGTTAAAGTTTGAAAACCAAAACCAGACCCCAAACGACCTTGTAGGAGGCACAAACACCTCGCACTAGACCAATATAACTTATAGGAACTGACTGGATAATCTCGGGTCTACCGATTTGAGAGTGTGACGATAATTTAAAAAAATCACCACTTAGACTTGAAAACAGTCCGTTAAAGGGTGAAAACTCGAACCAGCACCAGACGACACCGTAAGAGGCACGACCACCTCGAACGGAACCAATGTGACTTGTAGGAACTGACTGCATAGTCTCGGGTCATTCGGTTTGAGAGTATGACGATAATTTGCAAAAATCACACTTAGACTTGAAAACAGGTCGTTAAAGGGTGAAAACCCAAACCAGCACCCAAACAACCCCATAGGAGGTGCAAACACCTCGCACAGGACCAATGTAACTTGTAGGAGCTGATCGCATAGTCTCGGGTGTCCCGATTTGAGAGTATGACGATAATTTGCAAAAATCACACTTAGACTTGAAAACAGGCCGTTTAACGGGGAAAATAAGAACCAGCCTCCAAACGACCCCGTAAGAGGCACGAACACCTCCCATGGAACCAGTGTAACTTGTAGGAACTGACAGCATAGTCCCGGGTCACCGGTTTGAGATTATGACGATAATTTGCAAAAATCACACTTAGACTTGAAAACAGGCTGTTAAAGGGTGAAAACCCGAATGAGCCCCCAAACGACCCCGTAGGAGCTACGAACACCTTGTACGGTACCAATGTAACTTATAGGATGAACGCATAGTCCTGGGTCTCTCGATTTCAGAGTACGATGAAAATTTGTAAAAATCACACTTAGACTTGAAAACAGGCTGTTAATGGGTGAGAACTCGAACCAGCCCCCAGACGACCCCGTAAGAGGCACGAACACCGCGCATGGGACCAAGGTATCTTGTTGAAACTGACCACATAGTCTCGGGTCTACCAGTGTGATAGTATGATGAAAATTTGCAAAAATCACACTTAGACTTGAAAACAGGCCGTTAAAGGGTGAAAACCAGAACCAACCCCCGAACGACCCCTTAGGAGGCACGAACACCTCGCACGGAACCAATCTAACTTGTAGGAACTGATCGCCTAGTCCTGGGTCTCCTGGTTTGAGAGTATGATGATAATTTGCCAAAATTGCACTTAGACTTGAAACAGGCCATTAAAGGGTGAAAGCCCGAACCAGCTCCCAAACAACCCCGAAGGAGGTACGAACACCTCGGACGGGACCAATGTAACTTGTAGGAACTGACTGCGTAGTCCCGGGTATCCCAGTATGAGAGTATGACAACAATTTTCCAAAATCACAGTTAGACTTGAAAACATGCCGTTAAAGGGTGAAAACCTGAACCATCCCCCCGACCGCCCTGTAGAAGGCACGAAAACCTCGCACGGGACCAATGTAACTTGTAGGAACTGACCGCGTAGTCCAGGGTCTCTCGGTTTGAGAGTATGACGATAATTTGGAAAAATCACACTTAGACTTGAACACAGGACGTTAAAGGGTGAAAACCCAAACCAGCCCCAATCGACCGTAGGAGGCACGAACACCTCGCACGGGACCAATGTAACTTGTAGGAACTGACCGCGTAGTCCCGATTCTCTCGGTTTGAGAGTATGAAGATAATTTGAAAAAATACCCACTTAGAATTGAAAACAGGCCGTTAAAGTGTGAAAACCCCAACCAGCCCGCAAACGACACCGTAGGAGGCACGAACACCTTGCACAGGACCAATGTAACTTGTAGGAACTTATCGTGTTGTCCCGGTTCTCCCAATTTGAGAGTATGGCCATAATGTGCAAAAATCATACTTAGACATAAAAACAGGCCATTAAAGGATGAAAATCGGTACCAAACCCCAAACGACCCAGTAGGAGGCACGAACACCTCGCACGGGACCAATGTAACTTGTAGGAACTGATCACGTAGTCACGAGTCTCCCAGTTTGAGAGTATGATGATAATTTGCAAAAATCACACTTAGACTTGAAAATAGGCCGTTTAAGGGTGAAAACTTGAACCAGCCTCCAAACGATCCTGTAAGAGGCACGAACACCTCGCACGGAACAAATGTAACTTGTAGGAACTGACCCCGTAGTCCTGGGTCTCTCGGTTTGAGAGTACGACGACAATTTGTAAAAATCACACTTAGACTTGAAAACAGGCCGTTAATGGGTGAAAACTCGAACCAGCCCCTAGACAACCCCGTAAGAGGCACGGACACCGCGCATGGGACCAAGGTATCTTGTAGGAACTGATCGCATAGTCTCGGGTCTCCCATTTTGAGAGTATGATGATAATTTGCAAAAATCACACTTAGACTATAAAACAGGCCGTTAAAGGATGAAACCCAAACCATCCCCCAAACGTCCCCATAGGAGGCCCGAACACCTCGCACGGGACCAATCTAACTTGTAGGAACTGACCGCGTATTCCGTGGTCTCCCGGTTTATGATTATGATGATAATTTTCTAAAATTGCTCTTAGACTTGAAACAGGTCGTTAAAGGCTGAAAGCCCGAACCAGCCCCGAAATAACCCCGAAGGAGGTACGGACACCTCGTACGAGATCAATGTAACCTATAGGAACTGACCGCATAGTCCCGGGTATCCCGGTATGAGAGTATGACAATAATTTGCCAAAATTATAGTTAGACTTTAAAATAGGCCGTTAAAGGGTGAAAACCCGAACCATCTCCCCGATGGCCCCGTAGAAGGTACGAACACCTCGCACGGGACCAATGTAACTTGTACAAACTGACCACGTAGTCACGGGTCTCCTAATTCGAGAGTGTGACGATGACTGGTAAAAATCACACTTAGACTTCAAAATAGGCCGTTAAAGGGTGAAAACTCGAACCATCCTCCAAACGACCCCGTAGGAGGCACGAACACCTCGCACGGGACCAATGTAACTTGTAGGAACTGATCGCGTAGTCTCGAGCCTCTCGGTTTGAGAGTACGACAATAATTTGCAAAAATCACACTTAGACTTGAAAACAGGTCGTTAAAGGGTGAAAACCAAAACTAGCCCCCAAACGACTCCGTAGGAGGCACGAACACCTCGCACGGGACCAATTTAACGTGTAGGAACTGACTGCGTAGTCCCGAGTCTCCCGGTTTGAGAGTATAACGATAATTTGCCAAAATCACACTTTGACTCGAAAATAGGCCGTTAAAGGGTGAAAACCCTAACCAGCCCCCAAAGGACCCCGTACGAGGCACGAACACCTCACACGGGACCAATGTATCTTGTACGAACTGACCGCGAAGTCTCGGGTCTCCTAATTCGAGAGTGTGATGATGATTTGTAAAAATCACACTTAGACTAGAAAACATGCCGTTAAAGGGTGAAAGAACAAACCATCCCTCAAACGACACTGTAGGAGGCACGAACACATCGTACGGGACCAATCTAACTTGTAGTAACTAACTGCGTAGTCCCGGGTCTCCCGGTTAGAGAGTATGACGATGATTTACCAAAATCACACTTAGACTTGAAAATAAGTTGTTAAAGGGTGAATACCCGAACCAGACCCCAAACGACCCCGTAGGAGGCACGAACACCTTGCAGGGGACCAATGTAACTTGTAGGAACCGACCACATAGTCCCGGGTCTCCCGTTATGAGAGTATGATGATAATTTGCCAAAATCACACTTCGACTTGAAAATAGGCCGTTAAAGTGCGAAAACTCGAACCAGCCCCCAAACGACCCCGTAGGAGGCAACAACACCTCGCAGGGGACCAATGTAACTTGTAGGAACTGACTGCGTAGTCCCGGGTATCTCGGTATGAGAGTATGACAACAATTTTCCAAAATCACAATTAGACTTGAAAACATGCCGTTAAAGGGTGAAAACCTGAACCATCCCCCCGACCGCCCCGTAGAAGGCACGAACACCTCGCACGGGACCAATGTAACTTGTAGGAACTGACCGCGTAGTCCAGGGTCTCTCGGTTTGAGAGTATGACGATAATTTGTAAAAATCACACTTAGACTTGAACACAGGACGTTAAAGGGTGAAAACCCAAACCAACCCCAATCGAACGTAGGAGGCACGAACACCTCGCACGGGACCAATGTAACTTGTAGGAACTGACCGCGTAGTCCCGATTCTCTCGGTTTGAGAGTATGAAGATAATTTGAAAAAAGACCCACTTAGAATTGAAAACATGCCGTTAAAGTGTGAAAACCCCAACCAGCCAGCAAACGACACCGTAGGAGGCACAAACACCTTGCACAGGACCAATGTAACTTGTAGGAACTTACCGCATAGTCCCGGTTCTCCCAATTTGAGAGTATGACCATAATGTGCTAAAATCATACTTAGACATAAAAACAGGCCGTTAAAGGATGAAAACCGGTACCAAACCCCAAACGACCCAGTAGGAGGCACGAACACCTCGCACGGGACCAATGTAACTTGTAGGAACTAGTCACGTAGTCCCGAGTCTCCCAGTTTGAGAGTATGATGATAATTTGCAAAAATCACACTTAGACTTGAAAATAGGCCGTTTAAGGGTGAAAACTTGAACCAGCCTCCAAACGACCCCGTAAGAGGCACGAACACCTCGCACAGAAGAAATGTAACTTATAGGAACTGACCGCGTAGTCCTGGGTCTCTCGGTTTGAGAGTACGACGACAATTTGTAAAAATCACACTTAGACTTGAAAACAGGCCGTTAATGGGTGAAAACTCGAACCAGCCCCTAGACAACCCCGTAAGAGGCACGGACACCGCGCATGGGACCAAGGTATCTTGTAGGAACTGACCGCATAGTCTCGGGTCTCCCATTTTGATAGTATGATGATAATTTGCAAAAATCACACTTAGACTAGAAAACAGGTCGTTAAAGGATGAAACCCAAACCATCTCCCAAACGTCCCCATAGGAGGCCCGAACACCTCGCACGGGACCAATCTAACTTGTAGGAACTGACCGCATATTCCGTGGTCTCCCGGTTTGTGATTATGATGATAATTTTCTAAAATTGCTCGTAGACTTGAAACAGTTCGTTAAAGGCTAAAAGCCCGAACCAGCCCTGAAATAACCCCGAAGGAGGTACGGACACCTCGTACGAGATCAATGTAACTTATAGGAACTGACCGCGTAGTCCCGGGTATCCCGGTATGAGATTATGAGAATAATTTGCCCAAATTACAGTTAGACTTTAAAACAGGCCGTTAAAGGGTGAAAAGCCGAACCATCTCCCCGATGGCCCCGTAGAAGGTACGAACACCCCGCACGGGACCAATGTAACTTGTATGAACTGACCACGTAGTCTCGAGTCTCCTAATTCGAGAGTGTGACGATGATTGGTAAAAATCACACTTAGACTTCAAAATAGGCCGTTAAAGGGTGAAAACTCGAACCATCCTCCAAAAAACACCCCGTAGGAGGCACGAACACCTCGCACGGGACCAATGTAACCTGTAGGAACTGATCGCGTATTCTCGGGTCTCTCGGTTTGAGAGTATGATGATAATTTGCAAAAATCAGACATAGACTTGGAAACAGGCCGTTAAAGGGTGAAAACACAAACCAGCACGCAAACGACCCCGTAGGTGGCACGAACACCTCACACGGGACCGACGTAACTTGCAGGAACTGACCGTGTAGTCTCGGGTCTCCCGATTTTTGAGTATGATGATAATTTGCAAAAATCACACTTAGACAGGGAAACAGGCCGTTAAATTGAGAAAACTCGAACCAACCTTCAAACGAACCCGTAGGAGGTTCGAACACCTCGCACGGGACCAATGTAACTTGTAGGAACTGGTCGCATAGTCCCGAGTGTCCCGGCCTCAGAGTACGACAATAATTTGCAAAAATCACACTTAGACATGAAAACAGGCCGTTAAAGTTTGAAAACCCAAACCAGCCCCCAAACGACCCTGTCGGAGGCACCAACACCTCGCTCGGGACCAATATAACTTATAGGAACTGACCGCATAGTCTCAGGTCTCCCGATTTGGGAGTATGATCATAATTTACAAAAATCACCACTTAGACTTGAAAATAGTCCGTTAAAGGGTGAAAACTCGAACCAGCCCCCAGTCGACATCGTAAGAGGCACGAACACCTCGAACGGAACCAATGTGACTTGTAGGAACTGATTACGTAGTCCCGAGTCACTCGGTTTGAGAGTATGATGATAATTTGCGAAAATCACACTTAGACTTGAAAATAGGCTGTTAAAGGGTGAAAACCCAAACCAACACCCAAACGACCCCGAAGGAGGTACGAACACCTTGTACGGGACCAATGTAACTTATAGGATGACCGCATAGTCCCAGGTCTCCCGATTTGAGAGTACGATGAGAATTTGTAAAAATCACACTTAGACTTGAAAACAGACTGTTAATGGGCAAAACCTCTAACCAGCCCCCAGACGACCCCGTATTAGGCACGAACACCTCGTAGGGGAGCAATGTAACTTGTAGGAACTGACTGCGTAGTCCCAGGTCTCCCGATTTGAGAGTATGATGATGATTTTCCAAAATCGCACTTAGAAGTGAAATAGGTCGTTAAAGGGTGAAAACCCGAACTAGCCCCCAAACGACCTCGAAGGAGGCACAAACACCCCGCACGGGTCCAATGTAACTTGTAGGAACTGATCGCGTAGTCCCGGGTATCCCCTTATGAGAGTATGACAATAATTTGAAAAAATCAAACTTAGACTTAAAAATAGGCCGTTAAAGGGTGAAAACCCGAACCAGCACCCCGACGTCCCCGTAGGAGGTACGAACACCTCGCACGGGACCAATGTAACTTATAGGAATTGACCACATAGACCCGGGTCTCCCGGTTTGAGAGTATGACGATAATTTGCAAAAATCACACATAGACCTAAAAATAGGCAATTAAAATGTGAAAACCCGAACCAGCCCCCAAACGACCCCGTAGGAGGCACGAACACCTCGTACAGGACCAATGTAACTTTTAAGAACTGACCGCGTAGTCTCTGGTCTCCCAGTTTGACAGTATGATGATAATTTGCAAAAATCACCACTTAGACTTGAAAATAGGCCGTTAAAGGGTGAAAACCCGAACGAGCCCCAGACGACACCATAGGAGGCACGAACTCCTCGCACGGGATTAATAAAACTTGTAGCAACTGACCGCGTAATCCCGTGTCTCCAGGTATGAGAGTATGATGATAATTTGCCGAAATCACACTTAGACTTGAAAATAGGCCGTTAAAGGGTGGAAATCCGAACCAGCCCCCAAATGACCCCGTAGGAGGCACGTACACCTCGCACGGGACCAATGTAACTTGTAGGAACTGATCGCGTAGTCTCGGGTCTCTCAGTTTGAGAGTATGATGATAATTTTCAAAAATCAGACATAGACTTGAAAACAGGCCATCAAAGGGTGATAACCCAAACCAGCCCCCAAACGACCCTGTAGGAGGTACGAACACCTCACACGGGACCAATGTAACTTGTAGGAACTGACCGTGTAGTCTCGGGTCTCCCGATTTTAGAGTATGACGATAATTTATAAAAATCACAATTAGACTTGAAAACGGGCCGATAAAGGGTGAAAACTCGAACCAGCCTCCAAACGACCCCGTAGGAGGTGCGAACACCTCGCACGGGACCAATGTAACTTGTGGGAACTGGCCGCATAGTCCCGAGTGTCCCGGCTTCAGAGTACGACAATAATTTGCAAAAATCACACTTAGACTTGAAAACAGGTCGTTAAAGTTTGAAAACCAAAACAAGCCCCCAAACGACCTTGTAGGAGGCATAAACACCTCGCACTTGACCAATATAACTTATAGGAACTGACTGCATAATCCCGGGTCTCCCGATTTGAGAGTATGACGATAATTTAAAAAAATCACCACTTAGACTTGAAAACAGTCCGTTAACGGGTGAAAACTCGAACCAGCACCAGACGACACCGTAAGAGGCACGAACACCTCGAACGGAACCAATGTGACTTGTAGGAACTGACTGCATAGTCCCGGGTCACTCGGTTTGAGAGTATGACGATAATTTGCAAAAATCACACTTAGACTTGAAAACAGGTCGTTAAAGGGTGAAAACCCAAACCAGCACCCAAACAACCCCGTAGGAGGCGCAAACACCTCGCACAGGACCAATGTAACTTGTAGGAGCTGATCGCATAGTCTCGGGTCTCCCGATTTGAGAGTATGACGATAATTTGCAAAAATCACACTTAGACTTGAAAACAGGCCGTTTAAGGGGGAAAATAAGAACCAGCCTCCAAACGACCCCGTAAGAGGCACGAACACCTCGCATGGAACCAGTGTAACTTGTAGGAACTGACAGCATAGTCCCGGGTCACCGGTTTGAGAGTATGACGATAATTTGCAAAAATCACACTTAGACTTGAAAACAGGCTGTTAAAGGGTGAAAACCCGAACGAGCCCACAAACGACCCCGTAGGAGCTACGAACACCTTGTACCGTACCAATGTAACTTATAGGATGACCGTATAGTCCTGGGTCTCTCGATTTCAGAGTACGATGAAAATTTGTAAAAATCACACTTAGACTTGAAAACAGGCTATTAATGGGTGAGAACTCGAACCAGCCCCCAGACGACCCCGTAAGAGGCACGGACACCGCGCATGGGACCAAGGTATTTTGTTGAAACTGACCACATAGTCTCGGGTCTACCAGTGTGATAGTATGATGAAAATTTGCAAAAATCACACTTAGACTTGAAAACAGGCCGTTAAAGGGTGAAAACCAGAACCAACCCCCGAACGACCCCTTAGGAGGCACGAACACCTCGCACGGAACCAATCTAACTTGTAGGAACTGATCGCCTAGTCCTGGGTCTCCTGGTTTGAGAGTATGATGATAATTTGCCAAAATTGCACTTAGACTTGAAACAGGCCATTAAAGGGTGAAAGCCCGAACCAGCTCCCAAACAACCCCGAAGGAGGTACGAACACCTCGGACGGGACCAATGTAACTTGTAGGAACTGACTGTGTAGTCCCGGGTATCCCAGTATGAGAGTATGACAACAATTTTCCAAAATCACAGTTAGACTTGAAAACATGCCGTTAAAGGGTGAAAACCTGAACCATCCCCCCGACCGCCCCGTAGAAGGCACGAACACCTCGCACGGGACCAAAGTAACTTATAGGAACTGACCGCGTAGTCCAGGGTCTCTCGGTTTGAGAGTATGACGATAATTTGGAAAAATCACACTTAGACTTGAACACAGGACGTTAAAGGGTGAAAACCCAAACCAACCCCAATCGACCGTAGGAGGCACGAACACCTCGCACGGGACCAATGTAACTTGTAGGAACTGACCGCGTAGTCCCGATTCTCTCGGTTTGAGAGTATGAAGATAATTTGAAAAAATACCCACTTAGAATTGAAAACAGGCCGTTAAAGTGTGAAAACCCCAACCAGCCCGCAAACGACACCGTAGGATGCACGAACACCTTGCACAGGACCAATGTAACTTGTAGGAACTTACCGCATAGTCCCGGTTCTCCCAATTTGAGAGTATGACCATAATGTGCAAAAATCATACTTAGACATAAAAACAGGCCGTTAAAGGATGAAAACCGGTACCAAACCCCAAACGACCCAATAGGAAGCACGAACACCTCGCACGGGACCAATGTAACTTGTAGGAACTGATCACGTAGTCCCGAGTCTCCCAGTTTGAGAGTATGATGATAATTTGCAAAAATCACACTTAGACTTGAAAATAGGCCGTTTAAGGGTGAAAACTTGAACCAGCCTCCAAACGACCCTGTAAGAAGCACGAACACCTCGCACGGAACAAATGTAACTTGTAGGAACTGACCCCGTAGTCCTGGGTCTCTCGGTTTGAGAGTACGACGACAATTTGTAAAAATCACACTTAGACTTGAAAACAGGCCGTTAATGGGTGAAAACTCGAACCAGCCGCTAAACAACCCCGTAAGAGGCACGCACACCGCGCATGGGACCAAGGTATCTTGTAGGAACCGATCGCATAGTCTCGGGTCTCCCATTTTGAGAGTATGATGATAATTTGCAAAAATCACACTTAGACTAGAAAACAGGCCGTTAAAGGATGAAACCCAAACCATCCCCCAAACGTCCCCATAGGAGGCCCGAACACCTCGCACGGGACCAATCTAACTTGTAGCAACTGACCGCGTATTCCGTGGTCTCCTGGTTTGTGATTATGATGATAATTTTCTAAAATTGCTCTTAGACTTGAAACAGGTCGTTAAAGGATGAAAGCCCGAACCAGCCCCGAAATAACCCCGAAGGAGGTACGGACACCTCGTACGAGATCAATGTAACCTATAGGAACTGACCGCGTAGTCCCGGGTATCCCGGTATGAGAGTATGACAATAATTTGCCAAAATTATAGTTAGACTTTAAAATAGGCCGTTAAAGGGTGAAAACCGGAACCATCTCCCCGATGGCCCCGTAGAAGGTACGAACACCTCGCACGGGACCAATGTAACTTGTACGAACTGACCACGTAGTCCCGGGTCTCCTAATTCGAGAGTGTGACGATGAATGGTAAAAATAACACTTAGACTTCAAAATAGGCCGTTAAAGGGTGAAAACTCGAACCATCCTCCAAACGACCCCGTAGGAGGCACGAACACCTCGCACGGGACCAATGTAACTTGTAGGAACTGATCGCGTAGTCCCGAGCCTTTCGGTTTGAGAGTACGACAATAATTTGCAAAAATCACACTTAGACTTGAAAACAGGTCGTTAAAGGGTGAAAACCAAAACTAGCCCCAAAACGACCCCGTAGGAGGCACGAACACCTCGCACGGGACCAATTTAACGTGTAGGAACTGACTGCGTAGTCCCGAGTCTCCCGGTTTGAGAGTATAACGATAATTTTTCCAAAATCACACTTTGACTCGAAAATAGGCCGTTAAAGGGTGAAAACCCTAACCAGCCCCCAAAGGACCCCGTACGAGGCACGAACACCTCACACGGGACCAATGTAACTTGTACGAACTGACCGCGTAGTCTCGGGTCTCCTAATTCGAGAGTGTGATGATGATTTGTAAAAATCACACTTAGACTAGAAAACATGCCGTTAAAGGGTGAAAGAACAAACCATCCCTCAAACGACACTGTAGGAGGCACGAACACCTCGCACGGGACCAATCGAACTTGTAGTAACTAACTGCGTAGTCTTGGGTCTCCCAGTTAGAGAGTATGACGATGATTTATCAAAATCACACTTAGACTTGAAAATAGGCTGTTAAAGGGTGAATACCCGAACCAGACCCCAAACGACCCCGTAGGAGGCACGAACACCTTGCAGGGGACCAATGTAACTTGTAGGAACCGACCACATAGTCCCGGGTCTCCCGTTATGAGAGTATGATGACAATTTGCCAAAATCACACTTCGACTTGAAAATAGGCCGTTAAAGTTCGAAAACTCGAACCAGCCCCCAAACGACCCCGTAGGAGGCAACAACACCTCGCAGGGGACCAATGTAACTTGTAGGAACTGACTGCGTAGTCCCGGGTATCCCGGTATGAGAGTATGACAACAATTTTCCAAAATCACAGTTAGACTTGAAAACATGCCGTTAAAAGGGTGAAAACCTGAACCATCCCCCCGACCGCCCCGTAGAAGGCACGAACACCTCGCACGGGACCAATGTAACTTGTAGGAACTGACCGCGTAGTCCAGGGTCTCTCGGTTTGAGAGTATGACGATAATTTGGAAAAATCACACTTAGACTTGAACACAGGACGTTAAAGGGTGAAAACCCAAACCAGCCCCAATCGACCGTAGGAGGCATGAACACCTCGCACGGGACCAATGTAACTTGTAGGAACTGACCGCGTAGTCCCGATTCTCTCGGTTTGAGAGTATGAAGATAAATTGAAAAAATACCCACTTAGAATTGAAAACAGGCCGTTAAAGTGTGAAAACCCCAACCAGCCAGCAAACGACACCGTAGGAGGCACGAACACCTTGCACAGGACCAATGTAACTTGTAGGAACTTACCGCATTGTCCCGATTCTCCCAATTTGAGAGTATGACCATAATGTGCAAAAATCATACTTAGACATAAAAACAGGCCGTTAAAGGATGAAAACCGGTAACAAACCCCAAACGACCCAGTAGGAGGCACGAACACCTCGTACGGGACCAATGTAACTTGTAGGAACTGATCACGTAGTCCCGAGTCTCCCAGTTTGAGAGTATGATGATAATTTACAAAAATCACACTAAGACTTGAAAATAGGTCGTTTAAGGGTGAAAACTTGAACCAGCCTCCAAACGACCCCGTAAGAGGCACGAACACCTCGCACGGAACAAATGTAACTTGTAGGAACTGACCGCGTAGTCCTGGGTCTCTCGGTTTGAGAGTACGACGACAATTTGTAAAAATCACACTTAGACTTGAAAACAGGCCGTTAATGGGTGAAAACCCGAACCAGCCCCTAGACAACCCCGTAAGAGGCACGGACACCGCGCATGGGACCAAGGTATCTTGTAGGAACTGACCGCATAGTCTCGGGTCTCCCATTTTGAGAGTATGATGATAATTTGCAAAAATCACACTTAGACTAGAAAACAGGCCGTTAAAGGATGAAACCCAAACCATCCCCCAAACGTCCCCATAGGAGGCCCGAACACCTCGCACGGGACCAATCTAACTTGTAGGAACTGACCGCATATTCCGTGGTCTCCCGGTTTGTGATTATGATGATAATTTTCTAAAATTTCTCGTAGACTTGAAACAGGTCGTTAAAGGCTAAAAGCCCGAACCATCCCCGAAATAACCCCGAAGGAGGTACGGACACCTCGTACGAGATCAATGTAACTTATAGGAACTGACCGCGCAGTCCCGGGTATCCCGGTATGAGAGTATGACAATAATTTGCCAAAATTATAGTTAGACTTTAAAACAGGCCGTTAAAGGGTGAAAACCCGAACCATCTCCCCGATGGCGTCGTAGAAGGTACGAACACCTTTCACGGGACCAATGTAACTTGTATGAACTGACCACGTAGTCCCGGGTCTCCTAATTCGAGAGTGTGACGATGATTGGTAAAAATCACACTTAGACTTCAAAATATGCCGTTAAAGGGTGAAAATTCGAACCATCCTCCGAACGACCCCGTATGAGGCACGAACACCTCGCACGGGACCAATGTAACTTGTAGGAACTGATCGCGTAGTCCCGAGCCTCTCGGTTTGAGAGTACGACAATAATTTGCAAAAATCACACTTAGACTTGAAAACAGGTCGTTAAAGGGTGAAAACCAAAACTAGCCCCCAAACGACCCCGTAGGAGGCACGAACACCTCGCACGGGACCAATTTAACGTGTAGGAACTGACTGCGTAGTCCCGAGTCTCCCGGTTTGAGAGTATAACGATAATTTACCAAAATCACACTTTGACTCGAAAATAGACCGTTAAAGGGTGAAAACCCTAACCAGCCCCCAAAGGACCCCGTACGAGGCACGAACACCTCACACGGGACCAATGTAGCTTGTACGAACTGACCGCGAAGTCTCAAGTCTCCTAATTTGAGAGTGTGATGATGATTTGTAAAAATCACACTTAGACTAGAAAACATGCCGTTAAAGGGTGAAAGAACAAACCATCCCTCAAACGACACTGTAGGAGGCACGAACACCTCGCACGTAGTCCCGGGTCTCCCGGTTAGAGAGTATGACGATGATTTACCAAAATCACACTTAGACTTGAAAATAGGCTGTTCAAGGGTGAATACCCGAACCAGACCCCAAACGACCCCGTAGGAGGCACGAACACCTTGCAGGGGACCAATGTAACTTCTAGGAACCGACCACATAGTCCCGGGTCTCCCGTTATGAGAGTATGATGATAATTTGCCAAAATCACACTTCGACTTGAAAATAGGCCGTTAAAGTGCGAAAACTCGAACCAGCCCCCAAACGACCCCGTAGGAGGCACGAACACCTCGCAGGGGACCAATGTCACTTGTAGGAACTAACCGAGTTGTCCCAGGTCTCTCGGTTTGAGAGTATGATGATAATTTTCCAAAATCGCACTTAGAAGTGAAACAGGCCGTTAAAGGGTGAAAACCCGAACCAGCCCCCAAATGACCCCGAAGGAGGAATGAACACCTCGCACGTGACCAATGTAACTTGTAGGAACTAATCGCGTAGTCCCGGGTATCCCGGTATGAGAGTATAACAATAATTTGCGAAAATCACACTTAGATTTAAAAATAGGCCGTTAAAGGGTGAAAACCCGAACGAGCCCCCGATGTCCCCGTAGGACGCACGAACACCTCGCACGGGACCAATGTAACTTATTGGAACTGACCGCGTAGTCTCGGGTCTCTCGATTTGAGAGTATGACGATAATTTGCAAAAATCACACATAGACTTGAAAACAGGTCCTTAAAGGGTAAAAACCCAAATCAGCCCCCAAACGACCCCGTAGCAGGCACGAACACCTCGCACGGGACCAATGTAACTTTTACGAACAGACCGCGCAGACCCGGGTCTCCTAGTTTGAGAGTATGATGATAATTTGAAAAAATCACCACTTAGACTTGAAACAGGCCGTTAAAGGGTGAAAACTCGAACCAGGCCCAGACGACACCGTAGGAGGCAGGAACACCTCACTCGAGACCAATGTAACTTGTAGAAACTGACTGTGTAATCTCGGGTCTCCCGGTTTAAGAGTATGATGATAATTTGCCGAAATCACACTTAGACTTCAAAGTAGGTCGTTAAAGGATGAAAATCTGAACCAGCCCCCAAACGACCCCGTAGGAGGCACGTACACCTCCTACGGGACCAATGTAACCTGTAGGAACTGATCGCGTAGTCTCGGGTCACTCGATTTGAGAGTATGATGATAATTTGCAAAAATCACACATAGACTTGAAAACAAACCGTTTAAGGGTGAAAACTCGAACCAGCCACCAAACGATCCCGTAAGAGGCACGAACACCTCGCACGGGACCAATGTAACTTGTAGGAACTGACCGAATAGTCCCGGGTCTCCCAGCTTGAGAGTATGATGAGAATTTGCAAAATTCACACTTAGACATGAAAACAGGACATTAAACGGTGAAAGCCCAAACCATCCCCCAAATGAACACGTAGGAGGCACGAACACCTCGCACGAGATTAATCTAAGGTGTAGGAACTAACTGCGTAGTCCCGGGTCTCCCGGTTTGAGAGTATGGAGATAATTTGTCAAAATTACACTTAGACTTATTAATAGGCCATTAAAGGATGAAAACCCAAACCAACCCCCAAACGACAATGTAGGAGGCAGGAACACCTCGCACAGGATGAATGTACCTTGTAGGAACTGAACGTGTAGTCTCGAGTCTCCCGATTTTAGAGTATGACGATAATATGAAAAAATCACACTTAGATATGAAAATAAGCAGTTAAAGGGTGAAAACTCGAACCAGCCTCCAAACGACCCCGTAGGTGGCGCGAACACCTTGCACGGGACCAATGTAACATGTAGGAACTGACCGCATAGTCCCGAGTCTCCTCATTTGAGAGTATGACAATAATTTGCAAAAATCACATTTAGACTTGAAAACAGGCCGTTAAAGGGTGAAAACCCAAACCAGCCCCCAAACGACCCCGTAGGAGGCACAAACACCTCGCACGAGACCAATGTAACTTGTAGGAACTGACCGCGTAGTCTCGAGTCTCGATTTGAGAGTATGATGATAATTTATAAAAATCACACTTAGACTGGAAAACAGGCCGTTAACGGGTGAAAACTCGAACCTGGCTCCAAAAGACCACGTAGGAGCTGTGAACACCATGCACGGGACCAATGTAACTTGTAGGAACTGATCGTGTAGTCCCGGGTCTCCCAGCTTCAGAGTATGACAATAATTTTTAAAAATCACACTTAGACTTGAAAATAAGTCGTTAAAGGGTGAAAACCCAAACCGGTACCCAAACGACCCTATAGGAGGCACAAACACCTCGCACGGGACCAATGTAACTTGCAGGAACTGACCGCGTAGTCTCGGTTCTCTCGATTTGAGAGTATGACGATAATTTGCAAAAATCACACTTAGACTTGAAAATAGGCCGCGAAAGGGTGAAACCCCAAACCAGCCCCCAAACGTCCCCGTAGGAGGCACGACCACCTCGCACGGGACCAATCTGACTTGTAGAAACTGACCATGTAGTCCCGGGCCTCCCGGTTTGAGAGTACGACGATAATTTGCAAAAATCACATTAGACTTGAAAACAGGCCGTTAAATGGTGAAAACTCGAACCAGCCCCCAGACGACACCGTTGGAGGAACGAACACTTTGCACGGGACCAATGTAACTTGTAGGAACTGACCGCCTAGTCTCGGGTCTCCCGGTTTGAGAGTATGACGATAATTTGCAAAAATCACATTAGACTTGAAAACAGGCCGTTAAATGGTGAAAACCCGAACCAGCCCCCAGACGACACCGTAGGAGGCACGAACACCTCGTACGGGACCAATGTAACTTGTAGGAACTGACAGTGTAGTCCCGGTTCTCTCGATTTGAGAGAATGATGAAAATTTGAAAAAATCACACTTAGACTTGAAAACAGGCCGTTAGAGGGTGCAAACCCAAACTAGCCTCCTGACGACCCCGGAGGCGGCACGAACACCTCGCACGGGACCAATGTAACTTGTAGTAACTGACCGCATAGTCCCGGGTCTCCCAGTTTGAGAGTATGATGATAATTTGTCAAAATCAGACTTAGACTTGAAACAGGCCCTTAAAGGGTAAAAACCCGAAACAACCCCCAAACGACCCCGTAGGAGGCACGAACACCTCGCACGGGACCAATGTAACTTGTACTAACTGACCGCGTACTCTCGGGTCTCCTGATTTGAGAGTATGACGATAATTTGCAAAAATGAAACTTAGACTTGAAAACAGGCCGTTAAAGGAGGAAAACCCAAACCAACCCCCAAACGACCCCGTAGGAGGCACGAACACCTCGCACGGGACCAATCTAAAGTGTAGAAACTGACAACGTAGTCCTGGGTCTCCCGATTTGAGAGTATGAAGATAATTTGTCAAAATCACACTTAGCCTTGAAAATAGGCCGTTAAAGGGTGAAATCCCGAACCAGCAACCATACGATCCCGTAAGAGGCACGAACACCTCGCACGGGACCAATGTAACTTGTAGGAACTGACCACGTAGTCCCGGGTGTCCTAACTTGAGAGTATGAAAATAATTTCCTCACATCACACTTAGACTTGAAAATAGGTCGTTAAAGGGTGAAAACTCAAACCAGCCCCCAAATGACCCCGTAGGAGGCACAATAACCGAACGCGGCCAATGTAACTTGTAGGAACATACCACGTAGTCCCCGGTCTCCCAGTTTGAGAGTATGATGATAATTTGAAAAAATCACACTTAGACTTGAAACACTGGCCGTTAAAGGTTAAAAACCCGAACCAGCCCCCAAACGACCACGTAGGAGGCACGAACACCTCGTACGGCACCAATGTAACTTGTAGGAACTGACCGCGTAGTCTCGGGTCTCTCGGCTTGAGAGTATGAAAATAATTTGCAAAAATCACACTTAGACTTGAAAACAATCCCTTTAAGGGTGAAAACTCGAACCAGCCTCCAAACGACCCCATAGGAGTCATAAACACCTCGCACGGGACCAGTGTAACTTGTAGGAACTGATCGCATAGTCCCGGGTCTCTCGACTTCAGAGTATAAAAATAATTTGCAAAAATCACATTTAGACTTGAAAACAGGCCGTTAAAGGTTGAAAACCCAAACCAGCCCCCAAACGATCCCGTAGAAGGCACAAACACCTCGCACGGGAACAATGTAACTTATAGGAACTGACCTCGTAGTCCCGAGTATCCCGCTTTAAGAGTATGATGATAATTTGCAGAAATCACACTTAGACTTGAAACACAAGCCGTTAAAGGTTGAAAACCCAAACCAGCCACCAAACGACCCCGTAGGAGGCATGAACACCTCGCACGGGACCAATGTAACTTGTAGGAACTAACCACGTAGTCGCGGGTCTCCTGACTTGAGAGTATGACAATAATTTTCAAAAATCACACTTAGACTTGAAAACAGGCCGTTAAAGAGTGAAAACCCAAACCAGCCCCCAAACGACCCCGTAGGAGGCACAATCACCTAGCACGAGACAAATGTAACTTGTATAAACTGACCGTATAGTCCCGGGTCTCTCGGTTTGAGATTTGACGATAATTTACAAAAATCACACTTAAACTTGAAAACAAGCCGTTAATGGGTGAAAACCCGAACCATCCCACAAACGACCCCGTAGGAGGCGTGAACACCTCATGCGGGACCAATGTAACTTGTAAGAACTGACGGCATAGTCCCGGGTCTCCCAATTTGAGAGTATGATGATAATTTGCAAAAATAACACTTAGAGTTGAAAATAGGCCGGTAATGGGTGAAAACCCATACCAGCCCCCAAACGTCCCTATAGGAGGGACGAACACCTCGCACGGGACCAGTGTAATTTGCAGGAACTGACCGCGTAGTCCCGGGTCTCCCGGTTTGACAGTATGACGATAATTTGCAAAAATAACACTTAGACTTGAAAATAAATCATTAAAGGGTGAAAACCCAAACCAGCCTCCAAACGTCCCCATAGGAGGCACGTACACCTCGCATGGGACCAATCTAACTTGTGCTAACTGACCGCGTATTCCCGGGTCTCTCAGTTTGAGAGTATGATGAAAATTTGAAAAAATCGCACTTAGACTTGAAAACAAGCCGTTAAAGGGTGAAAACCTGAACCAGTCCCGAGACGACACTGTAGGAGGCACGAACACCTTGCACGGGACAAATGTAACTTGTAGAAACTGATCGCATAGTCCTGGGTCTCCCGGTTTGAGAGTATGACGATAATTTACCAAAATCACACTTAGACTAGAAAATAGGTCGTTAATGGGTGAAAACCCGAACCAGCCCGGAAACGACCCCGTAGGAGGCGCGAACACCTCGTACGGGACTAATGTAACTTGTAGGAACTGACCGCATAGTCTCGGGTCTCCCGATTTGAGAGTATGAAGATAATTAGCAAAAATCACACTTAGACTTAAAAACAGGCAGTTAATGGGTTAAAACCCGAACCAGCCCCCAGACGACTCCATAGGAGGCACAAACACCTCGTACGGGACCAATGTAACTTGTAGGAACTGACCGCATAGTCCCGGGTCTCCCGATTTGAGAGTATGATGCTAATTTGTGAAAATCACAATTAGACTTGAAAACAAGCAGTTAATGGGTGAAAACCAGAACCAGCACCAACACGACCCCGTAGGAGGCACAAACACCTCGTACGGGACCAATGTAACTTGTAAGAACTGACATCATAGTCTCGGGTCTCACGATTTGAGAGTATGAGAATAATTTGCAAAAAGCACACTTAGACTTGAAACACATGTCGTTAAAGGTTGAAAACCCAAACCAGTACCCAAAGGACCCAGTAGGAGGCACGAACACCTCGCACGGGACCAATGTAACTTGTAGGAACTGACCGCGTAGTCCCGGGTCTTACGGTTTGGGAGTATGACGATAATTTGCAAAAATCACACTTAGACTTGAAAACAGGAAGTTAAAGGGTGAAAACCCAAAACAGCCCCCAGACCACCCCGTAGGAGGCACAAACACCTCACACGGGACCAATGTTACTTGTAGGAACTGACAGTGTAGTCCTGGCTCACTCGGTTTGAGATTATGACAATATTTTGCAAAAATCACACTTAGACTTGAAAACATGCCGTTAAAGGGTGAAAACCCAAAATAGCCCCAAACGACCCCGTAGGAGGTACAAACACCTCGCACGGGACCAATGTAACTTGTAGGAACTGACCGCATAGTCCCGGGTCTCCCGGTTTGAGAGTATGATGATAATTTTCAAAAATCACACTTAGACTTGAAAACAGGCTGTTAAAGGGTGAAAACCCAAACCAGCCCACGAACGTCCCCGTAGGAAGCACGAACAGCTCGCACGGGACCAATCTAACTTGTAGTAACTGACCACGTAGTCTCGGGTCTCTCGGTTTGAGAGTATGATGATAATTTGCAAAAATCACACATAGACTTGAAAAAAGGCCGTTAAAGGGTGAAAACCGTAACCAGCCCCCAGACGACACCATAGGAGGCACAAACACCTTGCGCAGGACAAATGTAACTTGTAGAAACTGATCGCATAGTCTCGGGTCTCCCGGTTTGAGAGTATGATGATAATTTACCAAAATCATACTTAGACTTAAAAACAGGCCGTTAATGGGCGAAAACCCGAACCAACCGACAAACGACCCTGTAGGAGGCCCGAACCCCACGTACGGGACCAATGTAACTTATAGGAACTGACCGCATAGTCCCGAGTCTCCCGATTTGAGAGTATGATGATAATTTGGAAAAATCACACTTAGACTTGAAAACAGGACGGTAATGGGTGAAAACCCGAACCAGCCCCCAAACGTCCCCATAGGAGGTATAAACAACTCGCACGGGACCAATCTAACTTTTAGTAACTGATCACGTAGTCTTCGGTCTCTCTGTTTGAGAGTATGACGATAATTTGCAAAAATCACGCTTAGACTTGAAAACAGGCCGTTAAAGGTTGAAAACCCGAACCAGCACCCAGACGACCCCGTAAGAGGCACAAACACCTCTTACGGGACCAGTGTAACTTGTAGGAACTGACCGCATAGTCCCGGGTCTCCTGATTTGATAGTATGATGATAATTTGTTAAAATAACAACTAGACTTGAAAATAGGCAGTTAATGGGTGAAAACCCGAACCAGCCCCCACACAACCCCGTAGGAGGCACGAACACCTCGTACGGGACCAATGTAACTTGTAGGAACTGACTTCATAGTCCCGGGTCTCTCGATTTGAGAGTATGACAATAATTTGCAAAAATCACGCTTAGACTTGAAAACGGGACGTTAAAGGGTGAAAACCCAAACCGTCCCCCAAACGACCCCGTAGGAGGCACGAACACCCCGCACGGGACCAATGTAACTTGTAGGAACTGAACGCGTAGTCCCGGGTCTCTCGATTTGAGAGTATGACGATAATTTTCAAAAAGCACACTTAGACTTGAAACACAGGCCGTTAAAGGTTGAAAACCCAAACCAGCCCCCCAACGTCCCCGTAGGAAGCACGAAAACCTCGCATGGGACCAATCTAACTTGTAATAACTGACCACGTAGTCTCGGGTCTCTCGGTTTGAGAGTATAATGATAATTTGCAAAAATCACACTTAGACTTGAAAACAGGCCGTTAAAGGGTGAAAACCGCAACCAGCTCCCAGACGACACCGTAGGACGCACGAACACCTTGCACGGGACAAATGTAACTTGTAGAAACTGACCGCATAGTCTCGGGTCTCCCGGTTTGAGAGTATGATGATAGTTTACCAAAATCACACTTGGACTTAAAAACAGGCTGTTAATGGGAGAAAACCCAAACCAACCCCCAAACGACCTCGTAGGAGGCGCAAACCCCTCATACGGGACCAATGTAACTTATAGGAACTGACCGCATAGTCCCGGGTCTCCCGATTTGAGAGTATGATGATAATTTGTAAAAATCACACTTAGACTTAAAAACAAGTCGGTAATGGGTGAAAACCCAAACTAGCCCCCAAACGTCCCCATAGGAGGCACAAACACCTCGAACGGAACCAATCTAACATGTAGTAACTGATCGCGTAGTCCCGGGTCTCTCTGTTTGAGAGTATGACGATAATTTGCAAAAATCACACTTAGACTTGAAAACAGGCCGTTAAAGGGTGAAAACCCGAACCAGACCCCAGACGACACCATAGGAGGCACGAACACCTCATACGGGACCAATGTAACTTGTAGGAACTGACCACGTAGTCCCAGGTCTCCCGACATGAGAGTATGACAATAATTTGCAAAAATCACACTTAGACTTGAAAACAGGACGTTAAAGGGTGAGAACCCAAACCAGCCCCCAAACGACCCTGTAGGAGGCACAAACACCTCGCACAGGACCAATGTAACTTGTAGGAACTGACCGCGTAGTCCCGGGTCTCCCGGTTTGAGAGTATGACGATAATTTGCAATAATCACACTTAGACTTGAAAACAGGTCGTTAAAGGGTGAAAACCCAAACCAACCCCCAAACGTCCCCATAGGAGGCACTAACACCTCGCACGGGACCAATCTAACTTGAAGTAACTGACCGCGTAGTCCCGAGTCTCTCGTTTTGAGAGAATGACGATAATTTTCAAAAATCACACTTAGACTTGAAAATAGGCCGTTAAAGGGTGAAAACCCGAACCAGCCCACAGACGACACCGTAGGAGTCACGAACACCTTGGACGGGACAAATATAACTTGTAGAAACTGACCGCATAGTCCTGGGTCCCCCGGTTTGAGAGTATGATGATAATTTACCAAAATCACACTTAGACTTTAAAACAGGCCGTTAAGGGGTGAAAACCCGAACCAACCCCCAAAAGACCCCTTAGGAGGCGCGAACCCCTCATACGATACCAATGTAACTTGTTGGAACTGACCGCATACTCCCGGGTCTCCCGATTTGAGAGTATGATGATAATTTGAAAAAATCACGCTTAGACTTGAAAACAGGCCAGTAATGGGTGAAAGCCCGAACCAGCCCCCAAACGTCCCCATAGGAGGCACAAACACCTCACACGGGACCAATCTAACTTGTAGTAACTAACCGCTTAGTCCCGGGTCTCTCGGTTTGAGAGTATGACGATAATTTACAAAAATCACACTTAGACTTTCAAACAGGCCGTTAAAGGGTGAAAACCCGAACCAGCCCCCAGACGACACCGTAGGATGCACGAACACCTTGCACGGGACAAATGTAACTTGTAAAAACTGACCGCATAATCCCGGGTCTCTCGGTTTGAGAGTATGACGATAATTTGCAAAAATCACACTTAGAGTTTAAAACAGGCCGTTAAAGGGTGAAAACCCGAACCAGCCCCCAGACGACACCATAGGAGGCATGAACTCCTTGCACGGGACAAATGTAACTTGTAAAAACTGATCGCGTAGTCCCGGGTCTCTTGGTTTGAGAGTATGACGATAATTTACCAAAATCACACCTAGACTTGAAAACAGGCAGTTAATGGGTGAAAACCCGAACCAGCCCCCACCGGACCCCGTAGGAGGCATGACCACCTCGTACGGGACCAATGTAACTTGTAGGAACTGATCGCATAGTCCCGGGTCTCCCGATTTGAGAGTATGATAATAATTTGCAAAAATCACGCTTAAACTTCAAAACAGGACGTTAAAGGGTGAAAACCCAAACCGTCTCCCAAACGACCCCGTAGGAGGTACGAAACCTCGCACGGGACCAATGTAACTTGTAGGAACTGATCGCGTAGTCTCGGGTCTCCCGGTTTGAGAGTATGACGATAATTTGCAAAAATCACACTTAGACTTGAAACACAGACCGTTAAAGGTTCAAAACCCAAACCAGTACCCAAAGGACCCAGTAGGAGGCACGAACACCTCGCACGGAACCAATGTAAGTTGTAGGAACTGACCGCGTAGTCCCGGGTCTCCCGATTTGGGAGTACGACGATAATTTGCAAAAATCACACTTAGAGTTGAAAACAGGCCGTTAAAGGGTGAAAACCCAAAACGGTCCCCAGACCACCCCGTAGGAGGCATGAACACCTCGCACGGGACCAATGTAAGTTGTAGGAACTGACAGCGTAGTCCTGGCTCACCCGGTTTGAGAGTATGACAAAAATTTTCAAAAATCACACTTAGACTTGAAAACAGGCCGTTAAAGGGTGAAAACACAAAACAGCCCCAAACGACCCCGTAGGAGGCACAAACACCTCACACGGGACCAATGTAACTTGCAGGAACTAACCGCGTAGTCCCGGGTCTCCCAGTTTGAGAGTATGACGATAATTTGCAAAAATCACACTTAGACTTGAAAATAGGTCATTAAGGGGTGAAAACCCAAACAAGCCCCCAAACGTCCCCGTAGGAAGCACGAACACCTCGCACAGGACCAATATAACTTGTAGTAACTAACCGCGTAGTCTCGGGTCTCCCGATTTGAGAGTATGATGATAATGTGCAAAAATCATACTTAGACCTGAAAATAGGTCGTTAAAGGGGGAAAACTGGTACCAGACCCCAAACGACCGAATAGGAAGCACGAACACCTCGGACACGATCAATGTAACTTGTAGGAACCGACCACATAGAGTCGGGTCTCCCGTTATGAGAGTATGATGATAATTTGCCAAAATCACAATTAGACTTGAAAACATGCCGTTAAAGTACGAAAACTCGAACCAGCCCCCAAACGACCCCGTATGTGGCACGAACACCTCGTAGGGGACCAATGTAACTTGTAGGAACTAAGCGCGTTGTCCCAGGTCTCCCGGTTTGAGATTATGCTGATAATTTGCCAAAATCGCACTTAGAAGTGAAACAGGCCGTTAAAGGGTGAAAACATGAACCAGCCCCCAAATGACCCCGAAGGAGGCACGAACACCCCGCACGGGACCAATGTAACTTGTAGGAACTAATCGCGTAGTCCCGGGTATCCCGGTATGAGAGTATAACAATAATTTGCAAAAATCACACTTAGACTTAAAAACAGGCCGTTAAAGGGTGAAAATAGGTCGTTAAAGGGTGAAAATCTGAACCAGCTCCCAAACGACCCGGTAGGAGGCATGTACACCTCGCACGGGACCAATGTAACCTGTAGGAACTGATCGCGTAGTCTCGGGTCACTCGGTTTGAGAGTATGATGATAATTTGCAAAAATCACACATAGACTTGAAAACAAACCGTTTAAGGGTGAAAACTCGAACCAGCCACCAAACAACCCCATAAGAGGCACGAACACATCGCACGGGACTAATGTAACTTGTAGGAACTGACCGCGTAGTCTCGAGAGTCTCGATTTGAGAGTATGACGATAATTGGCAAAAATCACAGTTAGACTGGAAAACAGGCCGTTAAAGGGTGGAAATTCGAACCTGCCTCCAAACGACCACGTAGGAGGTGTGAGCACCATGCACGGGACCAATGTAACTTGTAGGAACTAACCGTGTAGTCCCGGGTCTTCCATCTTGAGAGTATGACAATAATTTGTAAAAATCACACTTAGACTTGAAAATAAGCCATTAAAAGGTAAAAACCCAAACCAGCACCCAAACGACCCTGTAGGACGTACAAACACCTCGCACGGGACCAATGTAACTTGTAGGAACTGACCGTGTAGTCTCGGGTCTCCCGGTTTGAGAGTATGACGATAATTGGAAAAAATCACACTTAGACTTGAAAAAAGGCCGTGAAAGGGTGAAAACCTAAACCAGCCCCCAAACGTCCCCGTAGGAGGCATGAACACCTCGCACAGGACCAATCTAACTTGTAGAACTGACCACGTAGTCCTAGGTCTCCCAGTTTGAGAGTATGATGATAATTTGCAAAAATCACATTAGACTTGAAAACAGACCGTTAAATGGTGAAAACCCGAACCAGCCCCCAGACGACACCGTAGGAGGAACGAACACCTTGCACGGGACCAATGTAACTTGTAGGAACTGACAGCCTAGTCTTGAGTCTCCCGGTTTGAGAGTATGACGATAATTTTCCAAAAGCACACTTAGACTTTAAAACAAGCCGTTAATGGGTGAAAACCCAAACCAGCCCCCAGATGACCCCGTAGGAGGCACAAACACCTCGTACGGGACCAATGTAACTTGTAGGAACTGACCGCATAGTCCCGGTTCTCTCGATTTGAAAGAATGACGATAATTTGAAAAAATCACACTTAGACTTGAAAACAGGCCGTTAGAGGGTGCAAACCCAAACTAGCCCCCTAACGACCCCTGAGGCGGCACGAACACCTCGCACGGGACCAATGTAACTTGTAGTAATTGACCGCGTAGTCCCGGGTCTCCCAGTTTGAGAGTATGATGATAATTTGCAAAAATGACACTTAGACTTGAAAATAGGTCGTTAAAGGGGGAAAACCCAAACCAATCCCCAAACGACCCCGTAGGAGGCACGAAGACCTCGCACGGGACCAATCTAACGTGTAGGAACTGACTGCGTAGTCCTGGGTCTCCCGATTTGAGAGTATGAAGATAATTTGTCAAAATCACACTTAGACTTGAAAATAGGTCGTTAATGGTTGAAAACCCGAACCAGCCACCAAATGATCCCGTAGGAGGCATGAACACCTCTCACGGGACCAATGTAACTTGTAGGAACTGACCACGTAGTCCGGGGTCTCCTAACTTAAGAGTATGAAAATAATTTCCTCAAATCACACTTAGACTTGAAAATAGGCCGTTAAAGGGTGAAAACCCAAACCAGCCCTTAAACGACCCCGAAGGAGGCACAAACACCTCGCACGCGACCAATGTAACTTGTAGGAACATACCACGTAGTCCCGGGTCTCCCGGTTTGAGAGTATGATGATAATTTGAAAAAATCACACTTAGACTTGAAACAGAGGCCGTTAAAGGTTGGAAACCAAAACCAGCCCTCAAACGACCCAGTAGGAGGCACGAACACCTCGCACGGGACCAATGTAACTTGTAGGAACTGACCGTGTAGTCTCGGGTCTCCCGGCTTGAGAGTATGACAACAATTTGCAAAAATCATACTTAGACCTAAAAATAGGCCGTTAAAGGGTGAAAACCCAAACAAGCCCCCAAATGACCTCGTAGGAGGCACAAACACCTCGCATGGGACCAATGTAACATATAGGAACTGACCGCATATTCTCGAGTCTACCGGTTTGAGAGTATGAAGATAATTTGCAAAAATCACACTTAGACTTGAAAACAGGCCATTAAAGGGTGATAACCCAAACCAGCCACCAAACGTCCCCATAGGAGGCACGAACACCTCGCACGGGACCAATCTATCTTGTAGTAACTGACCGTGTAGTTTCGAGTCTCTCGGTTTGAGAGTATGACGATAATTTACAAAAATCACACTTAGACTTGAAAACAGGTCGTTAAAGGGTGAAAACCCGAACCAGCCCCAGACGACACCATTGGAGACACGAACACCATACACAAGATAAATGTAACTTGTAAAAACTTACCGCGTAGTCCGGGGTCTCTCGGTTTGAGAGAATGATGATAATTTACCCAAATCACACTTAGACTTGATAACAGGCCGTTAATGGGTGATAACCCGAACCAACCCCCAGACGACCCCGTATGAGGCACGAAGACCTCGTACGGCACCAATGTAACTTGTAGGAACTGACCGCATAGTCTTGGGTCTCCTGATTTGAGAGTATAATGATAATTTGCAAAAATCACACTTAGACTTGAAAACAGGTCGTTAATGGGTGAAAACCCGAACCAGACCCCACACGACCTCGTAGGAGGCACGAATACCTCGTACGGGACCAATGTAATTTGTCGGAACTGACCGAATAGTCCTGGGTCTCCCAATTTGAGAGTATGACAATAATGTACAAAAATTAACCTTAAACTTGAAAACAGGCCATTAAAGGGTGAAAACCCAAACCAGCCCCCTAACGAACCTGTAGGCGGCACGAACTCCTCGCACGGGATCAATGTAACTTATAGTAACTGACCGCGTAGTCTCGGGTCTCTCGATTTGAGAGTACGATGACAATCTACAAAAATCACACTTAGACTTGAAAGCAAGCCCTTTAAGGGTGAAAACTCGAAACATCCTCCAAACGACCCCGTAGGAGGCGCGAACACCTCGCACGGGACCAATGTAACTTGTAGGAACTGACCGCGTAGTCCCGGGTCTCCCGACTTGAGAGTATGAAAATAATTTGCAAAAATCACATTTAGACTTGAAAACAGGCCGTTAAAGGTTTAAAACCCAAACCAGTCCCCAAACGACCCCGTAGAAGGCACAAACACCTCGCACGGGACAAATGTAACTTATAGGAACTGACCGCGTAGTCCCGAGTCTCCCGGTTTGAGAGTATGATGATAATTTGCAAAAATCACACTTAGACTTGAAACACAGGCCGTTAAAGGTTGAAAACCCAAACCAACCACCAAACGACCCCGTAGGAGGCACGAACACCTCGCACGGGACCAATGTAACTTGTAGAAACTGACCACGTAGTCTCGGGTCTCCTGACTTGAGAGTATGGCAATAATTTTCAAAAATTACACTTAGACTTGAAAACAGGCCGATAAAGGGTGAAAACCCAAACCAGCCCCCAAACGACCCCGTAGGAGGCACAAACACCTCGTACGGGACCAATGTAACTTACAGGAACAGACCGCGTAGTCCCGGGTCTCCCAGTTTGAGAGTATGATGATAATTTGCAAAAATCACACTTAGACTTGAAAACAGGTCGTTAAAGGGTGAAAACCCAAACCAGCCCCCAAAGTCCCCATAGGAGGCACGAACACCTCGCACGGGACCAATCTAACTTGTAGTAACTGACCGCGTAGTCCCGGGTCTCTCGGTTTGAGAGTTTGACGATAATTTGCAAAAATCACACTTAGACTTGAAAACAGGTCGGTAATGGGTGAAAACCCGAACCAGCCCCCAAACGTCCCCATAAGAGGCACAAATACCTCGCACGAGACCAATCTAACTTATAGTAACTGATCGCGTAGTCCCGGGTCTCCCGGTTTGGGAGTATGACGATAATTTGCAAAAATCACACTTAGACTTGAAAACAGGACGTTAAAGGGTGAAAACCCAAAACGGCCCCCAGACCACCCCGTAGGAGGCACAAACACCTCGCACGGGACCAATGTAACTTGTAGGAACTGACAGCGTAGTCCTGCCTCACCCGGTTTGAGAGTATGATAATAATTTGCAAAAATCACACTTAGACTTGAAAACATGCCGTTAAAGGGTGAAAACACAAAACAGCCCCAAACGACCCCGTAGGAGGCACAAACACCTCGCACGGGACCAATGTAACTTGCAGGAACTGACTGCGTAGTCCCGGGTCTCCCGATTTGAGAGTATGACGATAATTTGCAAAAATCACACTTAGACTTGAAAATAGGCCGTGAAAGGGTGAAAACCCAAACCAGCCCCCAAACGTCCCCGTAGGAGGCACGAACACCTCGCACAGGACCAATCTAACTTGTAGTAACTGATCGCGTAGTCCCAGGTCTCCCAGTTTGAGAGTATGACGATAATTTGCAAAAATCACATTAGACTTGAAAACAGGCCGTTAAATGGTGAAAACCCGAACCAGCCCCCAGACGACACCGTAGGAGGCACGAACACCTCATACGGGACCAATGTAGCTTGTAGGAACTGACAGTGTAGTCCCGGTTCTCTCGATTTGAGAGAATGGCAATAATTTTCAAAAATTACACTTAGACTTGAAAACAGGTCGTTAAAGGGTGAAAACCCAAACCAGCCCCCAAACGACCCCGTAGGAGGCACAAACACCTCGTACGGGACCAATGTAACTTACAGGAACAGACCGCGTAGTCCTGAGTCTCCCAGTTTGAGAGTATGACGATAATTTGCAAAAATCACACTTAGACTTGAAAACAGGCCGTTAAAGGGTGAAAACCCAAACCAGCCCCCGAACGTCCCCGTTGGAAGCACGAACAGCTCGCACGGGACCAATCTAACTTGTAGTAACTGACCACGTAGTCTCGGGTCTCTCGGTTTGAGAGTATGATGATAATTTGCAAAAATCACACATAGACTTGAAAACAGGCCGTTAAAAGGTGAAAATCGCAACCAGCCCCTAGACGACACCGTAGGAGGCATGAACACCTTGCACGAGACAAATGTAACTTGTAGAAACTGACCGCATAGTCCCGGGTCTTTCGATTTGAGAGTATGATGATAATTTACCAAAATCACACTTAGACATAAAAACAGGTCGTTAATGGGCGAAAACCCGAACCAACCCCCAAACGACCCCGTAGGAGGCGCGAACCCTCGTACGGGACCAATGTAACTTGTAGGAACTGACCGAACAGTCCCGGGTCTCCCGATTTGAGAGTATGATGATAATTTGCAAAAATCACACTTAGACTTGAAAACAGGCCGGTAAAGGGTGAAAACCCGAACCAGCCCCCAAACGTCCCCATAATAGGCACAAACACCTCGTACGGGACCAATCTAACTTGTAGTAACTGATTAACTGATCGCGTTGTCCCGAGTCTCTCTGTTTGAGAGTATGACGATAATTTGCAAAAATCACACTTAGACTTAAAAACAGGCCGTTAAATGGTGAAAACCCGAACCAGCACCCAAACGACCCCGTAGGAGGCACAAACACCTCGTACGGGACCAATGTAACTTTAGGAACCGACCGCATAGTCTTGGGTCTCCCGATGTGAGAGTATGATGATAATTTGTTAAAATCACAATTAGACTTTAAAATTGGCAGTTAATGGGTGAAAACCCGAACCATCCCCCACACGACCCCATAGGAGGCACGAATACCTCGTACTGGACCAATGTAACTTGTAGGAACTGACCGCATAGTCCCGGGTCTCCCGATTTCAGAGTATGAAAATAATTTGCAAAAATCATGCTTAGACTTGAAAACGGGACGTTAAAGGGTGAAAACCAAAACCATTCACCAAATGACCCCGTAGGAGGCACGAACACCACGCACGGGACCAATGTAACTTGTAGGAACTGAATGCATAGTCTCGGGTCTCTCGATTTCGGAGTATGATGATAATTTGCAAAAAGCACACTTAGACTTGAAACACAGGCCGTTAAAGGGTAAAAACCAAAAACGGCCGCCACACCATCCCGTAGGAGGCACGAACATCTCGCACGGGACCAATGTAACTTGTTGGAACTGACCGCGTCGTCCTGGCTCTCCCGGTTTGAGAGTATGACTATAATTTGCAAAAATCACACTTAGACTTGAAAACAGACCGTTAAAGGGTGAAAACCCAAAACAGCCCCAAACGACCCCGTAGGAGGCACAAACACCTCACACAGGACCAATGTAACTTGCAGGAACTGACCGCGTAGTCCCGGGTCTCCCGGTTTGAGAGTATGACGATAATTTGTGAAAAGCACACTTAGACTTGAAAACAGGCCGTTAAAGGGTGAAAATCCAAACCAACCCCCCAACGTCCCCGTAGGAAGCACGAACACCTCGCACGGGACCAATCTAACTTGTAGTAACTGACCACGTAGTCTCGGGTCTCTCGGTTTGAGAGTATGACAATAATTTGCAAAAATCACACTTAGACTTGAAAACAGGCCGTTAAAGGGTGAAAACTGCAACCATCCCCCAAACGACACCGTAGGAGGCACGAACACCTTGCATGGGACAAATGTAACTTGAAGAAACTGACCGCATAGTCCCGGGTCTCCCGGTTTGAGAGTATGACGATAATTTACCAAAATCACACTTAGACTTAAAAATAGGCTGTTAATGGACGAAAACCTGAATCAACCCCCAAACGACCCCGTAGGAGGTGTGAACACCTCGTACGGGACCAATGTAACTTGTAGGAACTGATGGCATAGTCCCGGGTCTCCCTATTTGAGAGTATGATGATATTTTGCAAAAATCACACTTAGACTTGAAAACAGGTCGGTAATGGGTGAAAACCCGAACCAGCCCCCAAACGTCCCCATAAGAGACACAAATACCTCGCACGAGACCAATCTAACTTGTAGTAACTGATCGCGTAGTCTCGGGTCTCCCAGTTTGGGAATATGACGATAATTTGCAAAAATCACACTTAGACTTGAAATAAGGACGTTAAAGGGTGAAAACCCAAAACGGCCCCCAGACCACCCCGTATGAGGCACAAACACCTCACACGGGACCAATGTTACTTGTAGGAACTGACAGTGTAGTCCTGGCTCACTCGGTTTGAGATTATGATAATATTTTGCAAAAATCACACTTAGACTTGAAAACATGCCGTTAAAGGGTGAAAACCCAAAATAGCCCCAAACGACCCCGTAGGAGGTACAAACACCTCGCACGGGACCAATGTAACTTGTAGGAACTGACCGCATAGTCCCGGGTCTCCCGGTTTGAGAGTATGATGATAATTTTCAAAAATCACACTTAGACTTGAAAACAGGCTGTTAAAGGGTGAAAACCCAAACCAGCCCACGAACGTCCCCGTAGGAAGCACGAACAGCTCGCACGGGACCAATCTAACTTGTAGTAACTGACCACGTAGTCTCGGGTCTCTCGGTTTGAGAGTATGACGATAATTTGCAAAAATCACACTTAGATTTGAAAACAGGTCGTTAAAGGGTGAAAATCGCAACCAGCCCCCAGACGACACCGTAGGAGGCACGAACACCTTGCACGGGACAAATGTAACTTGTAGAAACTGACTGCATAGTCCCGGGTCTCACGGTTTGAGAGTATGACGATAATTTACCAAAAACACACTTAGACTAAAAAACAGGCTGTTAATGGGCAAAAACTCGAACCAACCCCAAAACGACCCCGTAGGAGGTGCGAACCCATCGTACGGGACCAATGTAACTTGTAGGAACTGACCGCATAGTATCGGGTTACCCGATTTGAGAGTATGATGATAACTTGCAAAAATCACACTTAGACTTGAAAACAGGCCGGTAATGGGTGAAAACCCGAACCAGCCCCCAAACGTCCCCATAGGAGGCACAAACACCTCGTATGGGACCAATCTAACTTGTAGTAACTGATCGATTAGTCCCGGGTCTCTCTGTTTGAGAGTATGACGATAATTTGCAAAAATCACACTTAGACTTAAACATAGGCCGTTAAAGGGTGAAAACCCGAACCAGCACCCAGACGACCCCGTAGGAGGCACAAACACCTCGTACGGGAACAATGTAACTTAAGGAACTGACCGCATAGTCCCGGGTCTCCCGATTTGAGAGTATGATGATAATTTGTTAAAATCACAATTAGACATGAAAACTGGCAGTTAATGGGTGAAAACCCGAACCAGCCCCCACACGACCCCGTAGGAGGCACGAACACCTCGTACGGGACCGATGTAACTTATAGGAACTGACCGCATAGTCCCGGGTCTCCCGTTTTGAGAGTATGACAATAATTTGCAAAAATCATGCTTAGACTTGAAAACGGGACATTAAAGGGTGAAAACCAAAACCATCCCCCAAACGACCCCGTAGGAGGCACGAACACCACGCACAAACCAATGTAACTTGTAGGCTCTCCATTTCGGAGTATGACGATAATTTGCAAAAAGCACACTTAGACTTGAAACACAGGCCATTAAAGGTTGAAAACCCAAACCAGCACCCAAAGGACCCACTAGGAGGCACAAACACCTCGCACGGGACCAATGTAACTTGTAGGAACTGACCGCGGAGTCCCGGGTCTCCCGATTTGGGAGTATGACGATAATTTGCAAAAATCACACTTAGACTTGAAAATAGGCCATTAAAGGGTGAAAACCCAAAACGGCCCCCAGACCACCCCGTAGGAGGCACGAACACCTCGCACGGGACCAATGAAACTTTTAGGAACTGACCGCGTAGTCCTGGCTCTCCCGGTTTGAGAGTATGACAATAATTTGCAAAAATCACACTTAGACTTGAAAACATGCCGTTAAAGGGTGAAAACCCAAAACAGCCCTGTTGGAGGCACAAACACCTCGTACGGGACAAATGTAACTTGTAGGAACTGACCGCGTAGTCCCGGGTATCCCGGTTTAAGAGTATGACAATAATTTGCAAAAATCACACTTAGACTTGAAAACAGGCCGTTAAAGGGTGAAAACCCAAACCAGCCCCCGAACGTCCCCGTAGGAAGCACGAACAGCTCGCACGGGACCAATCTAACTTGTAGTAACTGACCACGTATTCTCGGGTCTCTCGGTTTGAGAGTATGACGATAATTTCCAAAAATCACACCTGGACTTTAAAACAGGTCGTTAAGGGTGAAAACCGCAACCAGCCCCCAGATGACACCATAGGAGGCACGAACACCTTACACGGGACAAATGTAACTTGTAGAAACTTACCCGCATAATCCGGGGTCTCCCGGTTTGAGAGTATGACGATAATTTACCAAAATCACACATAGACTTAAAAACAGGCCGTTAATGGGCGAAAACCCGAACCAACCCCCAAACGACCCCGTAGGAGGCGCGAACCCATCGTACGGGACCAATGTAACTTGTAGGAACTGACCGCATAGTCCCGGGTCTCCCAATTTGAGAGTATGATGATAATTTTCAAAAATCACACTTAGACTTGAAAACAGGCCGGTAATGGGTGAAAACCCGAACCAGCCTCCAAACGTCCCCATAGGAGGCACAAACACCTCGCACGGGACCAATCTAACTTGTACTAATTGATCGCGTAGTCCCGGGTCTCTCTGTTTGAGAGTATGACGATAATTTGCAAAAATCACACTTAGACTTAAAAATAGGCCGTTAAAGGGTGAAAACCCGAACCAGCACTGAGACGACCCCGTAGGAGGCACAAACACCTCGTACGGGACCAATGTAACTTTAGGAACTGACCGCATAGTCCCGAGTCTCCCGATTTGAGAGTATGATGATAATTTGTTAAAATCACAATTAGACTTAAAAACTGGCAGTTAATGGGTGAAAACCCGAACCAACCCCCACACAACCCCGTAGGAGGCATGAAGACCTCGTACGGGACCAATATAGCTTGTAGGAACTGACCGCATAGTACCGGGTCTCCCGATTTGAGAGTATGACAATAATTTGCAAAAATCATGCTTAGACTTGAAAACGGGACGTTAAAGGGTGAAAACTAAAACCATCCCCCAAACAACCCCGTAGGAGGCACAAACACCTCGCACGGGACCAATGTAACTTGCAGGAACTGGCCGCGTAGTCCCGGGTCTCCCCGTTTGAGAGTATGATGATAATTTGCGAAAAGCACACTTAAACTTGAAAACCGGTCGTTAAAGGGTGAAAACCCAAACCAACCCCCCAACGTCCCCGTAGGAAGCACGAACACCTCGCACGGGACCAATCTAAATTGTAGTAACTGACCACCTAGTCTCGGGTCTCTCGATTTGAGAGTATGACAATAATTTTCAAAAATCACACTTAGACTAGAAAACAGGCCGTTAAAGGGTGAAAACTATAACCATCCCCCAGACGACACCGTAGGAGGCACGAACACCTTGCACGGGACAAATGTAACTTGAAGAAACTGACCGCATAGTCCCGGGTCTCCCGGTTTGAGAGTATGACGATAATTTACCAAAATCACACTTAGACTTAAAAACAGGCTGTTAATGGGTGAAAACCAGAACCAACCCCCAAACGACCCCGTAGGAGGTGCGAACCCCTCGTACGGGACCAATGTAACTTGTAGGAACTGACCGCATAGTCCCGGGTCTCCCTATTTGATGATAGGGGGAGAAATGGTATCTATTCCTATTATTATCGTATCTTCGTTTGGGGGAGATTTATCTTAGGGGGAGACGTCTTTCTAAGTATGTCATGTGTTTAAAGGCGGTGAATAATTAATTAATTGCATTTAATATTTTGATATTCCCTATGCATTTGATAAGTTTGCTTAAGTGTGCAGGAATTATTCTAAAGCGGCATCTTTCTATGGCAAAGCGTTTGATCCTTGGGTTGAGTCAAGATTGGGCGGGTTATGTTTTGAGTCTAGTAGAGCTTGACGGCCCTTTAGGATTTTTGTTTGGTTTTTGTCCCGGAATAGCCAAAGGGGGATATTTGTAAGGACACAAATTTCCAATTGAGTCCATATATAGTTTTGGCTCAATTCCGGACAAAAACATTTATTCATAGGATAGTATTTATTGTAATATTCTCAAGCCTATGAAGTGTGTGTTGAAGACGTAGAGGCAAAGAATTTAAAGCTTCATCAAAATGCCGGTTTGTGTGCCTCGTTTCTACGTCATCAATTAAGGTTCCATGCTCCCAAGGTATGAATGTAATTATATGTATATAGGAGTTTGGAACAATTTGTATTGGGTGTTAGGTTAATAAAAACTGCATTTTATTTTTCAGAAAGAATCTATTAGAAACTCAAAAATAAGTATATAAAAGTTTATAAAATTTCTGGGCCAAAATCGAATTTTTAAATCTTTCTGGTCGTTCGTTAGAAATGTCGTTCGAACGAGTTTTTTCGTTCGAACCAGGTTTCGTTCGAACGAGTTTTGTCGTTCGAACCAAGTTCGTTCGAACGAGTTTTGCCAACAACCCTAATCTGGTCAGTCGTTCGATATGTCGTTCGAACGAGTTTTCGTTCTAACGAGATATCTAACAAGATTCTAACGAGCCCAGGCTGGTCGCTAGTTAGAAGTCTCGTTCGAACGAGAGTCAAGTTCGTTCGAACGAGACGTCAGGCGGGAACGGTTTTGAGCAGTTTTTGGCAGTTTTTTCCCCACTCCTCCACTTGGTTTTCAACCAACTTTTTCAAACTTTATTATGTGCGGGAAACACATTTTCCAAGACAACTTTTCCATCCTAATACATCTCCTAGAGAGAGTTTGAGAGATCATTCCAAAAAGGAAAATGTTCATGTTTTAAGTGTTCTTCAACTTTAAGAAAAATCTTTAAACACTTAGTTTACACCCATTGTTGTTTATTCCAAGTTCCATATATACATATCTTTACTTGGAAGTTTTTGGCACCGGTTTTCTCTACCAAATTCAAGAGACGTTTTGGGTTTGCTTCTACACCCCATCACAAAGAAGACTTTTGTTAAGATTCTACCCACACGGAGAAAGGCTCCATGCTTGGGTGACGGTGACCATATAAAGTCACATTGGTGAATTCCGAGACCACGGTGGAGCTCCGTTGGTTATCCGCTAATTGGAGGTTGATACAAGAAGAAGCATCACGGCTTGAGAGGGTTCGAGTTTAGGAAGTAAGTCTTTTGTCTTGTATTTTGTAATACCGTTTTTAGTGGATTTGAGGCTAGGGTCGTCCCGAGGTTTTTTCCCGTTAGTGGGTTTTTCCTCGTATATCGCGGTGTAGCGTGACATTGTTTATTTTTATCTTGTTCAAAACTTAGAATCCATGCTTAGGATAATTTCAAGATAAAATTCGGTTCAATTCTCACACTAATTTAATTTGGGACTTAAATTAAATATTGAGTAAAATTTGGTTTATTCAAGTCATTTACTAAAATTGGTTTCCCCTAACTTTGGATAATTATTAATCATGACTTAGGCAAATTCTAGGACTTGAATTCTGTTTATAATTAGTTTTGAAGATATTAAAACTCGGCCTTGTTTATTTGTTGAACCATCACTTGTTTTACAACACTTCCGCATCATCTCTATTGTGTTTTAAATTAAAAAGGAAATTATATATTTAATTGGGACAAAACTGCACCTTCAGATTGGTATCAGAGCCAAAAACGATAAATTATTTCGTTAAGATCTTTTAATTTTTGGATAAAATGGATTTTTCCCCATTTTCAAAATTTCCTATTTTTGATGGTTCAAACTACGCGTATTGGAAAGCGCGAATGAGATCAGCACTAAAATCTATCGACGAGAGAGTTTGGATGTCTGTTGTTACCGGATATTCCCCACCAACTTACTTAGTTGAAAATGAACGTGTTTTAAAACCCGCCGATAGATGGACTGAAAACGAGTTTAAACTTGCTAAATTTAATTCTCGAGGTCTAAATGCCTTATTTAGCGCTGTCGCACCGGATGAATTCCGACGTATTATGACGTGTGAAACCGCTAAAGAAGCTTGGGATATTTTACACTTAACTCATGAAGGAACTAGTGTCGTTAAGGGTTCAAAACTCCAAAACCTCACAACTCAATTTGAAACTATCAAAATGGATGAAAAAGAAACATTTGATAAATTTTATGCTCGACTTTCTGATATTGTTAATTCATCCTTTAACTTGGGAGAGAAAATACCTGACGACCGTGTTGTAAATAAAATTTTAAGGTCCCTACCCGATAGATTTATTCCAAAGGTGACCGTTTTAAATTCTTTACCCACTTTAGCCTCTACGAAATTAGAAGAGCTTGTAGGTGATTTACAAACCTATGAACTGGATATGTTTCCCTCTAAAACTGAAAAGAAAATTGAAAAGGGTGTTGCTTTAAAAGCCCAAAAAGAGGTCAAACAAGTAGTAGAGAGCGATAGTGATAGTGACTCGGAAGACATGGCTTTGTTTGCTCGTAAATTTAGAAAATTTCTTAAATTTAACAAAGATAAAGTTAAAAATGATTTTAAGAAATTTGATTCTTCTAAACATGATAAAAGCAAGAAGATTTCTAAAGACGAGAAAATCCCTAAACCTAGTAATGAACATTTAGATAGGGACGAGTCTAATAAGTGTTTTGGTTGTGAAGGTTATGGCCATAGGGCTTATGAGTGTCCCACTAAACTAAGGAAAGAGGGTAAACGAACCATTTCATATAATGCAACCCTTAGTGATAGTGATAAGGAAGAGAAGCCCGAATCCCCCACTAAGAAAAATTTTGTGGCTTTTATGGCTAGACATGTGAGTGATAATGAGAACTCATCGAATGATGAAATTATAGCACATGCCACTTCCAATGTCATTGTACATGATTCTCTTATTTTTGATGATAGTGAGAGTGAAGAAGAAAGAGAGAGTGAAAATGAAGATGAGGTTGATATGAGTGAACTTCAAAATGCTTTTCATGAATTATATAAAGAATCTATTAAATTGAAAAGAGCTAATTTGAAGTTAGAAGCGAGTTTAAGAGAGAGTGTCAAGGTCATTAATGAAAGTGCCTTAATAGAAGACCTTAGGACACATGAGAGGACTCTTCAAGAGAAGCTTAACTATGTAGAAGGCGAGAGAGATAGCCTTAGGGGTTTAATGGAATCCTTGAAAAAGGAGCTTCTTGCTTTTGAAGAGCGAAATGTTTTGCTAGAATCTATAATTTTAGAATTGGAAAATAAATTAAAAGATTCTAGTAATGTCAAATTTGATTTGGAATGTCATTCGAAAAAACTAGATAAAATGTTAGGAACGGTCCACATTAAAAATGACACTTTTGGTTTAGGCTTCAATTCTTGTAATGATTTTAACACTAAAGTCAAAACCAATGTTTTAGGAGAATCTTCTAGGAATGCATTTAATGATCACTCCTTAGATAAATCTTTTCGACATATTCTTACTTGTACACATTGTGGTCGAAAAGGTCATCTTAGGAAATTTTGTTTAGATCTTAAACGAATTCCTAGAAAATCCCATAGTAAAGTAACCACAATAGCTAACGTTCCTACACCCCAAGATTGTAATTCTTCATTAATTTGGGTTAGGAAATCCGACTTGGTTGCCTTACAAAATAGGGATTTTGATTCTCATTTACTTTCACATGCTTCCTCCCTTGCTAAATCTAAAGGATAAATGTGTTAGTGTTTGCATACTTTAGCGTTTGTACTTCATGCTATATTCATATGCTAAATGTATGCTCGTTTAGTCATTTTCTAGCCATTGCCTTATTTCATATCACATGCTAGAAATTATGACTTGTTTATCTTTTTGTATTATTTTTTGTGTTTGAATTAATTGAAAAATATAAAAAGATTTTTGTTTATCATTTGTGTTTTATTTATTTCATTTAAGCTTAATGAAAAATACAAATGATTTTTGTTTCGTCTATTGAGTATATATCTTTATTTTTGATTAAAAATGTTTAAAAAAAAACTCAAAAAGATTTTGTTTGGTGTGTATTTTTGTTTGACACACTTTATGTGGCATATATTTGTGTTTGAATCCTATCGTTTACGCTCCCATGTGGCTAGAACTTTTGGTTTAGATTTTCAATCCTTAAAATGTTCTTTACCATGTTTTATATGGAGTAGTTGGATTTTGTATTGTTTAAATGGATTCTATTTCTATATGCCTCTATTCACACATGCACGAGCTCTTTTGAAATCTTAATGTCACATGTTATATTTGAGCTTTTTGAGGTGTTCTCCTATCAATCTAGTCATCTGCATATCTATGACCTAGGAGGACTAGTGCATGTCAAAATCCATTGCATGTGAGATTTGTGCGAAAAATGAAAACATGATAAATTAATATATGCACGGGGAAGGGCTCTGAAAGGATGAATTAAATCCTTTGCGATAGTAAGCCACCGTTGATTGGATCTAAAAGAAATACGTGATCCAAAGGCCTAAAAACAGAATATTTGGCATTTCAAAGAAAACAATTGCCAAGGCCTATGTTTGTTTGATATATTCATTCAAAAACAAAAGAATATATATGCTCATTGAGGGAGAATTGGATGGTATATCAACGGTTTGCACAATGTCCGTTTATCCTAGTTGTCTTTAATGTCATGACTCTATTTGGTTTGTAGAATCATCATCATGCTAGGCTTGTATGCATTGTGTATGTTTGTTCACCGAGTTCAATCTACATTGTCACATGAGGTTATATTTCAATGTGATGAAGTTTGCAATCAAATGAGAACTCCGTGAACATTTCTTAAGTGTTTGGGTCTAAATTTAATTGTTGCTAGTTCACACCCCTACACTTCCGTTTCCATATGACACATTTTTGCCATACGAGTGTGCCAACTTATTGTATTTTGTGTCATGTGTGTGTTTATATCTATATATATATGCAAGTGCTCTCTTGGTATATTTAAAGTATATATATATATGATATTTGTTTGTCTTTGCTTTGTTTTTATTGCCCATATGTTGTCATGTCTTTTATTTTAAGCTTTCTCATGCTGTTTATTAGTTCTTTATCCTTTGCCTATTCCCGAACAAAAAGGGGGAGAATGATGATAGGGGGAGAAATGGTATCTAATCATATTATTATCGTATCTTCGTTTGGGGGAGATTTATCTTAGGGGGAGACGTCTTTCTAAGTAGGTCATGTGTTTAAAGGGGGTGAATAATTAATTAATTGCATTTAATATTTTGATATTCCCTATGCATTTGATGAGTTTGCTTAAGTGTGCAGGAATTATTCTAAAAGTTTATAAAAGTTTCTGGGCCAAAATCGAATTTTTAAATCTTTCTGGTCGTTCGTTAGAAATGTCGTTCGAACGAGTTTTTTCGTTCGAACCAGGTTTCGTTCGAACGAGTTTTGTCATTCGAACGAGTTTTGCCAACAACCCTAATCTGGTCAGTCGTTCGATATGTCGTTCGAACGAGTTTTCGTTCTAACGAGATATCTAACGAGATTCTAACGAGCCCAGGCTGGTCGCTCGTTAGAAGTCTCGTTCGAATGAGAGTCAAGTTCGTTCGAACGAGACGTCAGGCGGGAACGGTTTTGAGCAGTTTTTGGCAGTTTTTTCCCCACTCCTCCACTTGGTTTTCAACTAACTTTTTCATACTTTATTATGTGCGGGAAACACATTTTCCAAGACAAATTTTCCATCCTAATACATCTCCTAGAGAGAGTTTGAGAGATCATTCCAAAAAGGAAAATGTTCATGTTTTAAGTGTTCTTCAACTTAAAGAAAAATCTTTAAACACTTAGTTTACACCCATTGTTGTTTATTCCAAGTTCCATATATACATATCTTTACTTGGAAGTTTTTGGCACCGGTTTTCTCTACCAAATTCAAGAGAAGTTTCGGGTTTGCTTCTACACCCCATCACAAAGAAGACTTTTGTTAAGATTCTACCCACACGGAGAAAGGCTCCATGCTTGGGTGACGGTGACCATATAAAGTCCCATTGGTGAATTCCGAGACCACGGTGGAGCTCCGTTGGTTATCCGCTAATTGGAGGTTGATACAAGAAGAAGCATCACGGCTTGAGAGGGTTCGAGTTTAGGAAGTAAGTCTTTTGTCTTGTATTTTGTAATACCGTTTTTAGTGGATTTGAGGCTAGGGCCGTCCCGAGGTTTTTTCCCGTTAGTGGGTTTTTCCTCGTATATCGCGGTGTAGTGTGACATTGTTTATTTTTATCTTGTTCAAAACTTAGAATCCATGCTTAGGATAATTTCAAGATAAAATTCGGTTTAATTCTCACACTAATTTAATTTGGGACTTAAATTAAATATTGAGTAAAATTTGGTTTATTCAAGTCATTTACTAAAATTGATTTCCCCTAACTTTGGATAATTATTAATCATGACTTAGGCAAATTCTAGGACTTGAATTCTGTTTATAATTAGTTTCGAAGATATTAAAACTCGGCCTTGTTTATTTTTTGAACCATCACTTGTTTTACAACGCTTCCGCATCATCTCTATTGTGTTTTAAATTAAAAAGGAAATTATATATTTAATTGGCACAAAACTGCGCCTTCACTATTTGAGAGTATGATGATAATTTACAAAAATCACACTTAGACTTGAAAACAGGTCGGTAATGGGTGAAAACCCGAAACAGCCCCCAAACGTCCCCATAGGAGGCAAAAACACCTCGCACGTGACCAATCTAACTTGTAGTAAATGATCGCGTAGTCCCGGGTCTCTCTGTTTGAGAGTATGACGATAATTTGCAAAAATCACACTTAGACATGAAAACAGGCCGTTAAAGGGTGAAAACCCGAACCAGCACCCAGACGACACCATAGGAGGCACGAACACCTCATACGAGACCAATGTAACTTGTAGGAACTGACCACGTATTCTCGGGTCTTCCGACATGAGAGTATGAAAATAATTTTCAAAAATCACACTTAGACTTGAAAATAGGCCGTTAAAGGGTGAAAACCCGAACCAGCCGCCCGACGACACCGTAGGAGGCACGAACACCTTGCACGGGACCAATGTAACTTGCAGGAACTGATCGCGTAGTCCCGGGTCTCCCGGTTTGAGAGTATAATGATAATTTACCAAAATCACACTTAGACTTTAAAACAGGCCGTTAATGGGTGAAAACCCGAACCAACCCCCAAACGTCCCCGTAGGAGGCGCGAAACCCTCGTACGAGACCAATGTAACTTGTAGGAACTGACCGCATAGTCCCGGGTCTCCCGATTTGAGAGTATGACAATAATTTGCAAAAATCATGCTTAGACTTGAAAATGGGACGTTAAAGGGTGAAAACCAAAACCATCCCCAAAACGACCCCGTAGGAGGCATGAACACCACGCACGGGACCAATGTAACTTGTAGGAACTGAACGCGTTGTCCCGGGTCTCTCGATTTTGGAGTATGACGATAATTTGCAAAAAGCACACTTAGACTTGAAACACAGGCTGTTAAAGGTTGAAAACCCAAACCAGCACCCAAAGGACCCAGTAGGAGGCACAAACACCTCGCACGGGACCAATGTAACTTGTAGGAACTGACCGCATAGTCCTGGCTCTCCCGGTTTGAGAGTATGACAATAATTTGCGAAAATCACACTTAGACTTGAAAATAGGCCGTTAAAGGGTGAAAACCCAAAACAGCCCCAAACGACCCCGTAGGAGGCACAAACACCTCGTATGGGACCAATGTAACTTACAGGAACTGACCGCGTAGTCCTGGGTCTCCCGGTTTGAGAGTATGACGATAATTGGCGAAAAACACACTTAGACTTGAAAACAGGTCGTTAAAGGGTGAAAACCCAAACCAACCCCCCAACGTCCCCCTAGGAAGCACGAACACCTCGCACGGGACAAATCTAACTTGTAGTAACTGACCACGTAGTATCGGGTCTCTCGGTTGGAGAGTATGACAATAATTTGAAAAAATCACACTTAGACATGAAAACAGGCCGTTAAAGGGTGAAAACCCAAACCAGCACCCAGACGACACCATAGGAGGCACGAACACCTCATACGAGACCAATGTAACTTGTAGGAACTGACCACATATTCTCGGGTCTCCCGACATGAGAGTATGATAATAATTTGCAAAAATCACACTTGGACTTGAAAATAGGCCGTTAAAGGGTGAAAACCCAAACCATCCACCAAACGACCCCGTAGGAGGCACAAACACCTCGCACGGTACCAATGTAACTTGCAGGAACTGACCGCGTAGTCCCGGGTCTCCCGGTTTGAGAGTATGACGATAATTATCAATAATCACACTTAGACTTGAAAACAGGTCGTTAAAGGGTGAAAACCCAAACCAACCCCCAAACGTCCCCATAGGAGGCACGAACACCTCGCACGGGACCAATCTAACTTGTAGTAACTTACCGCGTAGTCCCGGGTCTCTCGATTTGAGAGTATGACGATAATTTGCAAAAATCAGACTTAGACTTGAAAACAGGCCGTTAAAGGGTAAAAACCCGAACCAGCCCCCAGACGACACCGTAGGAGGCACGAACACCTTTCACGGGGCAAATGTAACTTGTAGAAACTGACTGCATAGTCTCGGGTCACCCGGTTTGAGAGTATAATGATAATTTACCAAAATCACACTTAGACTTTAAAACAGGCCGTTAATGGGTGAAAACCCGAACCAACCCCCAAACGACCTCATAGGAGGCGCGAACCCCTCGTATGAGACCAATGTAACTTGTAGGAACTAACCGCATAGTCTCGGGTCTCCCTATTTGAGAGTATGATGATAATTTGCAAAAATCACACTTACACTTGAAAACAGGCAGTTAATGGGTGAGAATCCGAACCAGCCCCCACCCGACCCCGTAGGAGGCACGACCACCTCGTACGGGGCCAATGTAACTTGAAGGAACTGATCGCATAGTCCCGGGTCTCCAGATTTGAGATTATGACAATAATTTGCAAAAATCACGCTTAAACTTGAAAACAGGACGTTAAAGGGTGAAAACCCAAACGACCCATAGGAGGCACGAACACCTCGCACGGGATCAATCTAACTTGTAGTAACTGACCCCAAAGTCATGGGTCTCTCGGTTTGAGAGTATGACGATAATTTGCAAAAATCACACTTAGACTTGAAAACAGGCCGTTAAATGGTTAAAACCTCAACCAGCCCCCAGAGGACACCGTATGAGGCACGAACACCTTGCACGGGACAAATGTAACTTGTAGAAATTGACCGCATAGTCCCGGGTCTCCTGGTTTGAGAGTATGACGATAATTTACCAAAATCACACTTAGACTTAAAAACAGGTCGTTAATGGGCGAAAACCCAAACCAACCCACAAACGACCCCGTAGGAGGCGAGAACCCCTCCTACAGGACCAATATAACTTGGAGGAACTGACCGCATAGTCCCGGGTCTCCCGATTTGAGAGTATGATGATTATTTGCAAAAATCACACTTAGACTTGAAAACAGCCCAGTAATGGGTGAAAAGCCGAACCAGCCCCGAGATGACACCATAGGAGGCACGAACACCTTGCACGGGACAAATGTAACGTGAAGAAACTGACCGCATAGTCTCGGGTCTCCCGGTTTAAGAGTATGACGATAATTTACCAAAATCACACTTAGACTTAAAAACAGGCTGTTAATGGGCGAAAATCCGAACCAACCCCCAAACGACCCCGTAGGAGCTGCGAACCCCTCGTACGAGACCAATCTAACTTGTAGTAACAGATCGTATAGTCCCGGGTCTCTCTGTTTGAGAGTATGACGATAATTTGCAAAAATCACACTTAGACTTGAAAACAGGTCGGTAATGGGTGAAAACCCGAACCAGCCCCCAAACGTCCCCATAGGAGGCAAAAACACCTCGCACGAGACCAATCTAACTTGTAGTAACTGATCGCGTAGTCCCGGGCCTCTCTGTTTGAGAGTATGACAATAATTTGCAAAAATCACACTTAGACTTGAAAACAGGCCGTTAAAGGGTGAAAACCCGAACCAGCACCCAGACGACACCATAGGAGGCACGAACACCTCATACGAGACCAATGTAACTTGTAGGAACTGACCACGTATTCTCGGGTCTCCCGACATGAGAGTATGACAATAATTTGCAAAAATCACACTTAGACTTGAAAACAGGCCGTTAAAGGGTGAAAACCCGAACCAGCCACCAGACGACACCGTAGGAGGCACGAACACCTTGCACGGGACCAATGTAACTTGCAGGAACTGACCGCGTAGTCCCGGGTCTCCCCGTTTGAGAGTATGACGATAATTTGCGAAAATCACACTTAGACTTGAAAACCGGCTATTAATGGGCGAAAACCCGAACCAACCCCCAAACGACCCCGTAGGAGCTGCGAACCCCTCATACGAGACCAATCTAACTGGTAGTAACAGATCGTATAGTCCCGGGTCTCTCTGTTTGAGAGTATGACGATAATTTGCAAAAATCACACTTAGACTTGAAAACAGGCCGTTAAAGGGTGAAAACCCGAACCAGCACCCAGACGACACCATAGGAGGCACGAACACCTCATACGAGACCAATGTAACTTGTAGGAACTGACCACGTATTCCCGGGTCTCCCGACATGGGAGTATGACAATAATTTGCAAAAATCACACTTAGACTTGAAAACAGGCCGTTAAAGGGTGAAAACCCGAACCAGCCACCAGACGACACCGTAGGAGGCACGAACACCTTGCACGGGACCAATGTAACTTGCAGGAACTGACCGCGTAGTCCCGGGTCTCCCCGTTTGAGAGTATGACGATAATTTGCGAAAAGCACACTTAGACTTGAAAACCGGCTGTTAATGGGCGAAAACCCGAACCAACCCCCAAACGACCCCGTAGGAGCTGCGAACCCCTCATACGAGACCAATCTAACTGGTAGTAACAGATCGTATAGTCCCGGGTCTCTCTGTTTGAGAGTATGACGATAATTTGCAAAAATCACACTTAGACTTGAAAACAGGCCGTTAAAGGGTGAAAACCCGAACCAGCACCCAGACGACACCATAGGAGGCACGAACACCTCATACGAGACCAATGTAACTTGTAGGAACTGACCACATATTCCCGGGTCTCCTGACATGGGAGTATGACAATAATTTGCAAAAATCACACTTAGACTTGAAAACAGGCCGTTAAAGGGTGAAAACCCAAACCATCCACCAAACGACCCCGTAGGAGGCACAAACACCACGCACGGGACCAATGTAACTTGCAGGAACTGATCGCGTAGTCCTGGGTCTCCCGGTTTGAGAGTATGACGATAATTTGCAATAATCACACTTAGACTTGAAAACATGTCGTTAAAGGGTGAAAACCCAAACCAACCCCCAAACGTCCCCATAAGAGGCACAAACACCTCGCACGGGACCAATCTAACTAGTAGTAACTTACTGCATAGTCCCGGGTCTCTCGATTTGAGAGTATGATGATAATTTGCAAAAATCAAACTTAGACTTGAAAACAGGCCGTTAAAGGGTGAAAACCCGAACCAGCCCCTAGACGACACCGTAGGAGGCACGAACACCTTGCACAGGACAAATGTAACTTGTAGAAACTAACTGCATAGTCTTGGGTCTCCCGGTTTGAGAGTATAATGATAATTTACCAAAATCACACTTAGACTTTAAAACAGGCCGTTAATGGGTGAAAACACAAACCGACCCCCAAACGACCCCGTAGGAGGCACGAACCCCTCATACGAGACCAATGTAACTTGTAGGAACTGACCGCATAGTCCCGGGTCTCCCGATTTGAGAGTATGATAATAATTTGCAAAAATCACACTTAGACTTGAAAACAGGCCGGTAATGGGTGAAAACCCGAACCAGCCCCCAAACTTCCCCATAGGAGGCACAAACACCTCGCACGGGACCAATCTAACTTGTAGTAACTAACCGCGTAGTCCCGGGTCTCTCGGTTTTAGAGTATGACAATAATTTGAAAAATCACACTTAGACTTTAAAACAGGCTGTTAAAGGGTGAAAACCCGAACCAGCCCCCAGACGACACCATAGGAGGCACGAACACCATGCACGGGACAAATGTAACTTGTAAAAACTGACCGCGTAGTCCCGGGTCTCTCGATTTAAGAATATGACGATAATTTACCAAAATCACACTTAGACTTAAAAATAAGCCGTTAATGGGTGAAAACCCGAACCATCCCCCAGACGACCCCATAGGAGGCACGAACACCTCATACGGGACCAATGTAACTTGTAGGAACTGACCGCATAGTCCCGGGTCTCCCTATTTGAGAGTATGATGATAATTTACAAAAATCACATTTACACTTGAAAACAGGCAGTTAATGGGTGAGAACCCGAACCAGCCCCCACCCGACCCCGTAGGAGGCACGACCACCTCGTACGGAACCAATGTAACTTGTAGGAACTGATCACATAGTCTCGGGTCTCCCAATTTGAGAGTATGATAATAATTTGCAGAAATCACGCTTAAACTTGAAAACAGGACGTTAAAGGGTGAAAACCCAAACCATCCCCCAAACGACCCCGTAGGAGGCACGAAAACCTAGCATGGGACCAATGTAACTTGTAGGAACTGACCTCGTAGTCTCGGGTCTCCCGGTTTGAAAGCATGACGATAATTTGCAAAAATCACACTTAGACTTGAAACACAGGCCGTTAAAGGTTGAAAACTCAAACCAGCACCCAAAGGACCTAGCAGGAGGCACGAACACCTCGCACGGGACCAGTGTAACTTGTAGGAACTGACCACGTAATCCCGGGTCTCCCGGTTTGGGAGTATGACGATAATTTGCAAAAATCATACTTAGAGTTGAAAATAGGCAGTTAAAGGGTGAAAACCCAAAACGGCCCCCAGACCACTCCGTAAGAGGCACGGACACCTCAAACGGAACCAATGTAACTTATAGGAACAGGGCCGGAGATTAGATATAGCAGCCTAGAAAGGCATTGTTTGGCCTTAGTCTTTGTAGCACAAAAACTTAGACATTATATGCTGTCTTTTACAATTCATATTGTAACTAGATGTGATCCTATTAAGTATTTGTTGGCTAGAACTATCTTGATTGGCAGGGCAGCTAGGTGGTTCCTTATTCTCTCCGAATATGATTTAAAGTGTGTGGTTCCTCGTGCTATCAAGAGCCAGGCGTATGCTGATCTGTTGGCAATCTTTCCATCAGGAACGTTTGAACCACCTAAAGAAGACATTCCGGGAGACGACTTACAGGCCAACTATCTCGATGCAACCGATGAGGAATGGACGATGCAATTCGATGGGTCTTCGGTAGAGAAAAAAGGAGGGGCAGGGGTCATCCTTTCAAATGGAACGGAGGAGATTTATCTTTCCTACAAACAGGATTTCCCTTGCTCCAATAACGAAGCCGAATACGAAGCGTTGGTACTAGGGTTGCTGGAGGCTCTTCGAAGGGGAATTCGTTCACTCTGCATCAAGGGTGACTCGAATTTAGTAATTCAGCAAGTTAACGGAGAATATGCGTTGAAGCACATGAGTTTGGCGCCGTACAGGACGATCATTCAAAGGCTCCTCAACCAGTTCCATCGGACCACAATTAAAAGACATCCCAGAACGATGAACCGTCATCCAGACACTTATGCCACTATTGCTCAAAAGATGGTCATGAGGAGCGATACGACTATTGTTACGATCCAACGAAGAACAGCTCCTTCGGTGGTGCAGTCAATACTACCGATGGAGGGAGACGCGAATTGGAGAGGAGAGATCAGGAAGCAACTGAAGTCTGGCGAAGGAGCTATGGGACTAAGAGAGTTAGCCCAATACTTTACAAACCAGGGAAATCTTTACTACAGAAATGCAGGGGGATGGTTATCAAGATGCGTTGGGCCAGAGGAGGCAGAGCGGAGGTTGAAGAAAACACATGAGGAACACTGCGAAACAACTGAGATACCTCTTTATAGGAGAATTCAAAGAGGGGGATATTTTTGGCCTAAAATGAAACAGGATGCGGCAGAACTACAGCGGAATTGTGATAAGTGTCAGCTATTTTTCGAAGCAGCTGAGTGCCATTTCATTGAAGCCCAAACAGACTGGAGGCAGCCCTATATCGACTTTATTCAGGATGGAATTGTCCCAGCAGAGAAGATGGATGCGATGGGACTAAGGCGAAGGGCCCCGAGGTTCTATATCCAAGAGGGGCATCTTTATCGAAGGGGGTACTTCAACAGGCCATTGCGTTGCATTACAAAAGAAGAAGCAACTGAGGTCCTCAAACAAGCCCATGACCCAGCTCACATGGGAGGGGCCAAGTTATATGATCAGCTGATGACGTTGGGGTATTACTGGCCAACGATGGAAAAAGACTCCGCCGAATTTGCCCGAAAATGCAAGGCTTGCCAGCTTCATGGAAATATGATCCATGCCCCATCGGTGGACTTACACTCTCTGGCAACGCCTTATCCTTTCCACACTTGGGCGTTCGACCTCGTGGGGGCGATACATCCTTCGTCGAGGGGTAAGATATGGATACTGGTAGCAACGGAGTGCTTTACAAAATGGGCTGAAGCAATACCACTTAGAAGGGCAACGGCTGGGGTAGTGAGTAGCTTCATCAGAGAGTATATCATTTGCCGTTTTGGGATCCCAAAGGTTATTCTCTCAGATAATGGGACTCCCTTCGTCAACTCAGAAGTAACGATGCTCACGGACAAGTACTCCATTGTTCATCACACTTCAACGGTGGCATACCCGAAGGGGAATGGTCAGGCTGAAGCAACTAACAAAACTCTGGTTAATATCTTGGCTAAAACGATGGAGGACTTTACAGGATCGTGGGATGACAAGATACCAACAGTGTTGTGGGCCTATCGAACGACGAAGAGGAAGCCCACAGGGTACACTCCGTTCTCCCTTGTCTATGGGGCTGAGGCAATTCTTCCAGTGGAGTTGGAAGTTCCCTCGGCTCGATACGCCTTGTGAAGTAGCATGCTCCCTCAGAGCAGGCATGTGCAGTTGGAGGCATTGGATGAACACAGAGACAACGCGATGCAACATTTCCAAATGTATACAAAGCAGCTCTCTAGAGCATATGACAACATGGTAAGACCAAGGAGGTTCGTGGAGGGAGATCTCGTTTTGAAGGCAGCAGTGAAACACATTAGGGGACTTCCTCTGCCAAAGTTCGCAGCCAATTGGGAGGGACCTTTCATCGTGAACGAAGCTCATGATTCAGGTTATTGCCTAATTTCTAAGTTGGAGGAAGATAGGCCATTCAAAATTAACAATAAATGGCTGAAAGTATATCATGTGTAGACAGTTAGGTTGTACCATCGATGTATTGGGTCTTTTTTTATTATGAATATACAAGTTTTACTGATGATGTGAAGTATAGACATTGATATATGAAAGCAGGCATAACTCAGAGATAAATTGAAAAATGTACATTCTTTCATTCATTAAAGAAGAAAGCATTACAAGCAAAATGGGGAACTATTGCCCAAGAATTACATGAATGAAAGAAAGAAAATATGTACAGGAGTTTTACTACCCTAAGAGAAACCACAGATCCGGGGAAGAGAAAAAATCCCCGGGAAGGCCCGAAGAAGCTGATGCAAAGGAATTTTGAGCGTTGACAGCAACCTCTAGCCTGGTTTGCACCTGGGCGCGTTCAATAAGGAGCCTTTCTCGTTTTAGCTTGGCCAAACGCAGAGCTTCTTCGGCATTCGTTACTTCTTCATCCGCCGATTCCAAAAGAGGTGCCAGCTCAGCTAACTTAACCTCCTCAGCCCGTTGGTCCTCCTGGAGCTTTATCAGCACTTCCCTCTGGCCGATCAGTTGCTGGTTCTTCAAAGTCTTCAGATGCGTTATAAGCCAGTCAAAATGGAAACCATCACGCCCCAACTCCTTCAGAAAACCTAGAAATTGGTTGAGAAGGGATCTGGTAACACTGGCAGTGGGGGTACTAGCAATTTCAGCAACAACGATCGCCATGCCTTGCAGCCTGTGACTCATCACATGAATATTTGAGTGCAGGCAATCCGGTGTGAAGGTCTCACGATGGTGATCCACCAATTGTTCAATCACCAGCCGATGGTTGACGGGCATTTGAGGAGATTGCCGAAGCACCATGAGGCAGAACGAGTGAGGAGCTAAGTCGGGAAGAGGGACCTCATACGCAGATTCGCTCTCGACTGCAGCACCAGTCGTAGAACCTTGATCATCATGAATTGAATTTTCCGAAGCGTCAGGTTCTCGAAAGGGCGAGCCTACAGGTGAGAGGACTGGGGGCGAATCTTCCCGAGCAACCTGAAAAGAAAAGCCCAAATAGGGATATGAAAAATCTTAACAAGCGTTTTCATTGTTAAGTCACCGTTATAAGGTGGAGATTATATGAAAAATCTTAACAAGCGTTTTCGTTGTTAAGTCACCGTTATAAGGTGGAGATTATATAAAAATCTTAACAAGCGTTTTCGTTGTTCAGTCACCGTTATAAGGTGGAGATTACATAAAAATCTTAACAAGCGTTTTCGTTGTTAAGTCACCGTTATAAGGTGGAGATTACATAAAAATCTTAACAAGCGTTTTCGTTGTTAAGTCACCGTTATAGGGTGGAGATTATATAAAAATCTTAACAAGCGTTTTCGTTGTTAAGTCACCATTATAAGGTGGAGATTACATAAAAATCTTAACAAGCGTTTTCGTTGTTAAGTCACCGTTATAAGGTGGAGATTATATAAAAATCTTAACAAGCGTTTTCGTTGTTAAGTCACCGTTATAAGGTGGAGATTATATAAAAATCTTAACAAGCGTTTTCGTTGTTAAGTCACCGTTATAAGGTGGAGATTATATAAAAATCTTAACAAGTGTTTTCCTTGTTAAGTCACCGTTATAAGGTGGAGATTATATAAAATCTTAACAAACGTTTTCGTTGTTAAGTCACTATTATAAGAAGGAGTTTAAGCAGGGAGCTCTAACGAAGTACCTTGGCCAGGGGCATCCGTTGAAATTGAAGAACTACCTTCACTAGAACCCTTGAAGAAATAATTAATCAGCGGAGTGAAGGTAGCTTTGTTTGAAGAACCGATGCAACTTCGGCATATTCGGTCCAACGCCAAACGGTCAGCAGTCTCTTCGGCGTCAAGAGGCTCATCGGTATAAGGCTCATGACCTGTCGCTTCGAGCCCCAGAAGCTCGCAGACATCTTCTAGGGTTATCGTGAACTCGCCCCACGCAGCAATAAATGTGTGAGTCGTCACGTTCCAACGAGAAACAAGAATGGGGAGAGCAGCATTATTTTTGGAGAGAGTAAACTCACCAAACCATTTGGCCCGTTGAAGGCCAATCTTACTCAAAATATCACCATAGGAACTCACCATGTGAGAGTTCCAAGCAGCAAAATGGGCAGGAGAACCACCTGGTGCTTCGAAGTTAATTTGGGACCATTGGAAGTCCCCTCGCTCCAGACGAAACCGGAGAGTCCCCTCTGGAGGAAGAAAGCCCCACTTCGAGGTTTCTTCGTCCTCGTCACCCAGCACTAAGGACTCAAACTTGCATTCAAAGTTGACAGTCTTGCAAGCAGCAGCAAAGCAATCATCTTCGCCAAAAATGGGAGAGCGACGATAAAACCTTAACTGATCACGACGGACAGCGTCCAAGGCAGAGGCACCAGTAGTGGTGGCAACAGCAGTAGCAGGCGGCGCACTGGTTGAAGAGATGGTGGGATAACTTTGAGAAGCCATGACAGAGTGTTAGTGCAAACAAAAAACAACCTTGAGTCAGAGGAGCCTGAGCACGACAATGGCGGAAGAACAACCACAGAAGGTGGCGAAGATGATGCGAGCAAGAACAGGACGGCACAAGGTCGAACAGCAGGTTTCAGACGATCAACAATGGAAGCTTTTTCTCTCTCTCTCTAAAATACGAAGGAAATTTGAGACAAGTAGTGGGAAAGAAAGAAAAAGAATGGCTTTAAGTGATTTGGCCGTTTAATTTTTAAAGTTCGTCGTTTAAGTTTCCCACCATTGCACGTGTGTGGCCGCCTGCAATCATTTCAAATGTACATGTGGCACTTCGGGAAGTGTTCTGACATGAAAAAGACAACGCTACGTCATTCAATGACGTGACACCTGGGAAACTGCCATCAATTAATGAAGTGACACCTAGGGAACATCCACCGTTACCTTCCTAAGCAAGATTCAGTTTTGGGCGCCAAGATTTTCTCTGACATATCCAATAAACCCCCCAACGAAGAAGGTGTCCCAACGGTTCAAAAAAGGCACGATGTCCCCTCGACAGAAGCTTAAATGTTGTTTAGTTATGACTCAGTTACATCGGGGAGAATTTTTTCGCTTTTTTCGAACATTACTGCAAGAATATTAGCAGGTACTTCGGGAGAACTTCAGATATTCAAGCTGGAACGGTTGAGGCTCCGCATTAGAAAAAGCTGCAGGCCAGACAGAGAAGGTTCATCGGATTAAAAAGTTTTCGTGGAGGCACTTCTTGTTCCCACAACAAATCCCTCCACGAAGGGGCAAATGTAGAGGGGGCCTGAAGGTAATCCTGGGATTAGGGATAATCCACTAATTAGCAATAGTGTTCTGAGGATAAGCTCAGCGTGGCAACTCAAGCGTGGCATCTTGGTGAGGCAGCTCAGCGTGGCGTCTTGGTGAGGCAGCTCAGCGTGGCAACTCAAGCGTGGCATCTTGGTGAGGCAGCTCAGCGTGGTAACTCGTACTTTAGCTTATTGTTACTTTGCCATATTATAGCTTTGTTTATATTTACTACGAGTTATAATGACTGTAATGTTGTAACGAGAATAATGAATGGGCGTGAGGTCGAACGGTACTGGCGAGAGACCAGGCTTGGCAGGGCCTGGGAGAGTTTTCATGCTCTATCGAACAACCTCACCGTGGGAACTTTAGAGGGATTTGGTTTGGAGGATTGAGAAGTGGGGCACCGTTGGGGCTTGTCCTGACCATCTTAGATACACCTGGTAAAACACCGAAGGACCCTGACCGTGGAACCTCAAGCGGAGCAGCTTGGAGTTCCATCGGGCATTGAGTTATGAACCAAACAACCCTCTACTTAAATATCACATCTACTGTGGGTGATGTCACTAGCCTTCTAAACAATGTCAGACATGCACTTGAGTAAACCACCGTGGTATTTGGGGCTGTCAGATAGTTGGTGAGCCACCTCTGCGACAATAACCCCCTGACATACAGTGGTTAGGCAAAAGGCATGTCTTGGCATTTAATGTTTATGACGTAGGAAACAACTAGTGCATCAGGCATTTAATGTTGTGACCTAAAGTATGAGGGATGTCTTTCATAGTCTTTAATGACTGAGTTGCCTCGGGGGTGGTGTGGGGGGCTATTTAAGGACCCCAACCACCTTTGAGGAGAGATATAGAAAAAATGATCCTTTGAGAGTTCAGAAAAAGTTATTGTTAGAGATACATCATAGAGAGAATTATTGCAAATTAGAGGGCTTATCCACTCACCATTGTCATTATTACGAAGCTTTTAATACGCAAACAGAGACTCTTGAGAGTGGTTTTTGGTATGTTTTGTCTGCCTACCAAGGTGTATCTAGGGTCCTTGCTTCTCTCTCCCTCTAGCTAAGTTATTTCTAAAGTTCTTTATTATATTGAGGGTTATACACGAGATTTGTGAGTATAAGATGGGTTCCATACCTTCCAAACTGCTCTTTGTGTCTTGCGGCTAAATCACTAGTGTTTCTCCAATTAACCTTGCCATAACCATACTTAAAAGGGGTTACGCCTCCATCTTATCTAAACTACCCTCTTACACAAACCAACTCTCGTTGCAAGTGTAATTAGAATAGTAATCTTTTAGAAAATTAAAATTAACACCTCACAACTCTAGAAAATTAGATCTACACTCCTTTTAATTAATCACCCGCTAGGATCGATCAATTAGAATTTATGTCAATCTTAGAAATTAAATTTAGAGTTGAAATTCAAATGATAATACCCCATTTAAGAAACCCCTATCTCTAGTTCGAATCTAAAATGGGTATTATCACTAGAATTTCGATTTTCTCTCGAAAATCATTTACCCTCTCTCGAGGCGTAAATCTAAGGGTGAGGGATCAAAATTAACATTCAAATGGATAATTCAAGTAAACAAACTAATTAAACTAAAATAATATCAAATAAGGGTTTCACCCCACCCCTTGAAAGGGGTTTTATCCTAACATGATATGAAATATGACAAATTAATAATCAAGGCTATTAAAATAAAAGATAAGAGAATAGAACAAGCAAACCAAATCTCTTTGAGAAAGTTGAACTCTAGTCTTCCAATTTGAAGCATACACCTCTCAATTTGAATGATCAACAAATACACATGAAGCACTAACACACAAATTGATTCTCACTAGAATTAATTTCACTCAATTTAAATTGAAAATAAGAAAATAAAAAAACTAATTCTAATCTACTATTTATTTCTAACCCTAAAATTTCTCTCTACAATTTCCTCTCTCTAATCTAGAATTCTTTTTGGAGTCTTCTCTTTGCTTTTATAATGTAGGCATGGAGCATGGGGGTAATTTTTGGATTGGACATTAGTGTGCACATGAGGGGTGTGAGGTCATGTGGGTGAGGGTGGTGAGGATAAAATCTGATTTGATTTGAGGGGTATTTTGGGTGTTTGGTTAGAAGAGGTTAGTTAGGGGGTATAATAGGTAAAATGGTTAAAAGGTGGTTTAAGTCACATGGGGTAATTGAGTTGGCATTTGGTTTGGTTTGTTGGTTGTTGGCAGGTGTGAAGAAATCGTGCAATGCTTGGGAGTGGAAATGGGTTTTGCAAATGGGTTCAAATGGGTTTTGGGTTTGATTTGGAAAATGGGTATGGAGGTGGAGGGTTGCTGGACATGGGAATAGGGTGAGGTCGACGGCGGGTTCGCAGTTGTCGCGGCTGGGAATGGGTCATGGGCGCGCCGGTCGCGGCTGGCATGGTAGGTCGCCGGCGGGGGTTACGACGCTGGAGCTCGGACGCCGGATCTGGGGGCTCGGTTTTGGATCGGGTGAGGTGAGGGTAGTGAGAGAATGAGTGGACAGGTGGAGGGTTGAGGTCGTGGGTTCCGGCGATGGGCTGATGGTCGGACGCCGTCGAGATGGGAGATGGGGAGAGGGTCGGCATGAGCACGGGTATGGGTCACACCAGGGATGGCAGCTCCGACTGGAGCTGGCGAGGGGGCGGACAGCTAGGGGTTGTCGATAGGTATGGGAGTGAGGCGCCGGAGAAGGGGAGGTTGGATCGCAGGAGAGAGAGAGTGTAGGTGGGTTTTTAGTTTGTTAATGGTGGGTGAGGAGAGAGGAGAGAGAAGGATGGGTTGTAGGTTGAAGAAGGAGGGGGGGTATTGGGTATAGTGAGGGTGTAGGGGGTTTAGGTGAGGGTTAGGTTTAGGTTTAGGATAATGGTGATGTGTGTGTGTTTAATTTGAACCCTTAAAATGACACTAACAAAAACAAATTAAAACTAATAAAATTAAAATTCTAAAAAGTAAAAATCCTACTTCTAAAATAATAAAATAAAGATTCAATTAAAAATAAAAAGAAAAAGAAATGAAAAGAAAAATAAAAATGTAAATCTATTAAACTATAAAATTAAAGTCCTAAAAAAATAAAATCTAATAACTAAAAAAATAAATGAAATCCTAAAAATTAAAATCTTAATAAAATAAAACTAGAAACTAATCAAAATAAAATAAAATTATATTAATAAAAATAAAATAGAAAAATAGAAAATGAAACCTATAAAATACAAAATAAATCCTAAAAAAATAGAAATGACTCAAACTAAAAATCTAAAAAATAATAAAATGACACAAATAAAACACACACGGGCTTAGGGTAAGTTTGGCTAGGTTTAGGCTAGGGTTAGGGTACGGGAGAGGTAATTGGGGTACAAGATAAGGGTATTTAGCTCCATAAAATGCACAATTGCCTTGAAATACGCGTTTGAACACCGCAACGTACATTAAACCTGCATATTAAACATTTAAGCGCATAAGACCCATATTGTCGAGAAATAGCAACTAAAATACAACTATTCGGGGTATAAATAGTACAGTTTTGGGTGCTTATCACACCACCCCCAAACAGAGCGTTGCTAGTCCTCGAGCAATAAGATAGAGAGAAAGAGAAAGATAAGTAACCAAAAGTGTACCACTTTCGCGGGCACTTACGATTGCACTTAGCATGTGCAAAAAGCCTTTAAACCTATAGGTTGCCCTACAGGACGAGTTGTGTCTCGTGAGGGTTTGCAGGGAATATACCCACAAAATTCTTTATTTGCAAAAATTTATTAAAGGGCAGTCAATCTCTTATCAGATGTATAATAATCGCACAATCCATCACATGAGAAATATTTTGAGAAATACAAGCTAGAAGGTGTAAAAAGTTTAAGCTAAGTAAATACTCAAGGCACATCCTTCCTAGAACTCAACGTGTGTAGTGTGAATCAGTCAAAGCGGGTCGAGTATCACAAGAGTAATTCCCAGATTGCCTTGTTGGAATCAACACTTCAACTTCAAATCTCACGGATATATCACTCTCAAACGAACTCTCGAGATATGGGTCAGTGTATCGCTATTGTGTGTGAGGAGGTGAGTAAATGTAAGCAAGTTCAAACGTCTCACACACGCATAAGAAAGAACGAACAATTAGAAAGAAATTTGATCTCATGAAAGAATGTTAATCACTATAGTGAGAACGTCGAGTTATTCACCACGTCGACTTTCATTTGCCCGAACACCTAGGGGAAATATGTGGATGATTATGGGTGAGGGGAAATAAAATGGGATGAGAAGGATATGATAGGTAGGATGGATGGGATGAGGTTATGATGGATGGATGGTAGATATGCGATGTGAAATGTATGAAAAAAGGATGCGAAAGAAGAGTGCATACACTTTAGGATAAAAAAATGTCTTTATTTTACAAATAACTACAAACTCTCTTTTTTCTTTTCTTTTTCTTTTTTTTTATATTTTCTATTTTTGCTATTTTTTTTGTTTCTCTCTTTTTTTCTTTTTCTTTTTCTTTTCTTTTCTTTTTTCTTTTCTTTTTTTTCTCACTTTTCAATCTAACACTGAAGACATTTATATTTTGAAATCACACTCTTTTTCTCAAGACAATGGATGATATAAATGGAGGTGATAGGTGGATGTGTGGGGAAATATATGGATGGTGAGGGGAATATATATGAGATATGGGAATATAATGGGTGAAGTGAATGGAAATGTGATATGGGGGGAAAGTGGTAGGTATATGGATGAAAATCCTAGTGATCGGGACAAATATCAAGACACGCGTTTCTTACAACTCGAAAATGATGTCATTCTCAGTGATCAACCAAAATTTTAAGAAAGAAAATGAGATCATACAACAATTAAAGTGCGGACCCAAAAGAAGTTGAATCAACTTGTGACTCGGAGATTGCGTAAAACACTCTAAAAGGGTGAAAGGCACAAATCTCATGGGCTAAAGTCTCTACTAGTGATCCTTAAGGTTCTCTTTAGAATTGTAGTACTCTTCAACTCTAAACCATAGTGACATGATAAGTGCGCAAATTTTGTTGAGTCTAGAAATTCATGGTGCAAAATGCCTTGTTATGTATTACATAAGCTATTTAGAAAAAATATTATCTTGCTTGATTCCTAGACTTTTGAAAGATGGATGATTGAAAATTCATATCAATGAGTGAGATGAAAGAAACTGCACGAAATTTTAAAAATCAGATTTAACACTCAAAATTTTTCAAAAGAGGTACAATTTTGATAAAATTCCCCACCCCCAAACAAAAAGGAACATCGTCCTCGATGTTAGGTAAAATGAGTTTTAAAATTGAGAGCATGAGGTAGGAAAGAGATTACCAGAATGAACCGCTAATGAAGTAGACATGTGAAGCTAAGAATAAACCTGAGTAAATGATAAGAGAAAAAAAATGTGTACAAGTCCATAAGCATGATAAAGCATAGGGTGATGTGAAACACCACCCCCAAACAGGATGAGACTAGTACAAGAAACGCGGGCTGCCTCCCGGTAGCGCTAAGTTTAACGTCTTCAGCCAGACCGAACCATTCTCACCCTAAAGATAGGATCTATGAAAGCGTAGGGCGGCAGAAGAATCGGGTGATGAGAATCACCCCCAAACAAGACTGAAGCGCCAGTCTTGTTGAAAAGAGGCTTAAAAGGGTCAATGCACTTGTATGGCAAAGTGCATCACACGATGCAAAGCATCGGTGGACAAGGGCGGGTGGGAAAAAGGGTAAAGGTGAGGGTGGAAAGGTATCGGTCATGGGCCTTGTTGAGCTTAAAGGTGAGGGCAACAAGGGCCCTATAAGAATGGTGCTCAAGTTGGTGAGGGAGGCAATATGTTTTGGAAAGTGTAATGGGGTGGGGTTCATAAAAATCACACGACCGTTCTATAAATGGGCGATGATATTGGTCGCGCCGTGACACACCAGGGAGCTGTTGAGAAAAATCAATACCACAAGGAAGTGGTGTGCATGGAGGAACAAGCTCGATGTCACGGTGGAGAGTAGCACCACATATACTCTCGTAGATGGAGGATGGTTTGAGGTGAGGATCTAAAACTGTATATGGAAATGTGAAATGTGCAAAATCAAGATCCAAACCAGGTGGTGGGGTGGTAGGTATAATGGGTGGGTCAGGTGGGATAAATGGTGTATCGGGTGGGATAAACGGTGGAGGAAGATGATCCAACTCAAGCGTGGGAGACACACACTCATTGGGAGGAGTAAAGGAATACTCACAAGGGAGTGTGGTTTCTAAAGATGGAGTTGTCAACTTCTCCATACTAGTAGCATCGGTAAATGGGGTGGGTGGGTAAAACGAGGCACCAAGATCGGAGATAGTGGAATCACTAGAAATATCGGACTCAAAGGGAGCCATGCATGGTGGGATATCATCCATATCCGGATAGTTAGGAACTATCACGGATTCTATCTCGGGAAAATGGTGAGCACTCGTAGCCGGAGCTAACCTAGGATAAATTGGTTCCTCGGGAACACACACGATGTGCTCAATAGGTATAGACTCGGGCATTATTTTGGATTCAGCGGAAGTGGGAAGGTGAATGGGAACTGCAATGATGGGTTCATAAGGACAGGGTGGGGTTGAATCAGGCTCACTAATGAAAGGTATATCAACACAATTGTCGACTTGGGACCCGGACCATGGAATGGTCTCAACTTCAAGATTCTCGGGGTGGTAGGGTTGGTCACACTCAAATTCTGTGTCACAAGGGGACACATCATCGTCACACTCGGTGGCAACGATGGGTGGGGTCATGGGAATTTCCGATTCTCGCGCACACACCAATTAATTTAACCTTTGTTCAAGCCTTTGGAGAGCTTGAGTTTGAATTTCTTGCTCTTGCTCAAGTATGAACTTTTGCAAGAGGGTTTTGAGAGTGGATGTGGATGAAGGTGTTGGTGGAATGATGGGTGGTGGTGGTGGGTGAGGTGGACACAACGCGCTATAATCGTGAGTGTATGGAGAATAATCATATGAAGTGTGTGGGGTGGGGTGGGGCCAAGTACATCATACACGAAAGGATTGCTCTCGTGATGTACAGATGGTTGATACTCATGGGGTGCGTAGTGAGGAAACTGATCGTGACTGGGTGCACAAGGTTGCCATGACGACTGTTGGAACGTGTGAGGATCCACAACATCGGGTTGGGATACGTATTGCGTGGAAGGGTGATCAGGCCTCCACGAATAACTCGGGGACTCACACAACTCGGGAGTAGGCATAGCGGGGTAGTAGGCCGACGTGGGTTCCGAAACAGTGTCATATGGATACACATGTTCCATGGTGGGTGCGTAGGGATATGAAGAGTATGGGCACTCATGGGACATGTGATCGGCATAAGAACAGTGGGTGCACAACAAGGGAGGAGGCACAGTGACACTTGACACCGGGGGTGATGGAATAGGCGGTGTGTGCATAGATGGGTCAAGAGTACCAACGGTACTCGTGAGAGAGGTGAAATCATGAAGAATATCATAAAGAGATCGCTCGGGACCACTCTCACACGTGTCACGTGTCAATGGAAAATGACCAAAGTAGTACCTTAAAGGACGTTATTCGGCCATGAGGTGAGAAATATTTTTTTGATTTTTTAAAATTTTTTCAAAAGGAAAGAAAATATTTTTGGGATTTTCTAAAAATTAAAGAAAGAAAATATTTTTGGATTTTTTCTAAAATGAAAGAAAGAAAATATTTTTGGATTTTTTTGAAAAATAAAGGAAGAAAAATATTTTTGGATTTTTTTGAAAGAAAAGGTGGGGAAAAGTGTGGACTCTTTGAATTTTGAATGGGCTAACTAAAATCGACTACCGAAAAATGAATTGGACACACACACAAGTCAAGAAAATTTCCTAACTAGCACATAGCCAATTTTTATCTTCAAAATTTAGTGAGAGGGTAGTCAAATTTTAATTAAGTCCGTGGGCGATAAAAATCACGGAAATATTTTAGTGATCGCCTTTGCAAAATGTTCTCCTATTGGGCTACCTAGTTGATTGATTTTAAATTTAGTGATGGCTAGGGTAGCACACAATGATAAGCGAGTGAGTCGGGTGATGAAATCCCTTCTCGTGAGTGACCGGGTGTAGGTCTTAATTAATTAATTCATCACACCATTCGAAAATAAATGCGAGAATAAAATCAAATAAGAGCACACAAGAGCACACAAAAGAATTGACTCGCTAACAAGAGAGGCGCGAGAGTGTAAGAAATGTACCTCCCACGGTTTTTAGGCCGTGGGGTGCCGAAAAATTTGAGTCGACCGGGGGGAGATTACGCCTATCTCAGTCGTCCCCGGGAGTCCTACCGACCCAAGGTAGAGAGGCTTCTAAATCCTCGCCTTGGACGCCCTCTCTCTACCTTGTCCGGTTTCCCTATCACGCTTGTCTTTAATTATTACAAATTTAAATGGAAAATAAATGGTGTCTCTAAGCACCTCAATACAAGCAATGATAGAATAATCCTAAATACAAGCCTTCTAAAAATATAAAAATGGTACAAAAAAAATAAGAAAGTGCAAAAAATAAATGAAATACAAAATGAAATCCGCTCCGAGCTTCACAATCCCAAGAATGACAACGGCGCCATTTGGGTGTATATCGTTGTTGTTTGAAAGCCAAGTTAGTCAAAACCTCAAATACCTACAAATAATAACAATCTAAAGTGTAGAGGTAAGTAAGGGTATCAATCCACTTTCTAGGGAGTAAAGCACATGGAACAAATTCAATTGTAATTCACTATTTATTTTCTTTTTGTGCTTTTTCACTTTTCTATTTTTTTTTAGCTTTTTCAATATTAAAACAAAAGGGTGAGGTGAGGTCTAAACTAATATAAACAACTAACTAAAAAGTGACTAAAATAAAAAATAAGGTCTAACACTAAAATAAAAGATAAAGTTAGAAAAATAATTGTGAGAACAATCAAGGAGTGGGATTACACCACAAATTTTAGTTATTCTAATTAATTAATTTAATTATTTGAATTCTCCCAAATTAATATTAAAATTACAAACCAACTCTCGTTGCAAGTGTAATTAGAATAGTAATCTTTTAGAAAATTAAAATTAACACCTCACAACTCTAGAAAATTAGATCTACACTCCTTTTAATTAATCACCCGCTAGGATCGATCAATTAGAATTTATGTCAATCTTAGAAATTAAATTTAGAGTTGAAATTCAAATGATAATACCCCATTTAAGAAACCCCTATCTCTAGTTCGAATCTAAAATGGGTATTATCACTAGAATTTCGATTTTCTCTCGAAAATCATTTACCCTCTCTCGAGGCGTAAATCTAAGGGTGAGGGATCAAAATTAACATTCAAAGGGATAATTCAAGTAAACAAACTAATTAAACTAAAATAATATCAAATAAGGGTTTCACCCCACCCCTTGAAAGGGGTTTTAGCCTAACATGATATGAAATATGACAAATTAATAATCAAGGCTATTAAAATAAAAGATAAGAGAATAAAACAAGCAAACCAAATCTCTTTGAGAAAGTTGAACTCTAGTCTTCCAATTTGAAGCATACACCTCTCAATTTGAATGATAAACAAATACACATGAAGCACTAACACACAAATTGATTCTCACTAGAATTAATTTCACTCAATTTAAATTGAAAAGAAGAAAATAAAAAAAACTAATTCTAATCTACTATTTATTTCTAACCCTAAAATTTCTCTCTACAATTTCCTCTCTCTAATCTAGAATTCTTTTTGGAGTCTTCTTTTTGCTTTTATAATGTAGGCATGGAGCATGGGGGTAATTTTGGGATTGGACATTAGTGTGCACATGACGGGTGTGAGGTCATGTGGGTGAGGGTGGTGAGGATAAAATCTGATTTGATTTGAGGGGTATTTTGGGTGTTTGGTTAGAAGAGGTTAGTTAGGGGGTATAATAGGTAAAATGGTTAAAAGGTGGTTTAAGTCACATGGGGTAATTGAGTTGGCATTTGGTTTGGTTTGTTGGTTGTTGGCAGGTGTGAAGAAATCGTGCAATGCTTGGGAGTGGAAATGGGTTTTGCAAATGGGTTCAAATGGGTTTTTGGTTTGATTTGTAAAATGGGTATGGAGGTGGAGGGTTGCTGGACATGGGAGTAGGGTGAGGTCGACGGCGGGTTCGCAGTTGTCGCGGCTGGGAATGGGTCATGGGCGCGCCGGTCACGGCTGGCATGGCAGGTCGCCGGCGGGGGTTACGACCCTGGAGCTCGGACGCCGGAACTGACCGCGTAGTCCCGGGTTTCCCGGTATGAGAGTATGATGATAATTTGCAAAAATCACACTTAGACTTGAAAACAGGCCGTTAAAGGGTGAATATTCGAACCAGCCCCCAAACGACCTCGTAGGAGGCACGAACACCTCACACGGGACCAATGTCACTTGTAGGAACTGTTCGCGTAGTCGCGGGTCTCCCAGTTTGAGAGTATGACAATAATTTGCCAAAATCACACTTAGACATAGAAACAAGTAGTTAAAGGGTGAAAACCTGAAGCAGCCCCCAAACGACCCCGTAGGAGGCATGAACACCTCGCACGGGACCAATGTAACTTGTAGGAACTGACCGCGTAGTCCCGGGTCTCCCGATTTGAGAGTATGATGATAATTTGCAAAAATCACCACTTCGACACGAAAATAGATCGTTAAAGGGTGAAACCCCGAACCAGCCGAGAGACGACCCCATAGGAGCCACGAACACCTCGCATGGGACCACGTAGTCCCGGGTCTCCTAGTTTGAGAGTATGACATTAATTTGTAAAAATCACACTTTCACTTGAAAATAGGCCGTTAAAGGGTGAAAACCGGAACCAGCCCCAAACGACCCCGTAGGAGGCACGAACAACTCGCACGGGACCAATGTAACATATAGGAACTGACCGCGTAGTCCCGGGTCTCCCGGTTTGAGAGTATGACGATAATTTTCTAAAATCACACTTAGACTTGAAAACGGGTTGTTAAAGGGTGAAAACACGAACCAGCCCCCAAATGACCCCGTAGGAGGGATGAACTCCTCGCACGGGACCAATGTAACTTATAGGAATTGTTCGCGTAGTCTCGGGTCTCCCAGTTTGAGAGTATGACAGTAATTTGCCAAAATCACACTTAGACTTGAAAACAGGCTATTAAAGTGTGTAAACCAGAACCAGCCCCAAACGACCCTGTAGGAGGCACGAACACCTCGCATGGGACCAATGTAACTTGTAAGAATTGAACGCGTGGTCCCGGGTCTCCCTGCTTAGGAGTATGAAATTTTTTTCCAAAAATCACAGTTGAGACTTGAAAATAGGAAGTTAAAGGGTGAAAACCGGTACCAGCCCCCAAACGACACCGTAGGAGGCATGAACACCTCGTAAGGGACCAATGTAACTTGTAGGAACTGACCGCGTAGTGCCGGGTCTCACGGTTTGAGTGTATAATGATAATGTGAAAAAATCACACTTAAACGTGAAAATAAGTCATTAAAGGGTGAAAACTCGAACGGCCCCCAAACGACCCCGTTGGAAGCACGAACACCTCGCACGTGACCAATGTAACTTGTAGGATCTGAACACGTAGTCCCGAGTTTCCCAGTTTGAGAGTATGATGATAATTTGCCAAAATCACCCTTAGATATAGAAATAAGCAGTTAAAGGGTGAAAACCTGAACCAGCCCCCAAACAACCCCGTAGGAGGCACGAACACCTCGCACGGGACCAATGTAACTTGAAGTAACTGTTCGCGTAGTCTCGGGTCTCCCAGTTTGATAGTATGACAATAATTTGCAAAAATCACACTTAGACTTGAAAACAGGTCGTTAAAGGGTGAAAATTCGAACTAGCCCCCAAACGACTTCGTAGGAGTGACGAACACCTCGCACGGGACCAATGTAACTTGTACGACCTAACCGCGTAGTCTCGGGTCTCTTGGTTTGAGAGTATGATGATAATTTGCAAAAATCACCAATTAAACTTGAAAATAGGTTGTTAATTGGTGAAAACCCGAACCAGCCCGTAGATGACCCCGAATGAGGCACGAGCACCTCGCACAGGACCAATCTAACTTGTAGGAACTGACCGCGTAGTCTCGGGTTTCTCGGTATGAGAGTATGATGATAATTTGCAAAAATCACACTTAGACTTGAAAACAGGTCGTTAAAGGGTGAATATTCGAACCAGCCCCCAAACGACCTCGTAGGAGGCACGAACACCTCGCACGGGACCAATGTCACTTGTAGGAGCTGTTCGCGTAGTCCCGGGTCTCCCGGTTTGAGAGTATGACAATAATTTACCAAAATCAAACTTAGGCTTGAAAACAGACTGTTAAAGTGTGTAAACCAGAACCAGCCCCAAACGACCCCGTAGGAGGCACGAACACCTCGCCTGGGACCAATGTAACTTGTAGGAACTGAACGCGTGGTTCCGGGTCTCCCTGCTTGAGAGTATGAAATTTTTTTGCAAGAATCACAGTTGAGACTTGAAAATAGGAAGTTAAAGGGTGAAAACCGGTACCAGCCCCCAAACGACCCCGTAGGAGGCATGAACACCTCGTAAGGGACCAATGTAACTTGTAGGAACTGGCCGCGTAGTCCCGGGTCTCACGGTTTGAGTGTATATAATGATAATGTGCAAAAATCACACTTAAACATGAAAATAAGCCGTTAAAGGGTGAAAACTCGAACGGCCCCCAAACGACCCCGTTGGAGGCACGAACACCTCGCACGTGACCAATGTAACTTGTAGGATCTGAACACGTAGTCCCGAGTTTCCCAGTTTGAGAGTATGATGATAATTTGCCAAAATCACACTTAGACATAGAAACAAGCAGTTAAAGGGTGAAAACCTGAACCAGCCCCCAAACGACCCCGTAGGAGGCACGAACACCTCGCACGGGACCAATGTAACTTGCACGAACTGACCGCGTAGTCCCGGGTCTCCCGATTTGAGAGTATGACGATAATTTGCAAAAATCACCACTTAGACGTGAAAATAGATCGTTAAAGGGTGAAACCCCGAACCATCCGAGAGACGACCCCGTAGGAGGCACGAACACCTCGCATGGGACCACGTAGTCTCGGGTCTCCTAGTTTGAGAGTATGACATTAATTTGTAAAAATCACACTTTCACTTGAAAATAGGCCGTTAAAGGGTGAAACCCCGAACCAGCCCCAAACGACCCCGTAGGAGGCACGAACAACTCGCACGGGACCAATTTAACATATAGGAACTGACCGCGTAGTCCCGGGTCTCCCGGTTTGAGAGTATGACGATAATTTTCTAAAATCACACTTAGACTTGAAAACAGGTTGTTAAAGGGTGAAAACCCGAACCAGCCCCCAAATGACCCCGTAGGAGCGATGAACACCTCGTACGGGACCAATGTAACTTGTCGGAACTGTTCGCGTAGTCCCGAGTCTCCCAGTTTGAGAGTATGACAATAATTTGCAAAAATCACACTTAGACTTGAAAACAGGCCGTTAAAGGTTGAAAACCAGAACCAGCCTCCCGACGACCCCGTAGGAGGCACGAACACCTCGCACAGGACCAATGTAACTTGTAAGAACTGACCGCGTGGTCCTAGGTCTCGCTGCTTGAGAGTATGAGAATAATTTGCAGAAATCACAGTTAAGACTTGAAAATAGGCCGTTAAAGGCTGAAAAGTGGTACCAGCCCCCAAACGACCCTGTAGGAGGCACGAACACCCCGTACGGGACCAATGTAACTTGTAAGAACTGACCGCGTAGTCCCGGGTCTCCCAGTTTGAGTGTATAATGATAATGTGCAAAAATCATACTTAGACTTGAAAACAGTCCGTTAAAGGGTGAAAAATCGAACGGCCCCCAAACGAACTCGTAGGAGGCACGAACACCTCGCACGGGACCAATGTAAATTGTAGGAACTGTTCGCGTAGTCCCGGGTCTGCCGGTTTGAGAGTATGACAATAATTTCTAAAAATCACACACAGACTTGAAAACAGGTCGTTAAAGGGTGAAAATTCGAACTAGCCCCCAAACGACTTCGTAGGAGTGACGAACACCTCGCACGGGACCAATGTAACTTGTACGAACTAACCGCGTACTCTTGGGTCTCTCGGTTTGAGAGTATGACGATAATTTGCAAAAATCACCAATTAAACTTAAAAATAGGCTGTTAAATGGTGAAAACCCGAACCAGCCCATAGATGACCCCAAATGAGGCACGAGCACCTCGCACAGGACCAATCTAACTTGTAGGAACTGACCGCGTAGTCCCGGGTTTCCCGGTATGAGAGTATGATGATAATTTGCAAAAATCACACTTAGACTTGAAAATAGGTCGTTAAAGGGTGAAAACCAGAACAAACCCCCCGACCACCCCGTAGGAGGCACGAACAGCTCGCACGGGACCAATGTAACTTGTAAGAACTGAACGCGTGGTCCTGGGTCTCCCTGCTTGAGAGTATGACAATTTTTTGCAAAAATCACAGTTGAGACTTGAAAATTGGAAGTTAAAGGGTGAAAACCGGTACCAGCCCCCAAACGACCCCGTAGGAGGCATGAACACCTCGCAAGGGACCAATGTAACTTGTAGGAACTGACCGCGTAGTCCCGGGTCTCACGATTTGAGAGTATGATGATAATTTACAAAAATCACACTTCGACTTGAAAACATGTCGTTAAAGGGTGAAAACCCGAGACAGCCCCAAACGATCCCATAGGAGGCACGAACACCTCACACGGGACCAATGTAACTTATAGGAACTGACAGCGTAGTCCCGGGTCTCCCGGTTTGAGAGTACGACAATAATTTGCAAAAATCACAGTTAGACTTGAAAACAATCCGTTAAAGGGTGAAAACCCGAACCAGCCCCCTAACGACCCCGTAGGAGGCACGAACACCTCGTATGGGATCAATGTAACTTACAGGAATTAACTGCGTATTCCCGGGTCTCCGGATTTGAGAGTATCACGGTAATTTTGCCAAAATCACACTTACACATGAAAACAGGCCGTAAAAGGGTGAAACCCCGAACCAGCCCCCAAACGACCCCGTAGGAGGCACGACCACCTAGCATGGGACCAATGTAACTTGTAGGAACTGACTGCGTAGTCCCGGGTCTCCCGGTTTGAGAGTATCACGATAATTTCCCAAAATTACACTTAGACTTGAAAATAGGCAATTAATGGGTGAAAACTCGAACCAGCCCACCGACGACCCCGTAGGAGTCATGAACACCTCATACGAGACCAATGTAACTTGTCGGAACTGATCGCGTAGTCCCGGGTCCCCCGGTTTGAGAGTATGACTATAATTTTCCAAAATCACCACTTAGACTTGAAAACAGGCCCTTAAAGATGAAAACCCGAACCAGCCCCAAACGACCCCGTAGGAGGCACGAACACCTCGCACGGGACCAATGTAACTTGCAGGTACTGACCCCGTAGTCCCGGGTCTCCCGGTATGAGAGTATGATGATAATTTGCCAAAATAACCACTTAGACTTGAAAAGAGGCCGTTAAAGGGTGAAAACCCGAAGCAGACCACTGACGACCCAGTAGGAGGCACGAACACCTTGCACGGGACCAATGTAACTTGTAGGAACTGACCGCGTAGTCCCGGGTCTCCCGGTTTGAGAGTATTAGGATAAATTGCAAAAATCACACACAGACTTGAAAATAGGCCGTTAAAGGGAGAAAACTCGAACCAGCCCCAAACGACCCCGTAGGAGGCTCAAACACCTCGCACGGGACCAATGCAATTTATAGGAACTGACCGCATAGTCTCGGGTCTCCCGGCTTGAGAGTATGACAATAATTTGAAAAAATCACACTTAGACTTGAAAACATGCCGTTAAAGGGGTAAAACCCGAACCAGCCCCAAACGACCCCGTAGGAGGCACGAACACCTTGCACGGGACTAATGTAACTTATAGGAACTGAACGCGTAGTCTCGGGTCTCCCGGTTTGAGACTATCATGATAACTTACCAAAATCACACTTACACTTGAAAATAGGCCATAAATGGGTGAAAACCCGAACCAGCCCCCAAAATGACCCCGTAGGAGGCACGAACACCTCGCACGGGACCAATGTAACTTTTAAGAACTGAGCGCCTAGTCCCGGGTCTCCCGATTTGAGAGTATGACGATAATTTGCAAAAATCACACTTAGACTTGAAAACAGGCCATTAAAGGGTGAAAACTCGAACCAGCCCACCGACGACCCCGTAGGAGGCACGAACACCTCGCACGGGACCAATGTAACTTGTAGGAACTGACCGCGTAGTCCTGGGTCTCCCGGTTTGAGAGTAAGACGATAAATTGCAAAAATCACATATAGACTTGAAAATAGGCCGTTCAAGGGTGAAAACCCGAACCAGCCCCAAACGACCCCGTAGGAGGCACGAACACCTCGCACGGGACCAATGTAACTTGCAGGAACTGATCGCGTAGTCCCGGGTCTCCCGATTTGAGAGTATGACGATAATTTGCAAAAATCACCACTTAGACTTGAAAATAGGCCGTTAAAGGGTGATAACCCGAACCTGCCCACTGACTACCCCGTAGGAGGCACGGATACCTCGCACGGGACCAATGTAACTTGTAGGAACTGACCACGTAGTCCTGGGTCTCCCGGTTTGAGAGTATGACGATAAATTGCAAAAATCACACATAGACTTGAAAATAAGCCATTAAAGGGTGAAAACCCGAACCAACCCTAAACAACTCCGTAGGAGGCCCGAACACCTCGCACGGGACCAACATAACTTATAGGAACTGACCGCGTAGTCCCGGGTCTCCGGGCTTGAGAGTATGACAATAATTTGAAAAAATCACAGTTAGACTTGAAAACATGTCGTTAAAGGGTGAAAACTCGAACCAGCCCCAAACGACCCCGTAGGAGGCACGAACACCTTGCACGGTACCAATGTAACTTATAGGGACTGACCGCATAGTCTCGGGTCTCCCGATTTGAGAGTATGATGATAATTTACAAAAATTACACTTACACTTGAAAACAGGCTGTTCAAGGGTGAAAACTCGAACCAGCCTCGAATCGACCCCGTAGGTGGCACGAACACCTCGCGCGGGACCAATGTAACTTGTAGGGACTGACTGCGTAGTCTCGGGGCTGCCGGTTTGAGATTATCATGACAATTTGCCAAAATCATACTTACACTTGAAAATAGGCCATTAATGGGTGAAAACCCGAACCAGCCCCCAAAACGACCCCGTAGGAGGCACGAACACCTCGCACGGGACCAATGTAACTTGTAAGAACTGAGGGCCTAGTCCCGGGTCTCCCGATTTGACAGTATGATGATAATTTGAAAAATCACAGTTAGACTTGAAAACTGGCCATTAAAGGGTGAAAACTCGAACCAGCCCACCGACGACACCGTAGGAGGCACGAACACCTCGTAAGGGACCAATGTAACTTGTAGGAACTGACCGCGTAGTCCCGGGTCTCCCAGTTTCAAAGTATGAAGATAAATTACAAAAATCACACATAGACATGAAAACAGGCCTTTCAAGGGTGAAAACACGAACCAGCCCCCAAATGACCCCGTAGGAGGGATGAAATCCTCGCACGGGACCAATGTAACTTATAGGAACTGTTCGCGTAGTCCCGGGTCTCCCAGTTTGAGAGTATGATAATAATTTGCCAAAATCACACTTAGACTTGAAAACAGGCTGTTAAAGTGTGTAAACCAGAACCAGCCCCAAACGACCCTATAGGAGGCACGAACACCTCGCATGGGACCAATGTAACTTGTAGGAATTGAATGCGTGGTCCCGGGTCTCCCTGCTTGAGAGTATGAAAATATTTTGCAAAATCACAGTTGAGACTTGAAAATAGGAAGTTAAAGGGTGAAAACCGGTACCAGCCCCCAAACGACCCCGTAGGAGGAATGAACACCTCGTAAGGGACCAATGAAACTTGTAGGAACTGACCGCGTAGTGCCGGGTCTCACGGTTTGAGTGTATAATGATAATGTGCAAAAATCACACTTAAACATGAAAATAAGTCATTAAAGGGTGAAAAATCGAACGGCCCCCAAACGACCCCGTTGGAAGCACGAACACCTCGCACGTGACCAATGTAACTTGTAGGATCTGAACACGTAGTCCCGAGTTTCCCAATTTGAGAGTATGATGACAATTTGCCAAAATCACCCTTAGACATAGAAATAAGCAGTTAAAGGGTGAAAACCTGAACCAGCCCCCAAACGACCCCGTAGGAGGCACGAACACCTCGCACGGGACCAATGTAACTTGTAGTAACTGTTCGCGTAGTCTCGGGTCTCCCGGTTTGAGAGTATGACAATAATTTGCAAAAATCACACTTAGACTTGAAAACAGGTCGTTATAGGGTGAAAATTCGAACTAGCCCCCAAACGACTTCGTAGGAGTGACGAACACCTCGCACGGGACCAATGTAACTTGTAAGAACTAACCGCGTAGTCTCGGGTCTCTTGGTTTGAGAGTATGATGATAATTTGCAAAAATCACCAATTAAACTTGAAAATAGGTTGTTAAAGGGTGAAAACCCGAACCAGCCCGTAGATGACCCCGAATGAGGCACGAGCACCTTGCACAGGACCAATCTAACTTGTAGGAACTGACCGCGTAGTCCCGGGTTTCCCGGTATGAGAGTATGATGATAATTTGCAAAAATCACACTTAGACTTGAAAATAGGCCGTTAAAGGGTGAATATTCGGACCAGCCCCCAAACGACCTCGTAGGAGGCACGAACACCTCGCACGGGACCAATGTCACTTGTAGGAACTGTTCGCGTAGTCTCGGGTCTCCCGGTTTGAGAGTATGACAATAATTTACCAAAATCACACTTAGGCTTGAAAACAGACTGTTAAAGTGTGTAAACCAGAACCATCCCCAAACGACCCCGTAGGAGGCACGAACACCTCGCATGGGACCAATGTAACTTGTAGGAACTGAATGCGTGGTCCCGGGTCTCCCTGCTTGAGAGTATGAAATTTTTTTGCAGAAATCACAGTTGAGACTTGAAAATAGGAAGTTAAAGGGTGAAAACCGGTACCAGCCCCCAAACGACCCCGTAGGAGGCATGAACACCTCGTAAGGGACCAATGTAACTTGTAGGAACTGGCCGCGTAGTCCCGGGTCTCACGGTTTGAGTGTATATAATGATAATGTGCAAAAATCACACTTAAACATGAAAATAAGCCGTTAAAGGGAGAAAACTTGAACGGCCCCCAAACGACCCCGTTGGAGGCACGAACACCTCGCACGTGACCAATGTAACTTGTAGGATCTGAACACGTAGTCCCGAGTTTCCCAGTTTGAGAGTATGATGATAATTTGCCAAAATCACCCTTAGACATAGAAACAAGCAGTTAAAGGGTGAAAACCTGAACCAGCCCCCAAACGACCCCGTAGGAGGCACGAACACCTCGCACGGGACCAATGTATCTTTTAGGAATTGACCGCGTAGTCCCGGGTCTCCCGATTTGAGAGTATGACGATAATTTGCAAAAATCACCACTTAGACGTGAAAATAGATCGTTAAAGGCTGAAACCCCGAACCAGCCGAGAGACGACCCCGTAGGAGGCACGAACACCTCGCATGGGACCACGTAGTCCCGGGTCTCCTAGTTTGAGAGTATGACATTAATTTGTAAAAATAAAACTTTCACTTGAAAATAGGCCGTTAAAGGGTGAAACCCCGAACCAGCCCCAAACGACCCCGTAGGAGGCACGAACAACTCGCACGGGACCAATGTAACATATAGGAACTGACCGCGTAGTCCCGGGTCTCCCGGTTTGAGAGTATGACGATAATTTTCTAAAATCACACTTCGACTTGAAAACAGGTTGTTAAAGGGTGAAAACCCAAAACAGCCCCCAAATGACCCCGTAGGAGGGATGAACACCTCGCACGGGACCAATGTAACTTGTAGGAACTGTTCGCGTAGTCCCGAGTCTCCCAGTTTGAGAGTATGACAATAATTTGCAAAAATCACACTTAGACTTGAAAACAGGCCGTTAAAGGTTGAAAACCAGAACCAGCCTCCCGACGACCCCGTAGGAGGCACGAACACCTCGCACAGGACCAATGTAACTTGTAAGAACTGACCGCGTGGTCCTAGGTCTCGCTGCTTGAGAGTATGAGAATAATTTGCAGAAATCACAGTTGAGACTTGAAAATAGGCCGTTAAAGGGTGAAAAGCGGTACCAGCCCCCAAACGACCCTGTAGGAGGCACGAACACCTCGCACGGGACCAATGTAACTTGTAAGAACTGACCGCGTAGTCCCGGGTCTCCCAGTTTGAGTGTATAATGATAATGTGCAAAAATCATACTTAGACTTGAAAATAGTCCGTTAAAGGGTGAAAACTCGAACGGCCCCCAAACGAACTCGTAGGAGGCACGAACACCTCGCACGGGACCAATGTAAATTGTAGGAACTGTTCGCGTAGTCCCGGGTCTCCCAGTTTGAGAGTATGACAATAATTTCTAAAAATCACACACAGACTTGAAAACAGGTCGTTAAAGGGTGAAAATTCGAACTAGCCCCCAAACGACTTCGTAGGAGTGACGAACACCTCGCACGGGACCAATGTAACTTATACGAACTAACCGCGTAGTCTCGGGTCTCTCGGTTTGAGTGTGTGACAATAATTTGCAAAAATCACCAATTAAACTTAAAAATAGGTTGTTAAATGGTGAAAACCCGAACCAGCCCATAGATGACCCCAAATGAGGCACGAGCACCTCGCACAGGACCAATCTAACTTGTAGGAACTGACCGCGTAGTCCCGGGTTTCCCGGTATGAGAGTATGATGATAATTTGCAAAAATCACACTTAGACTTGAAAATAGGTCGTTAAAGGGTGAAAACCAGAACCAACCCCCCGACCACCCCGTAGGAGGCACGAACAGCTCGCACGGGACCAATGTAACTTGTAAGAAATGAACGTGTGGTCCCGGGTCTCCCTGCTTGAGAGTAAGACAATTTTTTGCAAAAATCACAGTTGAGACTTGAAAATAGGAAGTTAAAGGGTGAAAACCGGTACCAGCCCCCAAACGACCCCGTAGGAGGCATGAACACCTCGCAAGGGACCAATGTAACTTGTAGGAACTGACCGCGTAGTCCCGGGTCTCACGATTTGAGAGTATGACGATAATTTACAAAAATCACACTTAGACTTGAAAACATGCCGTTAAAGGGTGAAAACCCGAGACAACCCCAAACGATCCCGTAGGAGGCACGAACACCTCACACGGGACCAATGTAACTTATAGGAACTGACAGCGTAGTCCCGGGTCTCCCGGTTTGAGAGTACGACAATAATTTGCAAAAATCACACTTAGACTTGAAAACAGTCCGTTAAAGGGTGAAAACCCGAACCAGCCCCTTAACGACCCCGTAGGAGGTACGAACACCTCGTATGGGATCAATGTAACTTATAGGAATTAACTGCGTAGTCCCGGGTCTCCGGATTTGAGAGTATCACGATAATTTGCCAAAATCACACTTACACATGAAAACAGGCCGTTAAAGGGTGAAACCCCGAACCAGCCCCCAAACGACCCCGTAGGAGGCACGACCACCTCGCATGGGACCAATGTAACATGTAGGAACTGACTGCGTAGTCCCAGGTCTCCCGGTTTGAGAGTATCACGATAATTTCCCAAAATTACACTTAGACTTGAAAATAGGCAATTAATGGGTGAAAACTCGAACCAGCCCACCGACGACCCCGTAGGAGGCATGAACACCTCATACGAGACCAATGTAACTTGTCGGAACTGATTGCGTAGTCCCGGGTCTCTCGGTTTGAGAGTATGATGATAAATTGTAAAAATCACACATAGACTTGAAAACAGGCCGTTAAAGGTGAAAACCCGAACAAGCCCCAAACGACCCCGTAGGAGGCACGAACACCTCGCACGGGACCAATGTAACTTGCAGGTACTGACCGCGTAGTCCCGGGTCTCCCGGTATGAGAGTATGATGATAATTTGCAAAAATAACCACTTAGACTGGAAAAGAGGCCGTTAAAGGGTGAAAACCCGAAGCAGCCCACTAACGACCCCGTAGGAGGCACGAACACCTTGCACGGGACCAATGTAACTTGTAGGAACTGACCACGTAGTCCCGGGTCTCCCGGTTTGAGAGTATGACGATAAATTGCAAAAATCACACACAGACTTGAAAATAGGCCGTTAAAGGGAGAAAACTCGAACCAGCCCCAAACGACCCCATAGGAGGCTCAAACACCTCGCACGGGACCAATGTAACTTATAGGAACTGACCGCGTAGTCCCGGGTCTCCTGGCTTGAGAGTATGACAATAATTTGAAAAAATCACACTTAGACTTGAAAACATGCCGTTAAAGGGGTAAAACCCGAACCAGCCCCAAACAACCCCGTAGGAGGCACGAACACCTTGCTCGGGACTAATGTAACTTATAGGAACTGAACGCGTAGTCTCGGGTCTCCCGGGTTGAGACTATCATGATAACTTACCAAAATCACACTTACACTTGAAAATAGGCCATAAATGGGTGAAAACCCAAACCAGTCCCCAAAATGACCCCGTAGGAGGCACGAACACCTCGCACGGGACCAATGTAACTTGTAAGAACTGAGCGCCTAGTCCCGGGTCTCCTGATTTGAGAGTATGACGATAATTTGCAAAAATCACACTTAGACTTGAAAACAGGCCATTAAAGGGTGAAAACTCGAACCAGGCCACCGACGACCCCGTAGGAGGCACGAACACCTCGCACGGGACCAATGTAACTTGTAGGAACTGACCGCGTAGTCCTGGGTCTCCCGGTTTGAGAGTATGACGATAAATTGCAAAAATCACACATAGACTTGAAAATAGGCCGTTCAATGGTGAAAACCCGAACCAGCCCCAAACGACCCCATAGGTGGCACGAACACCTCGCACGGGACCAATGTAACTTGCAGGAACTGACCGCGTAGTCCCGGGTCTCCCGATTTGAGAGTATGACGATAATTTGCAAAAATCACCACTTAGACTTGAAAATAGGCCGTTAAAGGGTGATAACCCGAACCTGCCCACTGACTACCCCGTAGGAGGCACGGACACCTCGCACGGGACCAATGTAACTTGTAGGAACTGACCACGTAGTCCTGGGTCTCCCGGTTTGAGAGTATGACGATAAATTTCAAAAATCACACATAGACTTGAAAATAGGCCATTAAAGGGTGAAAACCCGAACCAACCCTAAACAACCCCGTAGGAGGCCCGAACACCTCGCACGGGACCAACGTAACTTATAGGAACTGACCGCGTAGTCCCGGGTCTCTGGGCTTGAGAGTATGACAATAAATTGAAAAAATCACATTTAGACTTGAAAACATGTCGTTAAAGGGTGAAAACTCGAACCAGCCCCAAACGACCCCGTAGGAGGCACGAACACCTTGCACGGTACCAATGTAACTTATACGGACTGACCGCATAGTCTCGGGTCTCCCGATTTGAGAGTATGATGATAATTTACAAAAATTACACTTACACTTGAAAACAGGCTGTTCAAGGGTGAAAAATCGAACCAGCCTCGAAACGACCCCGTAGGTGGCACGAACACCTCGCGCGGGACCAATGTAACTTGTAGGAACTGACTGCGTAGTCTCGGGGCTGCCGGTTTGAGAGTATCACGATAATTTGCCAAAATCATACTTACACTTGAAAATAGGCCATTAATGGGTGAAAACCCCAACCAGCCCCCAAAACGACCCCGTAGGAGGCACGAACACCTCGCACGGGACCAATGTAACTTGTAAGAACTGAGGGCCTAGTCCCGGGTCTCCCGATTTGACAATATGATGATAATTTGCAAAAATCACAGTTAGACTTGAAAACTGGCCATTAAAGGGTCAAAACTCGAACCAGCCCACCGACGACCCCGTAGGAGGCACGAACACCTCGCAAGGGACCAATGTAACTTGTAGGAACTGACCGCGTAGTCCCGGGTCTCCCAGTTTCCGAGTATGACGATAAATTACAAAAATCACACATAGACATGAAAACAGGCCTTTCAAGGGTGAAAACTCGAACCAGACCCAAACGACCCCGTAGGAGGCACGAACACCTCGCACGGGAACAATGTAACTTGCAGGAACTGACCACGTAGTCCCGGGTCTCCCGATTTGAGAGTATGATGATAATTTGCAAAAATCATAACTTAAACATGAAAATAGGTCGTTAAAGGGTGAAAACTTGAACCAGCCCACCGACTACCCCGTAGGAGGCACGAACACCTCGCACAGAACCAATGTAACTTGTAGGAACTGACCGCGTAGTCTCGGGTCACCCGGTTTGAGAGTATTACGATAAATTGCAAAAATCACTCATAGACTTGAAAATAGGCCGTTAAAGGGTGAAAACCCGAACCAGCCCCAAATGACCCCGTAGGAGGCACGAACACCACGCACGGGACCCATGTAACTTATAGGAACTGACCGCGTAGTCCCGGGTCTCCCGGCTTGAGAGTATGATTATAATTAGAAAAAATCACACTTAGACTTGAAAACAGGCCGTTAAAGGGTGAAAACCCAAACGAGTCGCCAAACGACACCGTAGGAGGCACAAGCACCTCGCACGGGACCAATGTAACTTGCAGGAACTGACCGCGTAGTCCCGTGTCTCCCGGTTTGAGAGTATGACGATAATTTGCAAAAATTACACTTAGACTTGAAAATAGGCCATTAAAGGGTGAAAACCCGAACCAGCCCCCAAACGACCCCGTAGGAGGGACGAACATCTCGCACGGGACCAATGTAACTTATAGGATCTGATCTCGTAGTCCCGGTCTCCCAGTTTGAGAGTGTGACAATAATTTTCCAAAATCACACTTAGACTTGATAAGAGGCCATTAAAGGGTGAAAACCAGAACCAGCCCACCGACGACCCCGTAGGAGGCACGGACACCCTCGCACGGGACCAATGTAACTTGTAGGAACTGACTGCGTGGTCTCAGGTCTCCTGGCTTGAGAGTATGGCAATAATTTGCAGAAATCACACTTAAACTTGAAAATAGGTCGTTAAAGGGTGAAAAGTCGAACCAGCCCCCAAATGACCCCGTAGCAGGCAAAAACACCCCGCACGTGACCAATGTAACTTATAGGAACTGACCACGTAGTCTCGAGTCTCCCGGTTTGAGAGTATGACGATAATTTACAAAAATCACCACTTAGACCTAAAAATAGATCGTTAAAGGGTGAAAGCCCGAACCAGCCCCCATACGACTCCATAGGAGGCACGAACACATTGCACGGGACCAATGTAACTTGTAGGAACTGACCACGTAGTCCCGGGTCTCCCGGTTTGAGAGGATGGTGATAATTTGCAAAAATCACACTTAGACTTGAAAACAGACCGTTGAAGGGTGAAAACCCAAACCAGCCCCCAAACGACCCTGTAAGAGGCACGAACACCTAGAACGAAACCAATGTAACTTGTAGGAACTAATCGCGTAGTCCCGGGTATCCCGGTATGAGAGTATAACAATAATTTACAAAAATCACACTTAGACTTAAAAACAGGTCGTTAAAGGGTGAAAACCCGAATGAGTCCCCCCGATGTCCCCGTAGGACGCACGAACACCTCGCACGGGACCAATGTAACTTATAGGAACTGACCGCATAGTCTCGGGTCTCCCGATTTGAGAGTATGACGATAATTTGCAAAAATCACACTTAGACTTGAAAACTGGCCGTTAAAGGGTGAAAACCATAACCAGTCCCCAAATGACCCCGTAGGAGGCATGAACACCTCGCACGGGACCAATGTAACTTGTAGGAACTGACCGCATAGTCCTGGGTCTCCTGATTTGAGAGTATAACTATAATTTTCAAAAATCACACTTAGACTTGAAAATAAGCCGTTAAAAGGTGAAAACCCGAACCAGTCCCCAGACGACCCTATAGGAGGCACGAACACCTCGCACGGGACCAATGTAACTTGTAGGAACTGACCGCGTAGTCATGGCTCTCTCGGTTTGAGAGTATGACGATAATTTGCATAAATCACACTTAGACTTGAAAACAGGCCGTTAAAGGGTGAAAACCCGAACAAGCCCCCAAACAACCCCGTAGGAGGCACGAATACCTCGCACAGGACCAATCTATCTTGTAGGAACTAACCTCGTAGTCCCGGGTCTCCCGATTTGAGAGTATGACCATAATTTTCCAAAATCACACTTGGACTTGAAACAGGCCGTTAAAGGGTGAAAACCTGAACCAACCCCTAAACGACCCCGTAGGAGGCACGAAAACCTCGCATGGGACCAATGTAACTTGTAGGAACTAACCGCGTAGTCCCGGGTCTCTCGATTTGAGAGTATGGTGATAATTTTCCAAAATCACACATAGTCTTGAAACCAGGCCGTTAAAGGATAATAACTCGAACCAGCCCCCAGATAACCCCGTAGGAGGCAGGAACACCTCACACATGACCAACGTAACTTGTAGGAACTGAGTGCGTAATCTTGGGTCTCCTGGTTTTAGAGTATGATGATAATTTGCAAAAACATACACTTAGACTTGAAAACAGGTCGTTAAAGGGTGAAAAATCGAACGACCCCCCAAACGACCCCGTAGGAGGCCCAAACACCTCGCACGGGACCAATGTAACTTGTAGGAACTGACCGCGTAGTCCCGGGTCTTCCGGTTTGAGAGTATGACGATAATTTGAAAAAATCACACTTAGACTTAAAAACATGCCGTTAAAGGGTGAAAACCCGAGCCATCCCCAAACGACCCCGTAGGAGGCACGAACACCTCGCACGGGACCAATGTAATTTATAGGAACTGACCGCATAGTCCCGGGTCTCCCGGTTTGAGAGTATGACGATAATTTGCGAAAATCACATTTCGACTTGAAAACAGTCCGTTAAAGGGTGAAAACTCGAACCAGCCCCCTAACGACCCCGTAGGAGGTACGAACACCTCATATGGGACCAATGTAACTTATAAGAAGTGACTGCGTAGTCCCGAGTCTCCCGGTTTGAGAGTATCAGGATAATTTGCCAAAATCACAATTACACATGAAAACAGACCGTAAAAGGGTGAAAACCCGAAGCAGCCCCCAAACGACCCCGTAGGAGGCACGAACACCTCGTATGGGACCAATGTAACTTGTAGGAACTGAGTGCGTAGTCTCGAGTCTCACGGTTTGAGAGTATCACGATAATTTGCCAAAATCACACTTAGACTTGAAAATAGGCCATTAATGGGTGAAAACTCGAACCAGCCCACCGACGACCCCGTAGGAGGCACGAACACCTCGTACGGGACCAATGTAACTTGTAGGAACTGACCGCGTAGTCCCGGGTCTCCCGGTTTGAGAGTATGATGATAAATTGCAAAAATCACACATAGACATGAAAATAGGATGTTAAAGGGTGAAAACCTGAACCAACCCCAAACGACCCCGTAGGAGGCGCGAACACCTCGCACGGGACCAATGTAACTTTTAGGAACTGACCGCGTAGTCCCGGGTCTTTCGGTTTGAGAGTATGATGATAATTTGCAAAAATCACCACTTAGACATGAAAACAGGCCGTTAAAGGGTGAAAACCCGAACTAGCCCACCGATTACCCCGTAGGAGGCACGAACACCTCGCACGGGACCAATGTAACTTATAGGAACTGACCGCATAGTCCCAGGTCATCCGATTTGAGAGTATTACGATAAATTGCAAAAATAGACTTGAAAATAGGCCGTTAAAGGGTGAAAACCCGAACCAGTCCCAAATGACCCCATAGGAGGCACGAACACCTCGCACGGGACCAATGTAACTTATAGGAACTAACCGCGTAGTCCTGGGTCTCCCGGCTTGAGAGTATGATAATAATTAGAAAAAATCACCCTTAAACTTGAAAACAGGCCGTTAAAGGGTGAAAACCCAAACTAGCCCCCAAACGACCCCGTAGGAGGCACATGCACCTCGCACGGGACCAATGCAACTTGCAGGAACTGACCATGTAGTCCCTGGTCTCTCGGTTTGAGAGTATGACGATAATTTGCAAAAATTACGCTTTGACTTTAAAACATGCCGTTAAAGGGTGAAAACACGAACCATCCCCCAAACGACCCCGTAGGAGGGACGGACATCTCGCACGGGACCAATATAACTTATAGAAACTGATCGTGTAGTCGCGATCTCCCTATTTAAGAGTGTGACAATAATTTTCCAAAATCACACTTAGACTTGATAAGAGGCTGTTAAAGGGTGAAAACCAGAACCAGCCCCCCGACGACCCCGTAGGAGGCACGAACACCTCGCACGGGACCAATGTAACTTGTAGGAACTGACCGCGTGGTCTCGGGTGTCCTGGCTTGAGAGTATGACAATAATTTGAAAAAATCACACTTAAACTTGAAAACAGGTCGTTAAAGGGTGAAAAACCGAACCAGCCCCCAAACGACTCCGTAGCAGGCGCAAACACCTCGCACGTGACCTATGTAACTTGTAGGAACTGACCGTGTAGTCTCGAGTCTCCCGGTTTGAGAGTATGAAGATAATTTGCAAAAATCACCACTTAGACCTGAAAACAGGCCGTTAAAGGGTGAAAGCCTGAACCAGCCCCCAGACGACTTGGTATGAGGCACGAACACCTTGCACGGGACCAATGTAACTTGTAGGAACTGACCGCGTAGTCCCGGGTCTCCCGGTTTGAGAGGATGGTGATAATTTGCAAAAATCAAACTTTGACTTGAAAATAGGTCGTTAAAGGGTGAAAACCCAAACCAGCCCCCAAACGACCCTGTAAGAGGCACGAACACCTCACACGAAACCAATGTAACTTGTAGGAACTAATCACGTAGTCCCGGGTATCCCGGTATGAGAGTATAACAATAATTTGTAAAAATCACACTTAGACATAAAAATAGGCCGTTAAAGGGTGAAAACCCGAACGAGCCCCCCGATGTCCCCGTAGGACGCACGAACACCTCGCACGGGACCAATGTAACTTATAGTAACTGACCGCGTTATCTCAGGTCTCCCGGTTTGAGAGTATGACGATAATTTGCAAAAATCACAATTAGACTTGAAAACTGGCCGTTAAAGGGTGAAAACCCTAACCAGCCCCCAAATGACCCCGTAGGAGGCACGAACACCTCGCACGGGACCAATGTAACTTGTAGGAACTGACCGCATAGTCTTGGGTCTCCCGATTTGAGAGTATAACTATAATTTTCAAAAATCACACTTAGACTTGAAAATAGGCCGTTAAAGGGTGAAAACCCGAACCATTCCCCAGATGACCCCATAGGAGGCACGAACACCTCGCACAGGACCAATGTAACTTTTAGGAACTGACCGCGTAGTCCTGGCTCTCTCGGTTTGAGAGTATGACGATAATTTACATAAATCACACTTAGACTTGAAAACAGGCCGTTAAAGGGTGAAAACCCGAACAAGCCCCCAAACAACCCCGTAGGAGGCACGAACACCTCGCACGGGACCAATCTATCTTGTAGGATCCGACCGCATAGTCCCGGGTCTCTCGATTTGAGAGTATGACCATAATTTTCCAAAATCACACTTGGACTTGAAACAGGCCGTTAAAGGGTGAAAACCCGAACCAACCCCTAAACGACCCTGTAGGAGGCGCGAATACCTCGCACGGGACCAATGTAATTTATAGGAACTGACCGCGTAGTCCCGGGTCTCTCGATTTGAGAGTATGATGATAATTTTCCAAAATCACACTTTGTCTTGAAAACAGGCCGTTAAAGGATAATAACTCGAACCAGCCCCCAGATAACCCCATAGGAGGCAGGAACACCTCGCACGTGACCAATGTAACTTGTAGGAACTGACTGCGTAATCTCAGGTCTCCTTGTTTGAGAGTATGATGATAATTTGTATAAACTTACACTTAGACTTGAAAATAGGCCGTTATAGGGTGAAATATCGAACTAGCCCCCAAACGACCCCGTAGGAGGCCCGAACACCTCGTACGGGACCAATGTAACTTTTAGGAACTGACCGCGTAGTCCCGGGTCTCCCGGATTGAGAGTATGACGATAATTTGCAAAAATCACACTTAGACTTAAAACACATGCTGTTAAAGGGTGAAAACCCGAGCCAGCTCCAAACGATCCCGTAGGAGGCACGAACACCTCACACGGGACTAATGTAACTTATAGGAACTGACCGCGTAGTCCTGGGTCTCCCAGTGTGAGAGTATGACGATAATTTGCAAAAATCACACTTAGACTTGAAAACACTCCGTGAAAGGGTGAAAACCCGAACCAGCCACCTAATGACCCCGTAGGAGGCACGAACACCTCGCATGGGACCAATGTAACTTGTAGGAACTGACTGCGTAGTCCCGAGTCTCCCGGTTTGAGAGTATCACAATAATTTTCCAAAATCACACTTAGACTTGAAAATAGGCCATTAATGGGTGAAAACCGATCCAGCCCTTAAACGACCCCGTAGGAGGCACGAACACCTCGCACGGGACCAATCAGACTTGTAGTAACTGACCACGTAGTCCCGGGTCTCTCGGCTTGAGAGTATGAGAATACTTTGCAAAAATCACACTTAGACTTGAAAACAGGTCGTTAAAGGGTGAAAACCCAAACCATCCCCCAAACGACCCCGTAGGAGGCACAAACACCTCGCACGGGACCAATGTAACTTGCAGGAACTGACCACGTAGTCCCGGGTATCCCAAGTTGAGAGTATGACGATAATTTGCAAAAATCACACTTAGACTTGAAAACGGGTCGTTAACGGGTGAAAACCCGAACCAGCCCCCAAACGACCCCGTAGGAGGGACGAACATCTCGCACGGGACCAATGTAACTTATACGAACTGATTGCGTAGTCCCGGGCCTCCCGGTTTGAGAGTATGACAATAATATGCCAAAATCACACTTAGACTTGATAAGAGGCCATTAAAGGGAGAAAACCAGAACCAGCCCCCCGACGACCCCGTAGGAGGTACGAACACCTCGCACGGGACCAATGTAACTTATAGGAACTGATCGCATGGTCTCGGGTCTCCTGGCTTGAGAATTAGGCAATAATTTGCAAAAATCACACTTAGACTTGAAAACATGCCTTTAAAGGGTGAAAAACCGAACCAGCCCCCAAACGACCCGGTAGCAGGCACGAACACTTCGCACGTGACCAATGTAACTTGTAGGAACTGATCGCGTAGTCCCGAGTCTCCCGATTTGAGAGTATGACAATAATTTGTAAAAATCACCACTTAGACTTGAAAACATGCCGTTAAAGGGTGAAAGCCCGAACCAGCCCTCAAACGACCCCATAGGAGGCACGAACACCTTGCACGGGACCAATGTAACTTGTAGGAACTGATTGCGTAGTCTCGGGTCTCTTGGTTTGAGAGTGTGATGATAATTTATAAAAATCACACTTAAGATATGAAAACAAGCCGTTAATGGGTGAAAACCGGTACCAGCCCCCCAACGATCCCATAGGAGGAACGAACACCTCGTATGAGACGAATGTAACTTTTAGAACTGACCGCGTAGTCCCGGGTCTCTCGGTTTGAGTGTATGACGATAATGTGCAAAAATCACACTTAGACTTGAAAACAGGCCGTTAAAGGGTGAAAACTCGAACCAGCCCCCAAACGACCCCGTACGATATCCATATAAGTCTCCAACACTGGGTTTCCAATCAAATGTTGTCTGATCCTCAAGGCTAGTACATCCATGAACTTCATATTTTTCCTCACTTTGCTGTTTAACTCACCAGGTATAAAGTTAGTCAAACGTGTGAACTCTTCCTCGTATTCTTCCACCATACGATCTTTCCATACGACATTAATGATTTTTTTCCTCATCTCTATCTGGACAACAAACGGGAAGTATTTGCGATCGAACTGCTCCTAAAACTCCACGATCAGTATAGTATCTCTCTCCTTAGTAGTGGTAACTAACTCCCACCATTATAGCGCTGCTCCAACGAGTGTGGACGTAGTCAACATTTTCTTATGAGTGTCATTGCATTCAATCATCCAAAGATGGTGTTGTAGGTCCTTCTCCCATTAGCACTCTATAATCACGTCTAAGCTCCCCTAAAACTCTGGTGGGTGACCCTTCTAAAAGGCCTCACTAACCCTCTGTCACTCTGACAGCCCCGGGTGGGCCTCAGCTACAAGTGCCATTGGCTTCTATGGCTATGCTTGTGAAAAGTGAACTTCCATGGGAGTCATGGCTGCATTGACTGCTTGTGCCACTATCTCAATCGTCATCGTCCCTTGCGACAACTGTGGCTCCTGTTGAGCCTCCCTCTCTTCACCAGTCCTCATTTCTGCTCTAGCTGGTCGTCCTCTCTTGGGTGGCATATGAAATCAGATCGAATTGTATCAGTTCACCATTAAATACAAAGTTAATGGCAGAGGAACATAAATTCACATATGTAAAGAAGAATACAACAATCATATAAAAATGCTTTATGTCAAAGAATGCTAAGATAAAACGTAAAAAGATGCACAGATCCTAAGTAGACCTCGCCTATTTTAACCATGGATGATCAGTTATTCATTAAAATAAACAAAAATCTCATTTGGCTCATTCTTAACATCACTTTCAAAAAAAAATTAAATTACTAATCACCTAAGTTAAATTAATCTAGTGTCAAATTTTATCTTTCATTAAACAGTCAGATGTGGAAATAAAAACAATAACCAAACCATCCAAATAATAATAATAATAATAATAATAATAATAATAATAATAATAATAATAATAATAATAATAATAATAATAATAATAATAATAATAATAATAATAATAATAATAATAATAATAATAATAATCCATCACAAGATAAATAACCAAATAATAATACATAATAAACCATCGATTCTCAATACAAAATCCAACTACGAGTCTATAAAATAAAACTGAATCCACTAATACATAATCTGATACAACTGTTTAATGAAATAGCTGGAGGGGCGAGATGACCAAAAGAAATAATTGAAACTGAATCCTACTTTAGGAATGACGTAACTGAAGTGTCTAATCCAAATCTTGCAAGCATCCAAAAGTGTTGTAGCTATGCATCCCTTGAACAGATCAGTAAGCTTTGCGTCCCTATAGTTGCACACCTAAAATATTTTGGAAAATTTTGACAAAGTAGATTTGACACGAGTCAGATCCCGATTAAACCTAAAAAAATATTTATCAAGCATTTAAATCACTGTTTAAAAACAGTTATTGGTTACATGTGTTAGTTTGCACACACTCCTTTGAGTTCCTCACCTCTCATCTAATGTGCACACCTAACATCCCCTACATATCTCACCTAGTTATGCTACCCAGAATAACTAAACCTCATAAGTACCTAACTAACCACTATCAGGTTTAGCCCACTCGTAGCACTCATAAAGTACGCTACATCATACCCTTAACTATCATTAAGTCCTTTGTTGAGTTTCTCTTTAACTCCACCCAAACTGGCCATACAGCACGCTACCCACTTAGTAACAGTCAACATTTACCGTATGCTATTATTAATTCATTTAGTTAACATTTTGCATATGTTATTACTAAATTATTTCATTAAGTTTCTCTACTTGTTTTATACTTTAGATATGTTCTATCTCTTTCTATTATTACACATAATTAGAATGAGCATCACTTTAGATATACGATATCTATCTCCCAAATAATTACACATAAGTAGGATAAATCACACGAGTACACACACACACACACACACACTTGGGTATGCCTGTGCCTGAAGGCATGCTGATAATCGCAGAATGGCAAAAAATACGTAATTGCAAAACGAAAAAAAATTCATTCCCCAACAAAACAAAATCTACGTAATTTACAATATACATACAAATTTTTGATTTATTTGATGCAAGATTTCTATCAGGAGCAAGTGTTCCACACAACCAATTAGTCGAGGCCTAAAATGATACCCTGAAAACAATTTTCTCGCACAACTACTCATCTCCCTTTCCTTCAAAACATCTATCTTTCCTCTCATTTAACAAGATCTAGAACATCATAAAAAGAATATATCTCTAAATACAAAAACAACTATGATGTTGCAGAATCTTGTAGAACATTGCATAGGAAAAGGAGATTTAATGCATTAAAATTTGTATGAAAATAAATCCTCTACTCATGAAAATAGGAACAGGAATGTTTTAACATTTCATGATAACAATTTTATATCACTATGTTGCTCGAAAATAGATCCCCCGCTCATGAAACGATTGTATCATTCTGGTCATCGAGTACATGTAAATTTTGACTCAGTTTATGATCATCAAATGATGGATACTTCGTGATATAAAAATAGTGGACTTGCATCAGTGAAGGCCATTCACCAATTGAATCCTTTGGAAATTTGGCCTCAACGACATTTTTCACTTCTTTGGGACTATGTTGCCGTAGTGAGTTTTGGAAAGTTGGCCTCGATAACATTGTTCACTTCTTTGGAACTGTGTTATTGTAGTGATATGGCATCTGGAAGTCGCAATGGGAGTATGTGGTTACTAAAGGTCACTTAACGGATCCAAATAACCCATTATGTACATAAAGTCTGCAATAGTGAAACACCATTTGTAATGTTAAACTACTTTTACAGTGACTATATATAATGTTGCAATTGAAATGACAATAGCACACTGCTTGAAGTATTTGATCATCATATAAAGGAAAATTACTGGTGTAAATAATCAAATTCTGAAAAACTAATTAGAATATATTATATTCGATGTCAATAATCAAAATGAAAAGGAAAAAACACCACTCAAGGACAACCTTTAAAGTCGAATAGAGTTGAAGATAAATGAGTAGGGTAATAAATTGATGGCACGGTGCGAAAAAATCATTCAAATAATTTAATAATGCATAATGACATCATAAGATAAATGCAAAAAAGACCAAATGCCCTCAAATCCCACAAAAAAATGCGTGATGGTTATATTTCATAAGGTTATGGAAGAAAAATATGAAAACTGTTTTTTATTAGGACTATGAGATTAAAGAACACCTATGACATGGCATATGACTCATAAAACAGTAGTAGAGAACTGAAAAATAACACGAGATTATCTGATTCCCTACCTATCATGAGCAATTTATATCAGTAAAAATTGTGCCAATAACTCGGTAAAGAACTAAGAAAAAGTGACGGAAATAACACGAGGGATTATCTGATCCCCTGCCTATCTTGGTAATCTATTTCCATGGAAAGAAAATTCTAGAAATTTATTTGATCGCCTGCTATTTTAAGTAGTTCACTATTTGGAATCAGATAACACAAATGAAATTATCAATATTCCGCATGTCTTCTAATAAGTAATTGGAAATAAGTTAAATAGATGCCACTGTTCTAGGTGTTGCAAACACAACACAGGGCATATGCATATATTAAGTAGTTTTGTGACTAAGAGTTTTATGTCTTACGCATATCCATATCGGGTTCCAGCGAAAGCACTACTATATATGCATAATGTATGCTGTTGTATGCATATATGGAACATATATGCATACAGGCATATAGCTGCTGCATACCGTAAAGGTCATACCTTAAGTCCACTGCAGCATATATGTACGTATGTAAATGTAAATGGAGATGAGATGAAAATGTGCTTGGGCTTACGAATTTCGAACTACTTTACGCAAGGTAGAGGTTGATGTAAATGTTTTACCATAAATAAATTTGTTCTCCCCTTTGATTCTCTATTTTGAACCACGTTTTCTTACGCTATCATACAATATGCTTAAACTAATTGACAATCACACCAACTGGTTCTCCCGACTATGCGAGACTCGAGAGGTATTTTGATAACATCCTATAAAAAGGAGAAATAGAAACGTGAATTGAGGCCAAATAAATGAATAAAACTTCAAAACTCACAAAAATACCCTACCTTCAGCGTGCATTTCGACAGTAATATAGCAGTTACGTAGCTATATAGCAGTTATGTAGATTTATAACAGTTATATAACTATGTTTGTATGTAGCAACTATTTATCTAATTCAAATATATTGAATACATAACATGATATGCACACATTCTAACCAATATTTTCAATTTGTCGCTTAGTAATATACAAAATTGAAAATCCAAAAAAACTTCTGTGACAGTTATATAGCAGCTAGGTAGCTATATAGCAGTTATATAGATATATTTGTATGCAGCAGCTATGTAACTAATTCAAATAGACTAATTTAAAGATAAAACTAACAATTTTAGGAAGCTTTTGTCAAACATTCGTTATAAAGACATATAAATTAATCCAATAAAGGGAGAGAGAAACCACGATGTCGCCTAAGAAAAAGAAAAGAAAAACACGAAATATGTACAAGTTATTTATCGGATACACAAAATGTGTTCCAGATCTACTTATAAAAAATGTATTACATATCTGGACCTTCCATTGTTGTGTATAAAATGAGAATTGTAGTTACCAAATATTCCCAAATTTTATAAGGCAAAATGGAAGAGGAATGGTAAGGTAGTACAATAGACGTAATATAAGATATAATTAATCAAAATATGGATATTATAAAACAGGGGAGAGAAGGTATATTTTGCAACAGTGTATCGGCATGAATGATTCAAGATCGTAACTTCATTAATGATTCAAAATCATACCAAAATCTTCATGTAATCACAACTTCATTAATGATTCAAAATTTTAGAGTTAATAATGACATAGGTAATGGGACAAATAAAATGAAATAAAGAGGAGAAGAGAGGAAACATTGACAATTTGGTAGGGTTAATAATGCGATTACTCCATTTACTTTCTCTTTGATGTGTTTATCATCCACCATTACTCTATATATAACAATTTCATGTCTTCCACATTTATGCACTATCAACTACCTCCCGATGCTAGTGAATAAAAAAAATATGTATGATATGAAAAATCTGCTCATACATAATGGGGCAATGGGGCAGCATGCAGTTATAAACAAATGAATCTCCTCTCCATCTTGAATTTCCCCTTCCTCTATTTTAATTCCCTGTGCTTGGACTTCACTTCAAACTTTTTCTAAATTTTTCCCCATTTTGTTGGCTTTTATCAACTGTGTCATTATTTCCATCTCTTTCTTGTTTTACATATTTTCTTCTTGATCTATTGGCCTCTGGTAATTATTTTTTCCTCCATTAATGAGTTCTTGCACAACTACTTCCTTTGCTATTTCCACTATATATACCCTCAACGCCCATTATCATTTCTAGAACAACCCCATTAGGGGGGGGGGGGCACTTATTGGCCCGTTATAGCCTATGATGTCAACAAAAGATGGAGGACACTATATTGAGGAGATGCTTCACCTAAAATTTGACAAATTAAGGCACCCAAAGATAAAAGACCAACATGATTTATATCCTATAGACATTATCTTTAGACATTACTATCAGTTTCTTTAGACATTCATTTTCTTTAGACATTATTAATTCAAACAACGAAAGATAATTCAAATTACCCGAGAAAGATCATTTATTTCATTAAAAAGCACCAACAAAATGTCATTTTTCCTAACAGGAATTAATTATATCACTCATGTGAACTCTACTAAAGGACTCAATATTATCCTCAAACAATTAATGTCAGTATTCATACATTAAAAATAAATGAACAGGGGCAACAAATAAAAACATCATCTTTTTTCTACTGAGAATTAAAAGTATACATTAAGCAATAAGATGCAGACTTGATAAAATTTATTGCCATGTTATTTTCATTAAATGACATTAATGTCAAATAGTTATAAGAATATAAACAATATGATGTAAGAAAATAAGTGATAAAGCTTTACCTTATGATGCAAAATAACCACCACTGGAGTTGCTCCAGTAGCCCTGACAGTCATTGAGATGCTTAACACATAGCAACAATTTTCCATAACCTTGACAGTTGCAGTACCTAAGATGCTTAACACATAAAAATAATTGTGAAGATATAGAAACATAAACACAAATTATAATAGTCAATGGCAGTACCTAAGATGCTTTGATTTCCAAAAATCTATCCCCAAAACAAATCTTAAAAAATAAATTAAAACCTGCAAAAACAAAATTAATACGAAATAATCCACAAAGGTTGAATAAGAAATCCATAAAATAATTTAGAACTCCTAAATGCACGGAGAGTGATTAATATTCAGAACCCAAAAGACCATTATACAAAGAATAAACACATCACAAAATAATCATTAGCGATAACATAATATGATACTAAAATAAAAGAATAACTTTGCATAAAGTTAAATACTAACCGACTCAAATTCGTACAATTCCAATTCAGAGATCATACTATTGACTTTATTAAACCAACTAATTTTCCAAAATATTAAGTCATGTATATGCGGGTAACCCATGGGTTAGAGTACACTTGATAGATCGAATCTGAAATTCCCATCCATTCGAAGCTAAAAAAATTAGAATAAAAATTTCATTAAAAATCCCAAATATTTGAAACAAAACACCCAAAATCTCATAGAAACACATAAAATTGGAATAAAAGTACCTAAAACCTTAGGTAAAACACTAAAAGCATACTAAAAGTCGCGATAGGTGCCGATAAAGAGAAGGATCCGTATGTATCCGGGATGGGGCGTGGGAATACCTGTTTAAATCTTTGGGAGTTGTAACTCCCAAATCACTTATACACATACTTGTTTAATCGTTGTTGCTACCACTGGTTTGAAACCTTAAGAATATTACTAAAAATGGACATAGAGAAGCAATTAAGGATAGAGAACATAGTGCATACCTGATTCCACTCATTGTGGGATGAATCGAAGGGGAAGATCTACAGGGCAACATAATATAGGAACATATTATAGCATCCGTAAGATCTGTGGGAACCCTTCAGATATGAGGTTTTTTCCCATGTTTGTATGTATAAATTAGAACAAAATAGAAACGTAATAAATGAATTAAAAATAATGGGATCAACGCTGCACGCACCACTTTGTAGAACCGACGCACCTGTTTGCACTTGTATAGAAAATTTCATGACGCCTAGTGCTTTATCCCATTAACCTTAAGAAACCAAAAAAACCACAAATATGCAATAAAATAACATCTTTATGCAGGGACATTACCTCAATGTTGTGAATAATCAGAAAATTAAAAATTTCCTAAGTGATGGAAAAACATGAAGGTCACGTGTAGTTTTCATGGAGGAATGAAGGAGGTACAATCGTCTTAATGGAGATTAAGGAAAAGGAGAGTAAGAAAAAATGGTGTTTGGGGGATTTGTGGTGGATCGCGACCAAGAGAGAGAATAGAGAACTTTGGAACCCGGAAAGAGAAATGGGATACTAAAGAGAGGAAGTGAGGGTAGGATTTTCAAAGTGAGATCAAAATGGGTATAATGACCTTTTACCCCTCTTTTTGAATTTTGAATAAAGGGAGAGATAAATTAGAGTGTGTTAAAAGAGGGGAGAACTCAAATATGTAAGGGACAAAAATGGTAAGAGGGGTATTTTAATCTCAACCATTGGATTGTTGCCTTGTTGGCTTCGATCTGAACCGTGAAGTGTCTTCCCATATTAGGAATAGTGAAAACACCATTGTAACTTATACACACACACACACACACACACACACACACACACAAATGTAAATACAACATCACTCGAACTGGCTACCGTGATGCACACCTTCATACTTTGCTATCAAGTCCAAGTACCTATCGTACTAAATTAGGGACTACCCATTCAGAATGTGACCTAGAATCATAAATCAAACAAAACACAATGGGGGCAAACATAGTTCCAAGCCTATGGGTCACGCATATACCTAACGTGCCCAATTGACCGTGAATACTATCGTACACCCAGATAGTCATTGTATCTATCTTCTTTGTTCTGGTGCACAAATCTAGACCTCAATGGAATCATTATGGTGGTATCACCCTCTGCGCGGAACCTCCCTTGACACCCGACGGTGAAGGTATGTTCATACACAAAAGAAGCACATAATAAGCATACACACAACCTGTCCATATGTCTCATATAGGAATGCACACAACCTATAAATATAATCCGTATAGGTATACTCCCAACCTATAATATAGTTCGTATAGGTCTATACACTACCTATAAATAGCATTCATACATAATATATATCTCTTGAATCCTCAACGTACTATCGTTTCACAATTATAATATCTTATCGCATTTTCCTGAGTATTATTTTCTACCTGAAGGGACCTAGTTACCTCTTAAGTTATTTCAGTAGTTAATTAACTCATACACTACTGATCTACATCCATAAGTTCACTCAAACTCTCCGTGATTCTTTCTCATTCCCTCAAATTCATTATTTTACAACTCATGTCCAATATGTATTTTCCTTAATTCTCTCGTTATAGTTAAACCTCAACCCCACATTAGGACTACTTTAATTTAAAATATCCCACATTATAGTTTAGATATGTCCCAAAAGTTCCCTTGTTAATTCTTCACAAATTCAGGGCTTAAACAAGGAAAATTTGGCAATAGTGAGTATTAAATCGAGTCATAAATTGTCTGGCAGATTAAACACCCTGTAGTAGAATTTTGATTTCTCCCTCTACAGAACTCCAAATGAATTCATTCAAACCTCACTATAAAGTTAAGACATATAAATTTCCAGACATATATGGCTCGCACTCTAATTATAAGCACAATTAAAATGGCATACGTTTAAAGTAACGTAAAAAATTATTGAAAATTACTATGTTGACATATCAGACACCCTATAGTAAAACGTCGATTACCCCCTCTACAGATCTCCAAATGACCTGATTCAAAGTTCATTGGAAATCCAAGACATAGGTATTTTAATATATATATGACCCGCACTCTAACTCTAAGTGAAATTTAAATGGCATACGTTTAAATTAACGTTGAAAATTATAGAAGATTGGCATCTTATGTTCATCAATTAAACCCTAAGTCATTCAAGATTCATGTTCTTCAACCAAGAACCCATCAATATTCAATCATAATCATCACATATATTCTAATTTCATTTTATCTTCACATAGGGATTCATTCTAGATGCATCCTAAACCGAATCATGAGTTCAATTCATCTAAATCCCAAAACACAATTGAAATCATGAAATTGAAAACCCTACACTACATGGGTATTATAACATGGAAGATAAACACTTGCCTTGTATTTTCAGGTCTGAATTCATTTTTGGATGATGAAGTTGCTATATCCTTGTTATGGTTTCAATTCCGGCACGTCCGTGGTGAGAATTATGTGGAAAACCTAGGGTTTCTTCTATTCTTCCTCTCATATGGCCTCTCCTCTCTCAAATTTATGTTAACCCCAACCCCTAACTCAAAAGGGAAGATATAACCTTTTAATTTTTAAAGTTCTTCCTACCCTAATCTCCTAAATGAGTGACACACCCTTAAACGGTGTTGGGTTGGTCTACTATAGTCCCGGGACCCAAACAATACACCCGGGTACACTATTACGATTATTTCGACCCATTCGGAAACAACCGTGACCTCTAAATCATCATCCAGGTGACTATATATATTTATCCTATCTTGACCTCAAATTAGTCCACACGTGACTTTCGGTTGAGGTGTAATTTAATCACTTTAATATCACTCGCTACGACGTCTATTAATTTCCACATTTTATTTACTACATCCTACGTAAATTTATCTCATAATATTAATCTTATTCACTCTTGATTAATATTTAATAGTCACATGATTATTCCATCAATAATAATCATTATCTCCCAAAAATATTTAATTCCATCAAATCACAACACACATGAAATGTAAAATTTATTGAATTAATTAATTTTAAATTACTCAGAAATACGGGGTGTTACACATTTCTTCCAACAATTTCGTTCTCTTAAATTTTATATTTTTTGTATTTTTCAATTGAGAAAAAATAATATAATAAATATTTTATAGTATTACATTGAAATTTCATAAAGATATTATGAAGTAAAATCTATTGAATTTAAATACACTAGGCAAATTTTAAATTTTGAGAATAAAGTAACTCATAGGGTAAAAATATAGGGTCCATCTATTTGTAGTCCAATAGTTGTCATTAAATTAGCGTGGAGATTCATTGGTTTTTGTAATAGTCAAGGTTCTAAAAAACGCGAGGTGTGATCTAGGCGTGGAGGCCAAGCCTTAAGCCTTAGAAGCCTAGGCGTAAAAAGGCATGAAAAGACGTTTAGGCGTTCTTAATATATTTTAATATTTTTTAACTATAACAATGCTATTAAAATACTAAAATTGTACATATCATAAAAATATGTTTGAATATATGCAAATTAAAATGCTATTTGATTATTTTGGATGAGATAATGGTCCGATTTGTAAAAAAAATCTTTAAAAGGGGATATCGTTCCACTAAAGCATTGCTGTTTTCAGAAAAAAATGCGCATTAAGGGTTTTACCAATAGTATGACGTAAGGCGGAGCGTTTCTCCTAAGCCTCAAGCCTAGGCGGATTTTTTAGAACAGTGGTAATAATTAGTTGGGGTCTAAAACTGATAAAATTCGTTAGTTGACAGTTTTGACAGTCAGTTGACCACTTTTTGTAACTCAAAAGATTGTTTTACCCCCAATTACTTTAATATACATTACTCCATTTATACATGATATATTTATATGTTTTGTGTACAGATCTAATAATTTAAATATTGTAATATATATACTTATTTTAATAGGTCCATCTATTGAAACCTTAATATATATATATATATATATATATATATATGAAAGTATTCTTATTATTTCATTAAAAAAAAGTTTTATGAAATTAAAAAAACTTTTGTACAAAATTAAAAGAATTGTTTATAGAATTAAAAAAAAAACTTTTTATAAAAAAAAACGGGTGGATTTAAAAAACAAGTAAAAAACAGAGAATTTTTTTTATACATGCAAAACATTTTAAAGAATAATGCAACATTAAAAAAACATGTATGTTGTATAAAATTAGTTTGTATATAAAATAGAGTCCATATTAAAAAAAAAACATTTATATTTTTTTGTGAATTTTTTGAAATAGAGTCCATATGGAAACAAATTGTATGTTATTTAAAAATAAATAAAAATTATTTTTTATATTATTGGAAAAAATTACGTTTTTTAAAATGATTTATATATATAAAAACTATTTTAAATTTTGTATGTTAATAAAAGAGTTCTCTTAATAAAACAGTTTTTAAAAACTTTTCTTAATAATTTTTTGTTATATTTTATAAAAAAAATATTAAACTTTTTTAATTTCTTTTTTAATTTTTTTAAATAGATGAAAACAAATTTGAAAATACATCATGTATAAAAAAAATTAATTTGTTTGAAAACAAATTTAAAAACTATTTTGTATGTTATTAATAAAGTGCGACTTTTAAATTTGTACATTAAGAAAAAGTTGTTAAACTGTTTTCTTCATCAAGGAGTGTTTATATAAAAACAAATATTTATTATTTTAAAAAACAAATTTGTTTTATAATTTTTATTTCATTCAAGAATTTTTTTAAAAATAGGGCCCGTATTAAAAAAATTAAATTATTTCAAAAGAAATTTAAAAAATATTTTTAAAAAGTACGTTATTTTAAAATATTTTATATATACAAAAATGTTTTTTAATTTGTACATTAAGAAAACAGTTCTTTTAATAAAACATTTTGTATATTTTGGAAAATTATTTTATTTAAAATTTCTAAAATAGTTTTGTAAATAAAATAATAACAAAAATATTTTATTAATATATATATATATATATATATATATATATATATATATATATATATATATATATATATATATTAAATACGGGGACTTTTAAAAGAAATATACTTTATATTATATTTATAATTATAAATATGTTTCTATATATGATGTATAGATAGACTAATGTAAATTACTGTAATTAGGGAGAAATAGTACTCTAAATTGAAAAAACTAGTCAAGTGATTATCATAGAAGTCAATTGATATTTTTCGTCAGTTTTATACCACAACCAACTAAGACGAAATCTACCACAACCCCCATATGATATGACCTACCATAGACCCCCAAAACAAAGAGAGCCAAACATGTATATTCAAACTTTGTAAAGATTACAACATTGTGTCTCTTTTGGAAGACACGAAAAATATGTTTTCGTACATTATTTAGATTTACCATTTTAAAATGTTAAAAAGTGAAAAAAAAATAATAATCAAATAAAAGTTACATTTTCAAAAAATGTACAAAATATAAAAATAAGTAACAAAGATTAGTGTATAATGCCGAATCTATATACTTTACAACACACACACACAACTATATATACATATATGTATAGGGAGAGGGAGATGTTCAGAAGTGAATATAAACGATGAACATTTTAATCAACTTTAAAAAAAATACTTAACACCTAATCAATCTTAATTCATATGATGTAATTGGTCCGTGCCAGGGACAACGAACACGCGTGTGACACGCGCCAGAAGCAACGAACACGCGTGTATTAAAAAATATGCGTTGTCGTTGGCAGGGACCAATTACAATATATGAATTAAAATTGAAAGGGTGTTAGGTGCTTTTTTGTTAACGTTCATTAAAATGTTCATCTTTTATTTTCTCTTTTTAACCTTTCCCTATATATCTATATAATAAAGTAGAAAATTTATGTATGTCATAAGATCAAAAAATGATGTCATCTATACAAATTTTTCCTGCACTACCTCTTTTACTCTCAATTCTTTCATTTCCCCATCTTTTCTCACCCTCTAAATATTTTTTTACCTCTTTACTTTAATTAAAAAAAATAAGGATACTTGAGTAAATAATCACCCTTCAACAAAGCCGAGAGGGAGGAGCGCGTCGTTTTTTCTCCCACACGCAATTTCCTCTTAGTTTATCGAGATACACCTGCCCTCACAAACCTGACACGATCTTGAGATTAAGCCACCAAATACCTAAACGGAGGGCCATGATCAGATCCTGAGAAACAAGGGGATAAGGGTTCGTACCCACTAGAGCATTAGTCACACAGATTTTTAGGCATTCAATGCAAGTTTACTTTAATTTGAATTTCCCTAACAAAAATCTTCTCTCACTTCTCTCCTCCTCTTTCTCTCTCTCTATCTATCACCGCTCAGCTCACCCCCAATTTCTCTTCTCCTATGTTCCATTTTTCTCTGCAATCGTTGGATGTAGCCTTTTCTTTTCAATAAAGGTGCGAATTTTTTCTACTAATTTATGGGTTTTTATGGGATTAGTATTTTTTAGTTGCGTTTATGGAGTTTGTATTGTTCTACAACCTTAGAATTTTTTAGTTGCGTTTATGGAGTTCGTATTTTTTAGTTGCGTTGGATTGAGTTTATATGTTCATTATGGGTTTTTGAAATTTTATTTTACCAACATTATTAATTGTTTAGATATGAGTTTGTTTTACAGGACTGGGTTAAACACTCTTGATGATGAAAGTGTGCATGTGGAGTTGATTCATTCATGGTTCAAAGCGGTATGATATTTTTGTTTTGATTAAAGGGTTTTATACAAAAAAATGTCTCCATCTTCTCACGGATCTAACATGTATTTTGATTATAAATATCTAACGGATCTTACATGTATTTTATTTTTCAGGTCATTTGGGTGGTTCAAGATGTAGCGACATTTTTTCCTAAAGTCTGTTGCTGAACCAAAATAACCGAAGTTGCAGATCCGACCTGTTCAGACCTCCTTTTTGTTCAAGATGTTTGTGGTTCAAGATGTAGTTCTTTCATTTTTTGGTGGCTTTGGTTTAATGGGTAACGTCATTTACAGAGGTTAATGGGTAACATCAATAATTTTTGTTGTTTTTCTTTTGAAATCATGTATACCGAAGCCTTTACCATCATGAGGTCTGTTGCCTTTATAATTTTGATGGAGGCTAACGATGTGTTTTCTAATGTTTTTTTATCCGTGTTTCTCTCTTTCTGTGATAGATTTTTTTTATTCTCTCTTACATTGGGCCTAATTTGAGGTTGAATCAGGGTATAAATGGTTTTTGTTGTATTTCAGTCTTTTTACGGTTAGGAACCTTTCTATTTATAATTTTCTCTCTTCCATTGGACCATTGCATTGTTTGTGTAATTGTTTTTCATACAAGTGCTATATTAGTGTAAGATTTAAGAATTTATTTTTTATCCTTATTTCATATGGATTTTTCTTTTTTTAAGTTGGGATATATAGTATATTTTACATTTACTTTTGTTATATTCAGTTTTCATTTGTACATGAGTTTTTTTAGCAAATCACAAAGGTCTTATACTATTCTCTATATTTAAGATTTATGTTACTGCTATTTGGTTAAAAAGTTTCATTTGATTTTAGTTAGATTACCTAATCCTATTTGAGGTTTTGGATTTGTGAGGTGTGTATTTTGATAAATTATGATTAGTACCCCTCTTTGTATAAATACGTCTATGAATATGATTTTTTGCATTTATGTGCCATTATGAGGTAACAGTGTCATTCTTAATCGATGCGTCTATGAATATTTATTTCTATAATTAATCCTCTCCATATAATCCATATCTGTTCATGACCCATATATACCCTTTTTGAGGACAAAACTAAAACATGTGAAAAAGGTTGTGCTCAAGTATTGGCTATTTTTTACGTTGACTTTATACAGTGTGATATTTGGTAACAACACATTGATATCAATGTTTTGAAGCATTTGGCTAACCATACAATCGTGAATGGGAATTCTAAGGAGTTTGACTGACAAGGAATAACATTTGGACTATGAGGTAACCTTTCTTTCAATTAAATTTTAATGGTTTTACGATTTTTTTTGTCTAACATACCTGGCCTTCCTTTTGTGTGTACATGTCTATGAATTTTACAGTAATTACCTTATTTGGAAACTGTTATTCCCAATGGGTATTCTTTCATGTTATGGTATTTTACATTTATTAATTTAATCTAATCTAATATTAAAAAATATTATATACAAATGAAATATTCTGAATAAGGGAGGCGCTGCACACAAGTGCGTGTGAAAATTAACTCACATGAACAGAGCAACAACTACACATATACATTTAGTACAAATATTTGGTGAACGACCACCCTTATAAAAGCTATGCTGCAATGGCACAACACATGAGCCAATGGGTTTGGTACAAAAATATTTTTATATTGTTTTCCAATTATACTTTACATGAAAAACCTTAGGAAGATCAACATGCGAGGTGAGGTGGTTGTGTTTAGATTATGTATGTCAAGCTTTCAACCTATATTGGTGTAAATTTTAAAAATACGACTTATTGCCTGAGCAAAGTGAATTACAATCAATAGAGACGACAGATGTTGCTGAATTAATGAAGAACAAATTTCATATGTTACAACCATTGAATGAAAAAAAAAAATTTGCACACTATGTTTCCAATATTTTTACCTTTATTTATGTTAAAAATAAATTTTTGGACTTAAAAATTATACTCCATTAAATAATTTTGAAAAAAATATCCGTCCTTAGGAAAATTTACCTCGATTGATACTTTGGAAAATTATACTATAATACAAAACTTTGATGATTTGGGCACACGATTCATAGTTGGGGGAATTGTTGTCGTGCCTTCAGGCACGGGTATACCCTAGTATATATATATATATATACACACACACACACACACACACACAATGTGTGTGTGTGTGTGTTCTGAAGTCTTATTTTTACCTACTTAATATATGTTTTTTGCATTCTTACTTATTATTGCTAAATATTAAGGCCCTTGGTTTGTAGAGACGCATTTAATCATATAAGGTATGCCCACGTGTGTTGCACATGCAATCGTTGTCGACAACATTATACAACAAAATTTAAATTTTAAAATAAAAGTCTGAATTAATCTAAAACCATTGTCAACAACATACCATATATAGAATGACAAAGAAAATAAAGAAACATTATTTTTCAATAAAAAAACATGTGAAATGTTTAAATACACCCAAAAAAATTAACTCGCACTATTTTTTTATTATTTTCAAAAAATTGGTCCGCATGATGAGGTCCTTAAGTTAGTCCGCATTGGATCCTCTTTGATCAATGGATTACCAAAGCATAAAATAAATAAAAATAATTCTTCCTGTGAAGTCTTACAAATTTTTATATGAAGACAATAATACTTACTTCTTTATGTTGAGTCTTATAAATTCCCCAAAATCTGACCATCTTAGAATTATCCCTTCGAACCGTGAATTACCTAAGCCCATGCCATGGAGATAAAACATTACATTCAAGGAAATGTATGATATGAACATTGATGCTACATTGAAATCACTATAGTAAAAAAGTATTAATACATATAAAATTTATGGACTTAAAAATAAGATTCCGAAATTACCTTGTCCACATAAACAATTTGAAGCATTTATTAATTACTTGTAAGAATAACTTTCATGTGGTGAAATTTTTACTTCTAGAAAACAAATAGAATCAAATGATCTAAAAGGTATTAATAAGGTTATTTTTCTAGTAAACAACTCAATGTAATTCAAATTTATATACATAAAAGGAGAGAATAAATAGGTACTATCTCTTCCTCCAAGCTTATAATTCGACATTTTTTCCACTAGCAAAAAGTTGAATACAAGAGAGATATACAACAACACCACACATAATATAGATAAATATCAAAAGCCAATTAAAATTCAGAACATTTTATAAAAAATTAACATGAGTTAATTGGAAAGCACAAATGGTTTTGAAACCAAAATACTGATTGCTTTAATATTTCAGGGGTTTGAAATTTGGGGTTTCACAAAGGTATAAAAAAATTAAAAACACAAATAGTAATAAAAATAAAATTTCAAACCCCAATATTTATTTCTTAACCCTAGTTTTTTTTTTTTAAAAAAAAACTTCTTATGAAAGTAGAACTATAAACATGTTATGTCTACTATTTATAAATAACAATTGTACAAAATTAATAATTATTATATAATTCGGAATTAAAATAGAATTACAGAAATGAAACACTTACTTGAATTTGCAGAAACAATAATAAAAATAGAAAGATAATCCGAGCACTGTGAATCTCACAGTGTCCTTAAGACAATTTATTCTCTCCAATGTGCTCCGAGGTTGATGAATATTGTCTCCCAAGATAGAACGGATTTTTCCAATTAATTATATAGCACAACAATAATTAATTTCAACGAACTCAAATATGTGGCTTTTACTCAACAACTATGCAAGATATGGTATGCAGAAAAAATTATTTCTGGAACAGATATGACAGGAATAAAATGACAGCAATTCTGGAGGAGGGAAATTTTTCATTATTTTAAACACGGAGGGAGGCATCTGTATTTATAGCAAAGTAGTTGACGGTTGGCACAACTGTCAAAAACAGTTAAACGAATTAAATGTTGACTGTTGGCAATAACTGCCAACAGTTTATTAATTAATTAATTAATTTCGTAATTAATTAATAATTAAAGCCCAGAAAGTTAAATAAATTCGGCCAAAAAATGTAGGAGATTTTTATAAGCCCGAACTGAACCGAGCCGAGCTGGACGGACGCGCGCGCGCGTGTGGACTTTTGACCGAAAGTCAACCCGTGCATAGCTTAGGTCATCTCCCCTTCAAAGAGTTGGGATACCCCCAAGGCATCCAAGCCTTAGTTCATACTTGGGGTGTTATTAACTCATCAAAATTCCACTACTCTTTCAATGTGGGGCAAGAGTTAAAACATACCCAATTCATTAACTTTCATTGCTTTGTGAGTCACTTTGGGGATATATTTATCATTCATAACTTATTGAAATTGGACATATGAATATACTACGTTAATCTCCTTGCGGAGGTGAACGCATTTGTATATGGTCCCACAATTTTCGTAGTGTAGGTCCCACCTAAATTTGAGCTCAAAGTTGCTCAAAAATCTGTCCAGAAAATTCTGGACAGCTTTATAATACCCATTCAATTCCAATTTTCCAACAATCCCCCACATGAATGATATATCGCTATAAATAAAACAAAACAGATGCTTATGCAGATGCAGACACAAGTTGAGTAAAACTGAAGACTTATTGCATCGGGAGAAGTAGCCTAGTGGCCTTGAACTTTCCTTAGTGATATACTATCGAATTTACTTGGTTAATCAGTAGACTTAACGTCCTTGAACCGTCAACCGTTTTTGTAAACCTAGACAACAGTATTCACACAACAATTCTTCAACACAGTTGGTTCTCACTTTTGTGTTCATTTTGGCCGTGAACACCACTTGGTTCCGCAAGTATTTTAGAGAATATGCCTTTCATTATTCTCATAGAAGTGGCCCCCTTCTTACTCACGTAGGTGACTTCCATAAAGAGTATTCTGCAATACCCCACTTAGACTAACTAAGATATAGATGTCATTAGACACATAACTTATCCTAATTTCGCGGCAGATGTGCACTGTCTCATCTTTGGAATGGATAAGATTAATTATCCTCCAGTGCTTACTGAATACAATGTAGTTCAGTTTGCCCATTGAACCTAGATCTTGGGATCTCCAGTCAGCTAGGTTGGGTTTCCACTATATTGATTCTTATTTATTTATAGGCTATAGACCCATTCCTCTCGATGATCTTTCAACTTGCTCTCGGTTTAAACCTTTCTTTAGTGGATCCGATATATTATCTTTTGACATTACATAGTCAATTGAGATAATTCTGTTTGAGAGAAGTTGTCTAACGGTATTGTGTGGACGAAGAATATGTCGTGACTTTTTGTTATACATGTGATTTTGTGCCCTTCCAATAACTGATTGGCTATCGTAATGTATACATATTGAGGGCACAGATTTAGACCAATTTGGAACATCCTCTAAGAAATTTCGAAGCCATTCAGCTTCTTCTCCAGCTTTGTCTAGTGCAATGAATTCAGATTCCATTGTCGATCTAGCAATGCACGTTTGTTTTGAGGATTTCCAAGATACGGCTGCACCTCCGAGGGTAAACACATACCCACTCATAGACTTAGAGTCTTTTGTATCAGATATCCAATTTGCATCGCAATGTCCTTCAAGAACAGTTGGATATTTTGAGTAATGCAATCCATAGTTTTGAGTATATTTTAAATAACCCAAAACTCTCAATATAGCTTTCCAGTGATCTCTTCCTGGATTTACTCGTAAATCGACTTAGCTTACTTATTGAGTATGCTATGTCCGGTCGCGTACAGTTCATGATATACATTAAACTGTCGATAATACGAGAATATTCTAGTTGAGATATGCTTTCACCATTATTTCTTGCTAGGTGTCTTGGTAGGACTAATATCATACTTCTTGAATTTTTCAAGTACTTTCTCTATGTAATGAGATTGAGATAATATAAGTCCATCCGATGTTCTAGAAATTTTAATTCCTAATATAACATCGGTGATTCCCATATCTTTCATGTCAAATTTACTACTCAACATTTGTTTTGTAGTTTTGACAATTTCCAAGTTACTACTCATGATAAGCATATCATCAACATAGAGGCATACAATGACATATCCATTATGAATGTATTTAAAGTAAACACATTTATCGCATTCATTAATTTTGAAACCATTAGATAACATTGCATTATCAAATTTTTCATGCCATTGCTTATGTGCTTGTTTAATCCATATAGTGATTTAACAAGCTTACATACTTTTCCTTCTTGTCCGGCAGCTTTGAACCCTTCAGGTTGCTCCATGTAAATTTCCTTGTCTAGTTCACCGTTTAATAATGCAGGTCTTACATCCATTTGATGTATTTCAAGTCCATTAATAGCAGATATTGCTATTAACATCCGAATGGACGTTATTCTTGTTACCGGTGAATATGTATCGAAGTAATCCAACCCTTCCTTTTTCCTATAGCCTTTAGCTACAAGTCTAGCTTTATATTTATCAATTGATCCATCGGCCTTCAATTTCTTTTTGATGATCCATTTATAACTTAACGGTTTTGAACCCGGTGGAAGATCCACTAATTCCCATGTATGATTTTGTAATATGGATTCAATTTCACTATTAATTGCTTCTTTCCAATTGGAAACATCGGGTAAGGATATAGCTTCTTTATACGATTGAGGTTCATTTTCTAAAAAATATGTTAGAAAATCCGGACCGAAAGAAGTCGAGATTTTTTCCCTTTTACTACGTCTTGGTTCATCCTCTATTGAATCAATAGGTTAATGAGTACCACTTGTAGTAGCTTGATTTGTCCTTTTAGAAGGACCAGATTCTCGGGTCATGTTATACGGGAATTCATTTTCAAAAAATGAAGCATCCCTCGATTAAATAACCGTATTTTCATGAATGTTCGAAATCTCAGATTTACAAACTAGAAATCGATATGCACTGCTATTAGTAGCATAACCGATGAATACACAATCCCCGGTTTTTGGCCCTATTCTTACCTTTTTAGGTTTAGGAACCATCACTTTGGCTAAGCACCCCCACACTCGTATATATTTATAGGAAGGTCTTCGACCTTTCCATAATTCATAAGGTGTCTTGTGAGTCTTTTTGTGAGGTACTTTATTGAGAATGTAATTAGCAGAAAGTAAGGCTTCCCACCAAAAATTTTGTGGAGCACCTGAACTTAATAACATTGAGTTCATTATTTCTTTCAAAGTACGGTTTTTGCGTTCAGCAACACCATTCGATTGAAGAGAATAAGGAGCGGTTGATTGGTGAATAATCCCATTTTCAGAACAAAATTCCTCAAATGGATATTCATATTCACCTCCTCTATCACTTCTAATAGACTTTATCGTTTTGCTTAATTGATTCTCTACTTCATTCTTATATTGTTTAAATGCATTAATATCCTCATCTTTACTATGTAACAAATATACATAGCAATATTTTGTGTAATCGTCAATAAAAGTAATAAAATACTTTTTTCCACCTCTAGTTTGAACAAATTTTAAATCACAAATATCGGTGTGAATTAAATCTAAAGGTTCAGTTATCCTTTCAATAGAATGGAAGGGTAATCTAGTTAATTTAGATTCCACACAAATTTCACATTTATGATTTTTATCAATATTAAATTTTGGCAAAAATTCCAAGTTAATTAATCTACGCAATGTATAAAAATTAACATGTCCCAATCTAGCATGCCAAATATTAGATGACTCAATCAAGTAAGAAGAACTAACAATTTCATTCATTAAAAAAGATGTTTTAGGGGTTACAGTAAGAACATTGAGTTTAAAGAGCCCCTCATTTAGGTAGCCCTTTCCTACATACATGTCATTTTTAGACAACACACAGCGATCAGACACAAACACAAGCTTCAAACCATTTTTAGAAAGGAGAGATCCAGAAACCAGATTCTTTTGGATATCAGGCACGTGAAGAACATTGTTGAGAGTAAGTTCCTTTCCAGAAGTCATTTTCAAAGCAATCTTTCCTTGTCCCACCACCTTAGAAGTGGAAGAATTTCCCATAAAAAGGTTCTCCTCATTTTCCAAAGGCTTATAGGTGGAGAACATCCATTTGTTTGCACAAATGTGTCGTGTGGCTCCAGTGTCCACCCACCATTCCTTGGTATTTCCAACCAAGTTACATTCAGGGACAACGGCAGAAAGATTCATATCCGCCAAATCATTGACGATATTCACACCCTCAGTTACATTTGATTGAGGATTGTTTTGATTTTTCTTCTTCGGCTTACGACACTCGCTTGAGCGGTGTCCATGTTTACCATAATTGTAGCATTTGCCTTTGAACTTTTTCTTGTTATGTTTGGAAGTGCCTTCACCATCATACTTTCGTTTGTTCTTCTTAGGACCTTAAAAAACATGAACCTTTATTTCCATCGGATTCTTCCCACTTTTCTTTTGAGACTCACGGTTATCTTCTTCGATTCTTAGCCTGACCACCAACTCCTCCACATTCATCTCCTTACTCTTGTGCTTGAGATAGTTTTTGAACAAAGTCCAAGATGGTGGTAACTTTTCAACAATTGCAGCAACTTGGAAAGTTTCACTAATTGACATTCCTTCAGCATGAATGTCGTGGAGGATCACTTGGAATTCTTGCACTTGCGAGATTACAGATTTAGAATCAACCATTTTGAAGTCCAGAAAACGCCCGACGATAAATTTCTTCATCCCAGCATCTTCAGTTTTATACTTCTTTTCCAAGGAATTTCATAATTCTTTGGATGTCTTGATAGTGCAGTAGACATGATACAGAGTCTTGTCCAAGTAGGCCAAAATATAATTTCGGCATAGGTAGTCCGAATGCTTCCAAGCATCGACAACAGCAACCTTTTCAGCGTCATCTCCCTCTTGAATAGAGGGGCAATCTTCATATACAAACCTGCCCAGTTGGCAGGTAGTGAGATAGAAGTACATTTGTCCTTGCCAACGTTTGAAGCCAACCCCAATGAACTTTTCCGGTTTCTCCCCGTGTGGCATAGATACGAGTGCAGTCACATTTGTGTTGGTCACAATTAGTTTCGTAGGAGTAGTGTTCGTACTTTGTGATTCCATTTCTGTTACAAAAATAGAATTTTTATCAATGATAAAATTCATATATAATGAATTAATCAAAACAGAATACAAAATTCTGTGCACCAATTTCCTCCAAATATAATTCACAATAAATGAATTCCAAAAGAATTCAAATAATAATTCAGAATTAAACTATAATAAAAACAGAATTCCATACAAAACAGAGTTAAATTATAAAATCTGTGTCACACTGATTTTTAATAATAAAAAGAATTCCGTACAAAACAGAATTATAATTTAAGATTAAAAAAAAATTAGATAAACAGATTTTAACAAGAATACACAAATAAAATTTTATTTTCTAAAACAGAACATAAAAACAGTATAGAAATTAATTTCTGTACCAAAACTGTTTTACTAATTTCTACAAGAAAGCAGTAAAATAATTCATTTTATTTTGTCAATACAAATTTATTTCCAACAAATAAATTTCTGTAATAAAAAATTCTGTACACTAAAACAGTAGACTTTTATAAATTGTCTTAAGATTGTTATGTCTACTATTTATAAATAACAATTGTACAGAATTAATAATTATTATATAATTCGGAATTAAAACAGAATTACAGAAATGAAACACTTACTTGAATTTGCAGAAACAATAATAAAAATAGAAAGATAATCCGAGCACTGTGAATCTCACAGTGTCCTTAAGACAATTTATTCCCTTCAATGTGCTCCGAGGTTGATGAATATTGTCTCCCAAGATAGAAAGGATTTTTCCAATTAATTATATAGCACAACAATAATTAATTTCAACGAACTCAAATCTGTAGGTTTTACTCAACAACTATGCAAGATATGGTATGCAGAAAAAATTATTTCTGGAACAGATATGACAGGAATAAAATGACAGCAATTCTGGAGGAGGGAAATTTTTCATTATTTTAAAAACGGAGGGAGGCATCTGTAATTATAACAAAGTAGTTGATGGACGGACGGGCACGCGCGCGCGTGGACTTTTGACCGAAAGTCAACCCGTGCAAAGCTTAGGTCATCTCCTCTTCAAAGAGTTGGTATACCCCCAAGGCATCCAAGTCTTAGTCCATACTTGGGGTGTTATTAACTCATTAAAATTTCACTACTCTTCCAATGTGGGACAAGAGTTAAAGCATACCCAATTCATTAACTTTCATTGCTTTGTGAGTCACTTTAGGGACATATTTATCATTCATAACTTATTGAAATTGAACATATGAATATACTACGTTAATCTCCTTGCGGATGTGAACGCATTCGTATATGGTCCCACAGTTTTCGTAGTGTGGATCCCACCTAAATTTGAGCTCAAAGTTGCTCAAAAATCTGTCCAGAAAAATCTGGACAGCTTTATAATACCCATTCAATTCCAATTTTTCAACAACACAGAACAAACGAGTAACCCAGTTTAAACTGAATTTTTTTTAATGTTGGAGGAGGAATGTGACGATGGAAGATGGGGGGGTCGCATGATCAAGAATTACGAAGTAGTGTCAATGTTATTGGAATATTTAGAGAGGCCAAGAGGGGATAGAGTATATATTAGGGAGAGAGAGAGAGAGAGAGAGAGAGAGAGAGCATCCATTTTCCATTCCAGGTTGTGACGTGAGGAGTTGAGAGAATGGGATGAATAGTTGTTGGTAAATATAAATATTCATTTAAATGAAGTGGTAAATTGGATTGAGGCTCAGGTGCTCTTACTTCTATATTATACCTTTAATATAATAATATTAAAGGTATTAATAATATTTATTTCATTTCACAACCTATCTACCTATTTATCTACATAAAGAGGATTTTCTATGCATTTATCCCCTCTCTGTCTTCGATACCCATAGCATTTCATCTCCTAAAAGAAACTTTGCCCCCTCATATTCTCCCAATAGTATATATGTGTAAAACGGAACATCTTTTTCTTCTGATATACTTCTCCCCGTTCTCTTTTGTCGTCACCTATTTGGACCCCTGCCCTCACCAATCCCATATAAATGTGTCGATGGCATCTTAAGTTCCTCATATCAGAACACAATCTTAATTTTTTCGCGTTTTTGAAATGGAAATGATAAAGAAAATGGTGTCTGAAATGCCAGTAGTGATTTTCAGCAAGGGCTCTTACTGCATGTGTTAACACCATCAAGTCCCTTTTCACAGACTTTGGTGTCAATTTAGTTGTATATGAGCTCAATGAAATGGAAAATGGCAGCGAAAAAGAGCAGGCCCTCTCGAGGCAGTTGGGATGTAGCCCCACCGACGGCGGTGTTCATAGGGGAGAACTGGCGGGAGGCTCTAAAGAAGTTATTGAGTCTTCATCTCAACTGCTCTCTGAAGCCAATGCTTAAGCGGGTAGGTGATTTATGGGTTTAATCATGTAAATCACATACCCCACCCCAAATAATCATACAGTTTTTTTTTTTGGGAAAATTACTCTCAGGTCTCTCGTAAATAAAATTTAAACACTAAAAGAATTTTGATAAATTTTAAACACTTAGGATCCGTTTGGTTCGTGGTGAAATAATTTTTACCGCGTTAAAAAATAATTCACCTAGGTAAAATATGTGTTTGGTTGAGCATTTAACACGGTGAAATAAAATGAATATGGTGAAAAGTGAGGTGAAACTTTAACCATTTTAAACCATAGGTAAAGTGAATAATTTAACAGGTGAAAACAATAGAATTTATCTTATTACCAGACTAACCTTTCTTATTTCCACTTACAACTATCACACATTCATTTCTCCCTCTCAATTTACACGATCATTAAATATTCATTTAAAAAAAATATTTTTTTTAAATTCCATTTTTTATTTCAAAAAATTGAAAAAATTAAAAATTAAATAAAAAAATTAAAAATAAATAAAAAATGGAATAGCTATTCCTACACCCTCTATGTCTTCCCCCACACCCTTTTCAATATTTAAATGCTAAAAGATCAAAAGACCCTCTATGCATATATGATTTGAACAAATATAATCTTTTGCCCAAAAATCTATTACTTTAAAAAATACGTAATATTATGAAAAAAATAAAAACATAATATTTTGAAAATAAAAATCCTAATATTCGAGAAAATTAAAATTTTAATATTCTGAAAATATAAAAATTATGAAAGTTATTTTTTCATTTTAAAAACATTATGTTATTTTTATTTTTTATTCAAATGGACATTGATAAAAAACTATTTCGTTATTTATTTAAAAAAAATGGACATTCTTTTTTTTTTATCATTTTTAGTTAAAATTGTTTCTTTATTTATTTTAAAAAAAAGTTTCGTTATTTATTTTTTCAGTTTAAAACTGGTTATTTTACTATTTTAAAAATAATATTTTTACTATATAAAAAAATGGTCCGCGTCAACGGTATGTATAGGTAGTCCGACCACTTATACATACCGTTACCGCGGACCAACATATTAGAAAAAATGCTCCGCGCCAGCAGTATGTATAGGTGGTCGGACTGCCTATACATACCACTGTCGCGGACAATATTTTTTCAAAATAGTAAAAAGATTATTTTTAATACAGTTAAAAAAACAGTTTTTTACCAAAAATAAAATTTGTAAATAAAAGAAACATTTTTTTAAGAAAACAGTTTCTTAAGAAAAACAAATTTTACGTTTTATATACAGTTTTTTAATAAAACAAATATATAAGATTTTACGTTTTGTAAACAGTTTTTTTTTTTTATTATTTATTAAAAACAGTTTTTTTATTGAAAATATAATTTTTTGTTTTTATCAAATGTATTTATTGTAGTTGGAGGTGAAAAAATTGGACCTTTAGATTTGATAAATTTAAGCGCACAATTATCATTTATTATTCAAAGGGTGTGGGAGAACATATGGAGGGTGTTGGAATAGGTATTCCCATAAAAAAATAAATATAATAAATAAATAAATGAATATTTGTGTGGTGCATGGTAATGTGTTTGGAATTTTTTTACTAATTGGGACGGTTTCATAGTTGGGAACTATTTTTCTTTAATTCTTTTAATTGGAACACTTTTTTTTCATAGTTGGGACTCTTTTTTTTTTTTCAATTAGGGCTATTTTTTTCTTTTTTTTAATTGGGACTGTTTTTTCATTGTTGGGAACAATTTTTTTTATTGTGGACTACTGTTTTTATAGTTGCCTTTTTTTTTTAATTGCGATTATTTTTTACAAATGACAGTTTTTTTCGTTGTTGGAAACTTTTTTTTTTTAAATTGGGACAGTTTTCTTTTTTTAATTATGAGTTTTTTTTAATTGGTACAGTTTTTTTACTTATTTGTCTTGCGTAGCCAAATATGACTAGTTAGGGCGGGGGAGGGGGGAGATTGTGTCAAATGTGAGTTTGAGGTAAATGCATATTTTTTAATGGTCATTGACACTTGTGTGATGAAAATCAAAATAGTTATGTGCATTTGAAGGAGGGTAATATGGTCATTTTATTTTTTCCACCATATTCATCTAACCATCCAAACAACAAATGGTGAAAAAGTTAAAATTTTCATCTAGTGAAAACTCGACTATCCAAACGGAGATGGTGAAAACAAAATCACCAAGCTAATAATTCACCTTTTACTTTTAACACGGTGAAAAGTATTTCACCACGAACCAAACGGACCCTTAGGTCTACTAATTATCTTCTTGTAGAAATCCACGCTAGTGGGATAACAAGTGAACCTAATTGTAAATTATTCTTAAATGTTTAAAAATTGTTACCAATGGATCTAATTATAAATTGCCCTATTTTGTTTATGCATGCAGAAAGAAAGAACTACTGAAGTTTTGGTAACAGGTTATGCTTAGTGTTAGTTTTGGGCCGTTTACAGTTTATAAAGTAATTAACCACTTTATAGTTTTAATAAAATCAATAAAGTTCAGTTTGCAATAGTTTTGCGCCTTTTTATTCAGTTTATAATTTCTGTGTATCTTAGTTTATTTAGTTGTAACACCCCACTTATTCACCTCAAGCACACCAGTGAGTGCAAATAAAATTCTTGAAATTCCTCAAAATAAAGAATAGTCATCAAGTATGAGCAAAAGATTTAACATGTATTTTAAATACATATTCCTTTTTTTTTTTGAAATATGTAATTTCAATCATGTATAGATATCTTTATCCATGCATGCATGTATATGAAGATGTGAAAATTTATTTATTGGATTGATGTTTTTCCAATTATTTTCTATGTTATTTTTCAATCATTCATATTTATTTCAAGGTATGAATTGGTTGTAATATGCATTTTGGCATATGTTTATTAAAAAAAAAAAAGACAATTGTTAGGTCTTTATATAATTTGTTATATTATTCGGTTGTATTTCTTTCAAATATCAAAATACGTTTGCGCATTGCACATGTTACATTCTAGTATGGATTAATATCATTAGTTAATAAGATGAATGATAGGAATTGTATTAATAGGAAAAATATGGATAACAGTGTCAAATACATGATTTTTCAAGTTTTTAATTTTTTGAGGTTGTAGAGATGACATGCAATGCAACGTTTGGAGCTAAATTCATAAATTGTATTTTGTTTAAATGTGCAGACCCAAAGCCCAACTTTGCTAACATATCTTTTTTCACTCATTATGTAATACGACCAGAATAAGTAAGCCATCAGTGGTGATCAATTGGTAAAAGTAACTTTTGTTACATATATTAAATTATGAATTAACAAAACAGAAAGGGCAAAAGTTTGTTACTTGGAATATCAATAGTTAATGTGGAATATCAATAGTTAATGTTTGTAGTGAGAAGGATAGGGATGGTGATCGATGGAGTGAATAAACGAGAGTGAAGAAAGTAAGAGTATTAAATGCTAGTTGTTGCTTCGGAATTTTTTTTATTGTGAAAGGGTATAACTCCAAAGTGACAGTTATGCTTAAGGAACATTTTAAGTTGGTTTAGATATTGATATAGATAGACATGTATGCACACAAGGAAACGCAAATATTTCACTTTTCTCGGCACAAATTTTTACATGAAAAAATTATATATTTAAGATATATAATTGAGAAACATGATGATAAATCCGACTCTTTAGAAATTAAAGATAAGGATAAGTCAAAATCATTTTATTCAATAAGTCCACGTGAGTTATAGTTATTAACGTGTATATATAATTATAAATTCAATTACATTTATTTGTGTAAATACACTTACAATTATTAATGTAGATAGATCTACAATTGTAATTATATCAACATTATAGTATATAACTAAAATTGAAAGCGGAACCCAGTGTCAATATTTTTCGCTTTCACAAAAGGACACGTGTAAAATTTTAATGACTCAAACTAAGTTAACCCCTTAAATATTTTTGTATTCCACATGATGTAATCCATCTACAAACGAACATCATTATTCCTTGGTTTTATGCAAAGATGTGTCACTCAAGGCAGGGTTTAATCCTGGGAGACAAATAGTGGGTAGTTAGGGAGACGAATAGATGTCTTATTGAAGGCGGTAATTAGAGAAACGAAGGGGACGAGAAAAATAAAGCCGAATAAGTTGATCAAATGCAAGAAATCATAATTTGATGGAGAGAGAAGCGTCGGTTCACTATTTATTAGAGTCGACGACTGATTAGTGAAAAAATGTGGATATATTAATAAGAAAAATGGGAAAGAATAAAGTGGTTCGCCCGGATAAAATATCCATAGAGGTTTGGAGAACCCTTGGAAGTCTAGGGGTAGAATGGTTAACACGCTTATTTAATATAATTTTAAGAAAAGGAAACATGTCAGATGAGTGAAGGAAAAACATCATAATAGCGTTATATAAAAATAAAGATGATATACAAAACTGTGGTAATTATAGAGGAATCAAACTGATGAGTCACACTATTAAATTATATGAAAATGTTACAGAACAAAGATTGAGAAGTGAGTCAATTATTCCGGACAATCAATTTGGATTTATGCGAGGGAGATCAACCACAGAAGCTATTTACTTATTAAGACAATTAATGGAGAAATATAGAAGTAAGAATAAAAATTTATATATGGTATTTATAGATCTAAAAAAGACTTATGATAGAGTACCTAGGGATATAATTTTATCGGTTTTAAGGAGGAAAAGAATCCATTTGAGTTATATTAAAGCTATTGAAGATATATATGATAACACAAAGACTAGAGTAAGGATTATAGGTGGAGAAACTAATGACTTTGCAATTAAAATGGGTTTACATCAAGTGTAATGACCCCACTTTTATATGGTCATATATAGTTTTAAATGTTTTATTATTTCATAAGTGACATGGATAATGTTAATTTATTATTTTAGTCTAATCCACCCTTCATCATGAAATATCAAATTAGTTACAAAAATAAAATTTTAAAGTTTCTGGTAGGAATGTTCATATTAGAGATTAGTTTTGACCATTATAATATAACAATTGACTTGAGGCAAAAACTAAAAAGTTGTATATATATGAATCAGGTTTGTAACACAACAAACGGTGTGTTAAAGAGAGGTCCGAACAAGAAGTTATACCGAAATTACGAAAAGAAGGGCAAATATGTCCATCCTTTAAGTTGTATTTTGTCTTATTACCACATATGTGTTATATTTTGATTGGTTGAAAGGGGAGGCTGGTTTGACCGACTTAAACACTTTGAAATAACCTCTTTCTTCATCAAAATTAATTAAATCAAAGTTTTATGGCATATCCTAAGCTAAATGATAGGTTTTTGGGTAAAAAATATAAATTTATGAAACTTTAGGGACTTGATTTTAAATAAAAAAAGTTTCAGGCACTAAAATAAAAATATAAAAGGACCATTTTGTAAATAATATATTTTCAAGGACCTCGAAGAAATATTAAAAATATATGGTTAAAAATTACTAAAATACCCTTCATGTGTAAAATGACCCTTATACCATTAATAACTTTACACCTCGTGCTTGATTTTGACACCTCCACCGTACATGTGTCTCCTTTAAAGGAAAGGAAAAACACATGTCATGCAACTAGAGAAAGACAATACATGTGTCGACGTTTGGTGAATTGAGACTACAAGACAGCTCCGATACGCGACACGCTAACGCTGACTCATAAAATTGGATGCTTAGTCATTGGGGCACGTGTCATCACCCTAATAAATTTGGAAAATTATAAATAGAGGCCTTAGGATCAATTCTTACACTAAATTCATTCCAAATATCAAAGAGAAATAGTTAGAGAAAATATGGAAAGGTTAAGAAGAAGTTTCGTCTTAAGAATTAACGAGTGATCCAAGACTCGGCATCTGTAGTTTCGAACTTCTGTTCTAGGTGAGTACTCTATGACATTCCTTATGTATTTGATTATATATTATGCAAACTATATATATTATGTGAAATTCTTTTATTCTCAAAATACATCTGATACCGATGATTCCGTGGTTTGTTATATGTGTATATCTCTCGATATATATATATTGATTTGAATTCTAAAATTATTGATTCGGCCTATGGAAACTCTCTTACTATGTTGGCCTTGACTCTCAGATGAAAATATTTGGGTGGTATCTTCCCAACTGGTTTATCGCTGGTGTGCCCTAAATAAGGCGTTGTTTCAGATATCATGATTTTCTCACTCTTTTGTTACCAAGTGGAAACATCTGGTGACACTATCTGTTTATCGGGGTATTAGAGCATACATGGCCATTAAAAGAAAATTTAATAACTGATATATTGCTCAAATTGTTTTATCTATTCTGTAAAGTACTGTTTATTCTGAAATTATATACTGTCAGTTTGCTTTATATATTTTACTGCAAATTCCCGTCTCTCTCTCTATATATATGCCTTATGTTGTAAATTGAATAGGTATCAATTTTTTGAAAAACCATGCAATGTCTAGAGATTAATTCTCACTCGACTTTTAGCTGATGTTGTATAAATAACTATTTTTCAAGGAAATAAGTAGATTCGCGGAGGGAACGAAAAATGATTATATTGAAGATTCATCTTTTAGAGCTCTTTTTGTTATTGTAAATAAAATGTTTGTTTTATCATTTAGGGCATGTTTGGATCTCTTGTAATAAGTTTTAAATTTAGTCTTAAGTTGTAACTCGTTGTCACTTTTAATATAAATGAAGTTTCCTTTACAAAGATCTGATGACGTAATTCCTTTAATTTCAGTATTTTACGATTCATAACCATGTGATAGTATTTCCGTTGCACTTATTTAAGGAAATAATTTAAGTCAGAATCTATGTTGCCTTGGTGGTATGTCAAGACACTCGTTCCTACTACTAATTTGGGTCGGGGTCATGACTGAGGCGGTATCAGAGCAAATGTTATGAACCAGTAGACTACTGAACGTATGTTTCGAACGTTATCAATTTTAAGTCTCCATACATAGGATATATGATTAAATATCCGACTTATGTGATAATGATCCATATGTCTTACAGTATACATATAATTGTTTATATATAATTGTTCTTCTAATTTGTAATCTTGAGTTAGTATAATACGTCTTATGTTTGGCCATGACTGTAGAAAATGACCAAGTCAAGATCAACTGCGAGAACAAGTGGTTCAAGTATGGAAGGACTGGAAGGTGCATAAAAGGCGATTGAGAGTCTGGAAAAGATTGTGGAGCATCAAGTGAATAATGAAGCACCAAGGAATTTGTAACTAACTAGTTGTACCATTGAGCATTTCAAGAAGTTGAACCCGCCTTCTTTTAAAGGTACTCCTAACCCCACTGAAGCAGAAAGTTGGGTGATGCAGATGGAAAAGATGCTCGATGTTCTTAAATGTGCTGATGAACAAAGGGTTTCATTTACAATATTTATGTTAAAATGTACAGCCGAACATTAGTGGAGAATGACTGAGATAATACACGAGGAGAGAAATACTTGTATAGGATGGAATGACTTATTGGTGATATTTTATAAGAAATATTTCCCTGAAACGGTGAACGATGAAATGATAGTTGAGTTCTTAAGTCTAGTGCAAGGGAATATGACGGTTAGTCAATATGAGGCAAAGTTTTTTGAGTTATCCCGTTTTGTACCTTATGTTGTGATAAATGATGTTTTAAAATCCAAAAAGTTTGAACATGGGTTAAGGTTGAGTATTCGTAGTAGAATTTCCATCCTAAAGTTGACATCGTATAGTGATGTTGTGGCTAGGGCTATGATAGCTGAGAGGGATGGCGAGGAGTACAATATAATTAGAGATGGTAAGAGGAAGTTTGGGGAACAAATAGGGAAAAACGCAAATAATAGAAATAATTTTAGGAATACATCCAATGTTGGGGGAGCTAGGGATGACAAACGGTATAATAACAAGATATGTCAGCAATGTGGAATAATGCATGGAGGACAACCTTGTTATAAGGATACAGGAGCTTGTTTTAGGTGTGGACAGAAAGGACATCAGGAAAAAGACTTCCCAACCCCAGCAAGGATTCCAATACAGCCTTTGGGAGAAAGGAAGGACCAATGCAGACAGGGTAGAGTTTTTGCACTTTTAGATGCCCAAGCTTTTAATGCAGTGGTGTCAGGTACACTTTCCATATGTGCACAACCTTTTTAAGTTTTAATAGATCCTAGTTCTACCCATTCATTTGTTTCTGTGCGTTTTGTTAATCGCTTTCCTAATAAGCTCGAACCCTTTAATTATAGCATGCACATTTCTACTCTTTAGGGTGAGTTATTGATAGTAACATTAGTATATAAGTCTTACCCTATAGATGTTAGTAGTTATAAACTATTCGCTGATTTGATAGTTTTAGACATAAAAGACTTTGTAGTCATTTTGGGTATGGATTGTTTAGCATCGTATCATACTATGGTAGATTTTTTTTAGAAGAGAGTTACTTTCCAAATACCTCTTTTGAAGGAACAAACATCCTATCTCCCATTCGTATTATCTCTGCAACGCAAGCTTGTAGTTTTCTTAAGAATGGATGTCGAGGATTCCTTGTGAGTGCTATTGATTTGCAAACAAAAGACCCTAGTTTAGAAGATATTCCTATAGCTAAACATTTTCCAGATGATTTACCCAGTCTTTCTCCTAGTAGAGAAATAAAGTTTACAATTGACCTTATTCCTGGAACTATACCAATCTCAAAACCACCTTATCGCGTGGCACCTTTATAATTAAGGGAATTAAAAGTTCAATTACAATATCTGTTAGACAATGGTTTTATTAGATAAAGTGTATCCCCTTGGGGTTCTCTAATGTTATTTTTCAAAAAGAAGGATGGGACAATGAGGTTATGTATAGATTATCGTGAACTAAATAAGGGGCCCATTAAGAATAAATATCCCTTACCCCGTATAGATGATTCGTTTGACCAACTTAAAGGTGCGCAAGTATTTTCTAAGATTGACCTTAGATCAGGCTATCACCAATTGAAGATTAAGGAAGGTGATATTTTGAAATTATCTTTTTGTACTAGATATGGTCACTATGAATTTCGTGTGATGCAATTTGGACTAACTAATGCACCAACCGCTTTTATGGATGTGATGAATAGGGTGTCTAGAAAATATTTGGATGAGTGTGTAGTTGTTTTCATTGATAACATCCTTATTTATTCCAAAAGTATTGAAGAATATGAAAAGCATTTAGAGACAGTGTTAAAAATACTGAGGAAGGAGAAATTATATGCGAAATTAAAGAAGTGTGAGTTTTGGTTTCCTAGTATATCTTTTCTAGGACATGTCATTTCCAAGGAGGGAGTGTCGTTGGCCTTCAAAAGATCAAAGTTATACTGGATTGGCCTAGACCAACTAATGTGACAGAGATTCGTAGTTTTCTTGAATTAGAAGGATATTATCGAAGATTTATTGAAGGGTTTTCTAGTATTACCAAACCTCTATCTAGGTTAACCCAAAACAAGGTGAAATATGAATGGTATGAGGTAGTTGAGAATAGTTTTCAAGAACTTAAGAATCGATTAGTAACTGCCCCAATTTTAACTATTCCATCCGGGACAGGGGGATTTGTGATTTATAGTGATGCTTTATAAAATGGTTTGGGATGTGTGCTAATGCAAAATGAAAAAGTAGTAGCTTATGCCTCGAGACAGTTAAAACCACATGAGCAAAATTATCCAACCCATGACCTAGAATTAGCAGCTGTAATTTTTTCTCTTAAGATTTGGAGACATTATTTATATAGTGAGAGTTGTGAAACTTATACCAATCATAAGAGTTTGAAATATATTTTTACCCGAAAAGAATTGAACATAAGACAAAGGATGTGGTTAGAATTAATGAAGGATTATGATTTGAATATTCATTATCACCCGGGAAAAGCTAATATAGTAGATGATGCTTTAAGTAGGAAGTCTACACCAAATTTAACGTGTCTTATTACAAGCCAGGAAGCCCTATTAAAGGATTTGAGAAGTATGGAAATAGATGTACGTATTTATAGTAAAGGATGAATAATCGCAAATTTACAAGTACAACCCATGTTGATAGAAATGATTAAAACTGCACAAGTAAATGACCTACAACTGAAGAAGACTAGAGAAGAAGTTATTGAAGGGAAGAGGATTGAATTTGTGATACGAGATGGTATATTAAGATTTGGAAATAGAGTGTGTGTGCCATCTGATGCCCAACTAAAGAGGCAAATTTTGGAGGAAAGTCATTACTCAAGATTCATATTTCATCCCGGATATATAAAGATGTATATGGATCTTTGAAAAGTATTTTAGTGGAATAACATGAAAAAGGAGATAAAGGAATTTGTATCTCAGTGTTTGGTTGGTCAACAAGTAAAAGATGAACATCAGAAACCATCAGGATTACTACAACCCCTACCTATCCCTAAGTGGAAATGGGAACATATTACTGTGGATTTTGTGACAGGTTTACCGAGGAGTTCAAATGGTAATGATTCTATTTGGGTAATTATTGATAGGTTAACTAAATCTGCTCATTTTCTTGCTATTAAGATTACATTCTTTAGAAACGTTAGCTAAGTTGTACGTGTGGGAAATTATTAGGATTCATGGAACCCCAGTTTCAATTGTTTATGATTGTGACCCTAGATTTGTGTCTCACTTTTGACCTACAAGCAGCCATGGGAACACAATTGAATTTAAGAACCGCTTTTCATCCTCAAACAGACGGACAATCTGAGAGAACCATTCAAACCTTAGAGGATATGCTTAGGGCATGTGTACTTGATCTGAAAGGGAATTGGGATGATCATTTACCGTTAGTGGAATTTGCATATAATAATAGTTATCAAGCAAGTATTAAAATGGCTTCATATAAGGCACTCTATGGAAGAAGGTTTCGTTCCCCTACATGTTGGGTATAAGTTGGAGAAAGAAAATTATTGGGACCAGAATTAATCCAGATCGCAACAAAGAGTGAAATTGATACAAGACCGACTTCAAATTGCTCAAAGCCGTCAAAAGAGTTATGTTGACAATCTTTGACGAGAGTTGGAATTCCAAAGAGGATATTATGTGTTCTTACGAGTTTCACCAGTAAAGGGAGTAATCTGATTTGGGAAGAAAGGGAAGTTAAGTCCAACATACATGGGACCTTTTAAAATCCTTAAAAGGATAGGAGTTGTTGCGTACATAATAGCCTTACCTCCTGAACTCTCTAGTGTGCATAATGTGTTTCATGTGTCAATGATGAAGAAATATGTCCTAGATCCCACGCATATCCTAAGTCACGAACCTCTTCAAGTTAGAGAAGATTTTTCATACATTGAGCATCGGATAGAAATTTTGGACCATAAAGATAAAATATTACGAACCAAGGTAATTCCATTGGTCAAAGTGTTATGGCGTAATCATTCCATTGAAGAAGCAATGTGAGAGCGGGAAGATGAAATAAATGAGAAATATCCATACTTGTTTGGAAATTAATGTAAGTAAAGTTTGGGGACCAAACTTTTTATAAGGAAGGTACGATGTAATGACCCCACTTTTATATGCTCATATACAGTTTTAAATGTTGTATTATTTCATACGTGATATAGATAATGTTAATTTATTATTTTAGTCTAATCCGCCCATCATAAATCAAGAAATGTCAAATTAGTTATAAACATAAAATTTTAAAGTTTTCGGTAGGAATGTTCATATTAGAGACTAGTTTTGACCATTATAATATAACAATTGACTTGAGGTAAAAACTAAAAAGTTGTATATATATGAATTAGGTTGTAACACAACAAACGGTGTGTTAAACGGAGGTCTGAGTAAGAAGTTACACCGAAATTACGAAATAAGGGCATATCTATCCATCCTTTAAGTTGTATTTTGTCTTATTACCACACCATGTGTTATATTTTGATTGGTTGGAAGGGGAGGCTCGTTTGGTCGACTTAAAAACTTTGAAATAACCTCCTTCTTTATCAAAATTGATTAAATCAAAGTCTTATGGCATATCCTAAGCTAAATGATAAGTTTTGGGGTAGAAAATATAAATTTAAACTCTAAGGACTTGATTTTAAATAAAGAAAGTTTGAAGGACTAAAATAAAAATATAAAAGTACAATTTTGTAATTAAAATATTTTCAAGGACCTATAAGAAATATTAAAAATGTATGGTATAAAATTACTAGAATACCCTTCATATGTAAATGACCCTTATACCCTTAATAACTTTATACCTCGTGCTTGGTTTTGACACCTCCACCGTACACGCGTCGCCTTTAAAGGAAATGACAAAACACATGTCATGCAACTAGATAAAACTAATACACGTGTCGACGTTCGGTGAATTGAGACTGCAAGATAGCTCCGTTACGCGACACGCTAATGCTGGCTCACCAAATTAGATGCTTAGTCATTAGGACACGTGTCAACACCCTAATAACTTTGAAAAATTATAAATAGAGGCCTTAGGATCAGTTCTTACACGAAATTCATTCCAAATATCAGACAAAAATAGTGAAAGAAAATACGGGAAAGTTAAGAAGAAGTTTCGTCTTAACAATTAACGAGTGATCCAAGACTCGGTATCTGTAGCTTCAAAATTCTGTTCTAGGTGAGTACTTTATGACATTCCTTGGGTATTTTTAGTATATATTATGCAAACTATATATATTTTGTGAAATTCTTTTATTCTCAAAATACATCTGATGCCGATGATTCCGTCGTTTGTTATATATGTATATATCTCAATATATACATCTGATTGGAATTCTGAAATTATTGATTCCGCCAATGAAAACTCTCTTACTATGTTGGCCTTGACTATCGGGTGAAAATATTTTGGTGGTACCTTCCTAGCTAGTTTATTGCTGGTGTGCCCTAAATAAGGCGTTGTTTCAGATATCATGATTTTCTGTATGTGTTGTTACCAAGTGGAAACATCTGGTGATACTATCTGTTTATCTGGGTATTCGAGCGTACATGAACATTAAAAGAAAATTTAATAATTGATATACTGCACAAATTGTTTTATCAGTTATGTTCTGAATTGTTTATACTGAAAATATATATATTGTGAGTTTGCTTTATATATTTTAATGCAAATTCCTGTATATATATATATATATATATATATATATATATATATATATTTTTTTTTTTTTGAAAAACAATGGAATGTCTAGAGATTAATTCTCACTCGGCTTTTAGCTGATGTTGTATAAATAACCATTTTTCAGGAAATAAGTACATTCGCGGAGGGAACGAAAAAGGACTATGTTGAAGATTCAGCTTTTAAAGCTCTTTTTATTATTGTAAATAAACTTTTTGTTTTGTAATTTAGGGCCTGTTTGGCTCTCTTGTAAAAAGTTTTAAATTTAGTCTTAAGTTGTAACTCGTTGTCACTTTCAATATAAATGAAGTTTTCTTTAGAAAACTTTGATGAAGTAATTCCTTTAATTTCAGTATTTTACGATTCATAACCATATTATTGTATTTTCGTTGCACCTATTTAAGGAAATAATTTATGTCAGAATATATGTTACCTTGGTCGCATGTCAAGACACTCGTTCCCTACTACTAATTTGGGTCGGGGTCGTGACATCAAGGATCGGCCTTAAGACCTTATTTATTTTTCACAGTATTGGATGAGATTACTAAGGACATACAAGAAGATGTCTCACGGTGTATGTTGTTTGCGGATGGTATAGTTTTAGCAGACACTTCAAATGAAAGCTTAGCGATAAGAGTAGATATTTGAAGAAAAGACTTAGAATCTAATAGTCTAAGAATGAGGAGAAATAAAATGGAATTTATGGAATGTAAAGTTAATAATGAGGTGTCGAGTAACATAATGTTAAAGATTGAAGAAAAAGTGATAAACAAAATTAACAAATTTTGTTATCTAGGTTCAATGTTAAAAAGTAATGGGATATTGATGAGGATGTTACGAGTAAAATATCTACTAGTTAGATGAAATGGAGATAAGCGAGTGAGGTGTTATGCGAAAAGAGGATAACTAATAAATTTAAAGAATTTTTTTATAGAACAGTTGTTAGGCCAGCGATCTTATATGGAGCGGTGTGTTAGGCGTTAAAGAAAAAAATGAACAGAGTTTCCATGTTAGTGAGATGAGAATGCTCCGGTGGATGATAGGAATTACTAGAAAGGACAAAATTAAAATTCAATATGTGAGAGAATAGTTTGGAGCAACTCCCATTAGTGATAAATTAAGAGAAAGTAAACTTAGTTGGTACGGTCATGTGTTGCGTAGACCATTAGATCCTCATATAACAAGAGGAAGATTGTTGAATATAAAAGGTAAAAGAAAAATTGGTTGCCCTAAGCTATCGTGGGAGGAAATTATTAGGGGAGACCTTAATTAATTAAACTTGACTGATAATAATGAATATAATATATTAGAATGGAAATGGAGAATCCATGTGGCCGACCCCATATGATGGGACTAAGGCAAGGATGATGATGATGATGATGATTGAGTTTTGGGTTTTAAAAAATAGGAGAGTATCTCTATTTGCTAAATTCTCAGCTGGCCATTGCCGGAGAATAACCTTTCTACTATGGCAGTTCGTAGTCTCTCTCTCTCTCTCTCTCTCTCTCTCTCTCTCTCTAAGTTTGAATTGAGATCGGGGAAAGGGTTTTAAGTAGACATCTTTATCTATTGATTGTCTATGTTATGATGAGAAACTAGGTTTCTTTTGAAATTGTTGATTATAAAAGATATGATTGTCATAATTCTGAGATTCATTCATCATTGGGATGATTTGATGCTATTGATATCATAATCCTTTCATGAACACAATAATAACTTAATTGCCTTGCTTTAGTTTGGAGTTTTTATTTTTTTGATCTTTTTATTTCTACTTCTTCTCGTGTGTTTTTTTACGGTTCTAACTTCATGCCTTTCAGTTTCATGGAGCATTTTATCCTTTTTTGTGATTAATTTCATGTTGGTAATTAGAGAAGCGGAGATGACAAGAAAGAGACATGTTGGATCATGGATATGAGTCCTCGAGTGTTAGGTCTATTCAGGGAGATTTTTCTGATGCCTATGAAGGCGAGTTATTTTTTTTTGTTTCAATAGTTATTATCTCAGTAATTTGTATAAGATTTATGGATCCATTCACTTGATAATTTTTTTAAAAAAATTAATCCCGCACTTCGTTTTTTGAAGTTGAAGAACACCTTTTATCTACGTTTTACATTTACAATCTAATAATTTTATCTATATTTCGTTCACGTATTGCGTGGGTTACATACTAATTAATAATGTAATTGTATCTACATTAATAAGTGTAGTTGTATGGTTTGAAATTATCATTAATTAATTATAAAGTTTATGGTTTTATGATATAAACAAGATTATAGCTAGTGATCATATTTATATAGACTTTTAAGGAACTTATTAACTAATATATAATTTGGAACACGAAAAATGAAACAATCCAAATTGGACCAATTATTATTCTGGCAACAATATTTGAAGGACAGGTAATATTTTGAAAAATAAAAAATAAAAATAAAAACTATGGGAAAAAAAGGAAAGAATTGCATTAGCATAACTATAATGGGAACAACACATGCCCTCAATGATCAAATATAGCAAATGGCGTCGCAACTAAAGTGTCATCTTCACGCTCAACAAAATAATAAAGCAAATTCTTTAACTCCGCATATTAATTGTATAATTTAATCAATAGCCATTTGATACTGGTTTAGGCTCTGAAGTGTAGAAGAAAGGCCCCACAGAGTACAATTTGATGTTGTTGAGGAGCTTGTGAGAAGAAAGAAGAGAACCACTCATCCCATTATTGATATCAGTGGGAACATTACATGTCTCCAATGGGGAATTCTCAAGGAAAGCTTTGCACTCTGCCAACTTCAATGAATCTTCAAGTTGTTTAGAATGTGACAATGTAGCTAAGAAGTAACCCTTTGAGTCGCAAGGATGGCTTAGGATTGAGATAGGCGCAGATTGATATCCATTTTGGTCCACAGCTAAACATGTTATTCTTGCCACAGCTCCTACAATTATAATAACCAAAACCAACTAATAAATAAACAAATGAATGAATGAAGAATATATCTTAATGTACTTATCCAAGCATAAGATGAATATTATATGTTGGACTCTACATCGTTTCAAGTGGAATAATTATACGATACACACCAGATTGTTTTTGGTAGTTAAAAAAATTAAACAACTTGTTTTTGTACAACTGAAGATGCTGGAATAAAGTACTTTTTGGTTATGAACATATTCTATAATGTCATTAAGCAATGCCTTTTGTTAAAAAAAAAAACTATAGATGGAAAGTCTTTCCGTCCAAATCTCTAAATTTAACATACATATAAAATTATCCAAATTTGAATAGACTATTTTAATGAAGTAAACACAATGACAAAGAGATATTACCTTTAAGTGGGATGAGTTTAGGGCCGGATTTACAATAAATAAGCCCTTGAATGCGTAATATCTCTGGGAGGAGATTTTCATGTGTCTTAGGTTTCTCATAAGTCGTAGGTTTCTCAACCTTTGGTGTTGGACCATACTCATAACCACTCACGACAAGAAGAAGGGATGAGAAGAGGCACAGATAGATGACAAGTGATGATAAACTGTTAAAAGCCATTTCTGAGTTGGGACTAAATGTCAAGTTAGGTATTTGGACTCCTTGAATCTTTAACTTGTGTATTGTGAATGCTTTCCATATGAACGTTATTTATAAGGACATCATATCATTCTTCTTCTATTATTTAATCCTTTTCCATATTTGGATAAATATTCTCTTATCGGTTTGGCCTCATAATATATACAAGGCCTTGCATTACTTGGTAGCACGATAACAAATAGTCAGTTGGGCAAGGTGGCACTAAATAACCATGCATGATTGAGTACACACCTTCACATGGAATTGATAGACTCCGGTAATATCTCATATTCTTATGGTACGGAAGGTTAATATTTTTCTTATTGTTTCTTTATATGTTAAGAACAATTTATAATCAGTTATGCTTACTTTTATATCGTCACTTGTGATGATGCTAAATCAGATAGTATATTAAGACTTTACAATAACGCGATTAGTGTAGTATCAACTTAAAACTGGTTAGTAACTGCACGTGTTGTCTTATTGTATGATGTGTCTATGCTTAGTAGATATGATTAAGTGGAATTAAGTAGAGCCACATATTTAACGCAAAATTATGTGCTGGTAAATTTAAAAGAATATTAAATGACGGTGTTTTCTGAATAGTTGATGAAGTTGCATTTTCTGTACACATAAATATAGTTTAAGAAATGGTAATCTCTTACGAAGGCGTGAATAAGGATTTTTAGATAAATAGTAAATTTACTTGAGTCCTTAAAAATTATTGCTTTCTTGAATATAATTATAGAGTGGTGATGATTATTTAGAAAGAAAATTATATGTATCATCAAATGTACTAATAAAGGTTATTTATATTGTAATAGTGATTTTATAGGTTCGTTAGAAACGGATAAATTATTTTAGGACTTGTAAGTTTAAAAATTTCTCAGCCTACATATCGCTTTAAATGCTAGAAATTTGGAACCTATGGAATTCGTTTGATGTGTTTCTATCGATATTTTTTCAGTCATTTCAGGCCCAGATCCTCTGTCATTTCTCCCATCATTTTGAGAAGGCAAAATAGCCAAATTTTCACTTTTCTAAAGTTCCAGGTTTCTAAATTCAGGTGATTTGGGTAGTAAAGACTCTACCGGTAATAAAGCCGACTAAATCTCATTTGGCAATGTTAACTGTAAAAACCCTGAGATGATTGCTTGGCAATATTTGAGGCTACTAGTTACTCTGTCCTCTCTCCATAAAACTCTAAAAAAAAAACAGCTTCTTCGTAAAAAAAAAATAATGGTTAGTAATATTTTTTCTTTACCAATTTTTTATTATATAGTAGTAAGACGCTCACAAGGCCTCGTTGCCATAGGCAGCCTCTGGCAGAGACATGGGGGATTTTGGTTCCCCACTCCTATCAAGCTGGAGCAGTACCCCTACATTATATGAAGCCATCCGTACGTATTTTAATATCCCATATGATTATTGCATTTATTAAATTATTTAATGGGACATTCGCATATAATTTCTAGTACACATGTTTTATTCGTTTAAGTTCCACCATATTTTTCCTTTACGTATGGGTCCTAATCCTAATTTTTTGAAACTTTTTTCATAAATTTACATTTTTAAAACCAGCCATCCGTTACATAAGTGGTTGAAATTTTTTTTAATCGTTAAATCATCATAATTTTTTATTGACATATCCGTTTTTCGCAAAATTTCTATTTTTGAAATCAATTCGACGAGATCTATCAAACAAGATCTATGAAGAAGCCTATAAAATTTCAAAGTAAAAAAATTATGCAGACAGTAAACTTTACGGTACGCACCGGAAAGAGAAAGAAGTTAATATCTGTAACATTTTCACAAGCCTCTTTTTTCGATATTACCTTATTTTTAAATATCCACGCTATCGGTATACAATCCCCACCATCACCCAAACCCATTGTCGAAGCTCCAACAACCTTCATCAGAGCTCTGATTTGGGGTGGCATGAGGTGCCGCTGGTGCGGACCTTTGAAAATAAGATAATATTTGATGAATAGGGTTTAGATCGACCGAAACTCCTTTTTGGGATGAGTAGTGGTGGCATGAGGTGAGGTTTATATCTGTAACATTTTTACAAACACTAGCGGCATCCAATCCCCACCACCATCCACCCCCATTGTCGAAGCTCCAACAACCTTCATCAAAGCTCTGATTTGGGGTGGCATGGGTGCCTCTGGCGCGGATATTTTAAAATAAGAGAATATTGGATAAATGGGATTTGGATCCACCCCTACTCACCCCAAACCGAAGCTCCGGTGGATCCAAATCCCATTTATCCAATAGTCTCTTATCTTCAAAGGTTCGCGTCAGCGGCATCCCATGCCACTCCTACCCACCCCAAATCGGCGCTCTGATGAAAGTCGTTGAAGCTCCGACAATGGAGGTGAGGATTGGATGCCGCTAGCGCGGACTTTTAAATATAAGGTAGTTTCGGGAAAAGGGGGTTTAAATATACTGTGTAATATTAACGCAGTAAATGTTATTGTTTGTGAAGATATCACAGTTATAAAACTATTTCATATTCTAGTGCATACAGTAAAGTTTACTGCACGTGTAATTTTTTTTCTTTAAAATTTTATAGGGTTCAAAGATCTTGTTTGATAGATCTCTGTGAGAAAATTTAAAGAATAGTAATTTTACGAAAAACGGATTTGTCAATCAAAATTCATTTTAATACTAAGACTCAACCTTTTAATATCAAAACTCAACCTTTTGAATTACTAAAACCTCTCTAAACACTTCATTTTAATTCCAAATTCAAAACCGATTGAAATCCCACTTTTCAAAAATAAAACTCAACATATTTAATTATTCAAAATATTTAAATCCAAAAATTTATTTTTCTCAAAAATTCTAATTAATTATAAAAAATACACATTTAAAAATGTGAGTTGTTAGATACTTCCCCACTACCAAAGGAATTTCGCCATCGGAATTAGAAGAAGCCTAACACTAAAAAATCAGGCCTCACGAACAATAAATCTCGTCTCCAAAAATTAACTTTAAATACCTCACATCTAACCTCGATGCCTAATAACACGACTTATCACCAAAAAATTCTATCTCTAAAAAAAATATGTCTAACCCGCATGCTAGACCCGAGAGTTGTCGTATACCTAAGTTCTGACACCATTTGTAACACCCCGCGCGCCAGAAAAGAAACACGCGACGTGATACTGAGATAAAACTAAACTAAACCATCAAGAAAGAGTATAGAGAATCTAAATTCTCACAATTAAAATACAATAAGTCCACAACTTCTATTTTCACAATTTTAATTACAATCATGTTTCTCGAATACAAAATTCTCCAAGCAGAAGTACACCACTAATGATTACATCAAAAATAAATTATCCAAGCCAAGCTCTAAACAATTCTCCGAAATAGTCCATAGCGTCACAATCCATGCTAATGTGCCAACCAAAAGAAAATACGGGGAAGTACACAATATGACATAAATAGATACTTAAAATAATTAGCACGATGAATAAATCGCAACAATACGAATTGCATATACAAATCAAATGCGACACTCAAGCATTATATCAATATTAATTTCTCAACAACACATCAATAGGTCACCAGGCCTCACCTCACCACGCCTATGCATTCTTAAGAATATCCGAATTTTGGACTATTAGCAATTCTCTATGTCATATTAAAATCTCATGACACGACGCTTAAATCACAATATAATATATCACAATGAATCAACATCAAGATTGCAACAATTTTGAGATTCTAAATGAATATCACAATTCAACATGAGTGCAATGAACACAGAAAAATAAACGGAATACTCTCGAGAGAATTTAGGAGCAAAAAATCATCACATGAATCATCACATATATTTCAGCCTCAAAATCTTATCGCACCATCACGTTTCTCGTGCGAAAATAATCAAATCATGTTCTAGCGCCAATACGAGATAACCCCAAATAGGCCTCCAACTGTAAGGTTGAATAATTAAAAAAAATAGGGGCTAACGTTTGCATAAAGAGGGAGAGGAAATATAAAAGGCTACTACAATTTTTAGATGATAAAAAATTGGTTTAAAAGGTCCACCCATGAGCTATAATTAAGAGGAAAAGATAAGGAATTTTATTAAACCAAAACTCTTCAAAAATATAGCTCAACCGCCTCAAATCTCGGCTCATCGATTGATCGACTCCCTAGGTCAAATGATCGATCGAGCAGGTATGCGGCCATTGCCACTTTCCTTCGTTTAATTCCATTTATCTAAAAATCAAAATTTTCATTAGTCACGACATAAATCCGTGACAAATATTTTTTGTTAAATCCCGCTCAGTCTCCGATATTAATTTCGATTAAAATCCCACTTTTCAATATTAAAACTCAACCTTTTGAATTACTAAAACTTCTCTAAAAACTTCATTTTAATTCCAAATTCAAAGACGAATGAAATCCCACTTTTCAAAATAAAAATCAACATATTTAATTATTCAAAATAATTAAATCCAAGAATTTATTTTTCTAAAAAATTCTAATTAATTAAAAAAATACGCATTTAAAAATCCGGGTTGTTACATACTTCCCAACTAGCAAAGGAATTTCACCCTCGAAATTCGATGAGGCCTAATGCTAAAAAATAATGCAACCCAACAATAAAGCTCGTCTCTAAAAATCAAATTTAAATACCTCACATCTAACCTCAATGCCTAACACGACTTATCACAAAAAAATGTCTAACCCGCATGCTAGACCCAAAACCCAAGATCCGAAGGTTGTCGTATACCTAAGCTCTAATACCACCTGTAACACCCCGCTCGCCCGAAAAGAGACACACGACATGATACTGCGATAAAACTAAACTAAAACCATCAAGAAAGAGTATAGATCATCTAAATTCCCACAATTAAAATAAAACAAGTCCCCAACTTCTATTTCCACAATAATAATTAAAATCATGTTTCTCAAATAAAAAAACTCCAAGTAGAAGTACACCACTAATAATTACGTCAAAAAAATAAATCTTCCAAGCCAGTCCCTAAAACTACTCTCCAAAATAGTCCATAGCGTCGCAATCCCCGCTAACCCGCCAAATAAAAAAAATACGGGAAAGTACATAATATGACAGGAATAGATGTTAAAAAATAATTAGCACGATGAATAAATCGCAACAATACGAATCGCATATACAAATCAAATGCAACACTCAAGCATTATATCAATATTAATTTCTCAACAACGCATCAATGGGTCACTAGGCCTCACCTCACCGCGCTTATGCATTCTTAAGAATATCCGAATTTTTGACTATTGGTGGGTGCCCATCTCCGTGCCATATTCAAATCTCTTGACACGATGCTCAAATGACAATATAATATATCACAATGAATCAACATTAAGATTCTAACGATTTTCAGATTCCAAATGAATATCACAATTCAACATGAGTGCAATCGACACAGAAAAATAAACGGAATACTCTTTAGAGAAATTACGAGCATATTGTGTAAGTATCGTACCTCAAAATCATCACTTAAATCATCACATATATTTCAGCCTCAAAATCTGATCGCACCATCACGTTTTTATTACAAAAATAATTAAATCATGTTCTAGCGCTAACCACAGATAACCCCAAATAGGCCTCCAAATCTAAGGTTGAACATTGAATAAAATAGGGGCTAAGGCTTGTATAAAGAGGGAGAGGCAATATAAAGGGCTACTGTATTTTTGAGATGATAAAAAGTTGGTTTAAAAAGTCCACCCACGACCTATATTTATAAGGGAAAAGATAAGGAATTTAATTAAAGCAAAACTCTTCGAAAATTTGACTCATCTGCCTCAAATCTGGGCTCGTCGATCGATCGATTCCCTAGGTCGATCGACCGACCGAGCAGGTATGCGGCCACTCCCATTTCCATTCGTTTAATTTCATTTAACTAAAAATCAAATTTTCCATTAGTCACGACCTAAAATCGTGACAATTTTTTAAAAAAATCCGATTTTGACTCCAATATTGATTTTGATTGAAATCCCACTTTTCAATATTAAAACTCAATCTTTTGAATTACTAAAACTTCTCTAAAGACTTCATTTTAATTCCAAATTCAAAACCGATTAAAATACCACTTTTCAAAAGTAGAACTCAACATATTTAATTATTCAAAATAATTAATTTCAAAAATTTATTTTTTTCAAAAATTCTAATTAATTTAGAAAAATACGGATTTAAAAATCAGGGTTGTTACAAGGATAAGATTTTCTACAGGAGGCAATGGGCACCGAGTTGAGGTTGAACACCACCCATCACCCTCAGACGGATGGGCAAACAGAGCAAGTGAATTAAATGCTTGAAGATATGCTACGGATGTGTATCCTTAATTTTTGGGGAGTTTGGGAGCAGTACCCTCCATTCCTAGAGTTTGCGCATAATAACTCATTCCAATTCACTATTGGCATGGCCCCATTCGAGGCGTTGTACGGGAGACTTTGTGACTCACCAGCTTGTTGGTTGGAGGTGGGGGACAACAGACTATTAGGGCCGGAGATGATTCATGACATGTCCTCCAAGATTGAGTTAATTCGGGGGCGTATCCGTATAGCCCAAGATAGGCAAAAGAGATACGCAAATGCGAATATGAGACATGTGGAGTTGGAGATCGGGGGTCAGGTATTAGTGAGCGTATCACCTATGAAACCTATAAAAAGGGTGATGAGATTTGGCAAAAAGGGGAAGTTAGTGCCAAGGTATGTGGGTCCTTTCCCCATCATTGAGAGAGTTGGACCGGTAGGGTACCATTTGGGTTTGCCATATCATCTACAGCGTATCCATGATGTGTTTCATGTTGCTCGTTGAAGAAATGCAAGAGGATCCTAAGGGCGTTTTGGCATGTCCCCCTTGAGGAGATAGACTTGCAGCTTGATATTTCTTATGAGGAAAGACCAGTATCTATCTTGGATCGCAATGAGTGCAAGTTATGATCTAAAGTTGTACCGCTTGTTCGTGTTCAGTGGGGTCATCATAGTGCCGACGAGTCCACTTGGGAGCGTGTGGAGGACATGCGAGAGCAATATCGAGAGTTGTTTACTACAGATACATCCAAATTCCGGGGACAAAATTTCCTTATAAGGGGGGAAGTATGTAACACTTCATAATTTTTGGGTTTTATCTTTATTATTTAATTTGATAATTTGGTAATTTACTTGTGTCGTGAATTAATGAGAATTAATTAATTAGAAAAAGCGGGTATATTTAAATAAATCGACTAATGGAAATTAATTATAAAAATTATCATTCAGATGGAAATTTTGAGCTCGCGATTGAGTCCGTTAGGGTCGAAATAGTCTAAAATGAGTGGTTATATGTATATAATGGGTTTCGGGTCTTAATTAGACATGTTTGAGCCCCAAATAATGAGTTTGGACCCTTTTTAGGAAGCTCATAGGCCCTAAAAAAATTGGATTTAATCTTTTTACACTAATTAGGTAAGGGTAAGACAACCTAAAGTCATTTTAGAAGATTAAAAGTGTGGAGAGCTTGAGAGGAATGCCATTAGAAGAATTTGGGGATTTCGGAAGGATCTTCAAGAACAAGAAGAAACCCTTGGATTCAATCCATCTCCCTCATCCAAGATGTTGATCTACTTTGAGGCAAGTGGTTTAATTTGTAAATTGTTAATGTGTATTTACTTATTCATATTAAAGGAGGTGAGATTCAATTAAAATGTTTGGGTTGTATTCATTAGAAATTGGGGATTCTTTAATTTGAAGTTATAAATCTGTATAGAGGCTAAGCTTTGATGAAACTGATGAAATGGTTAGGGTTAGATTGAATATGATATAAGTAGGGAATTATGATGAATTTGGGGACATTTTGATGCAGAAATATGTTTAGAAAAGAGATTGAAAACTTGTTAATGGTGGACTATTTTTACTAGAAGAGAGAGAAAGAGAAATATCAGGGTAGTTCGAATGACCTGGTATTTCGTTCAAATAAGATCCACTGTCGTTCGAACGACATGGCTCTTCATTTGAACCACCTGTTAGATCTGCCAGATTTCTACAATTCCCCTGATTCAGACCTGTTGTGTTGGAGATTCACAGTTCCTTCCCTAACTAAATTATGAAATTGAGTATGAATTAGGGTTTAATTTGGGAATACCTAACCTTGAATTAATTAGAGGACTAATGAAATTGAAGATGTAAGTTCATGATTTAACATATTGTAATCTTGTTGTTTAAGTGATTAGGCTTGATTACATGAAATTGAAGGGGTGGATTGAAACTATTGAATTTCGGGCCGAGAAATAAAGATTTATTATATACTTGATAGGGATACGCCAAAATAATGAGAATTAATTAGTGTGTAATTAATTAAGATGAAATCGGATTGTAGAATTAAATGTTTTAGGCTTTGTGTATGGACATAATACACCGGTAGCCTAGATTTCTATATATATACGGTGATGTGTAGTATATATATGATATAAATATGTGTGTGAATAATAATTATAGTAAAGCATACCAATATTAATGCTATCTTAGCAGGTTGCCCGATATGGGTGAGTCCCCAGACTAGCGAATGGGGGTGAGTATAATCCCCGGATCATAACGTCTGTTCATATGGGTTGGCCATTTTGGTATGGAGCGGGAACTTCCCGGGGGGGACTATGACCGTCGCCTACACATTTGGGTGATAACATTTATATCCTACATGTACGGGAATGTTGTGATATAATACATATGTATAGTGCAGAATTATATAGAGATATAAATATACATGATGTAAATGTATAATTAACATAACTTGTGAAATGGTTATATAGTATTGGATGAGAATTAGTTCAAATAAGTTAACGTGCATAACAACTTAAAATTTGTATGCTAAACTCACTCGGGGTATAATAGTGGGAAAATTAGTATAATATTTGGGACAACACTAGTTATGGGGATAGTGGTTTGGTGCATTATGTATAATTCGTTAGGCGTGCACATTAGTTGAGGGGTGAGGTGTACTCAAGGAGTGTACGGCACTAACTTATATATGAAGAACATTTTAATTTTAATTTCTTACAATTAAATACACTAGCTAAATATTTTCAAATGTTTTGGGTTCTAACCCTTGCTATAAAACCTTTTAGGTGTCCTACCACAGGGGCGTCAGGCCTGATCCTTCTTTCATGGTACGCAGCTACATCATATGTGTATTGTTGTGGGATCTTTGTTTATAAGCTTACCTCATTATATCTTTAGATAGGGACCTTTTTAGTTGTACTATTGGGTTTGTACTTCTATATTCAGTCTTGGCATGTATCGGTATTCTTTTATACTTGCATTTTATAGATTACCTATAGGCGATGTTGCTCGATAAACACTTGTATTTGCTTTTTAGCATGTTTAGTTTCCTTCTTGTGATGGTTAATTTGATTTCCTAGTATGTCAGTTGGTTGATTTAATTCATAAGATAAAATTTGACATCAACTTAATTTAAGACTCAGTGATTAGTAATTAAAAAACTTTTTGACAGTGATGCTAAGAATGAACCAAATGAGATTCCTGTTTAATTTTATATATGACCGATCACCTGGTATTTTATTAAGCGGGGTGTCACATATCCTTTAAAATTGATAGAATTGGAAGTCATAATGGGGGCTTGGATAACATGCCAAACATAAATGGATTGTTTCATTCTCTTAGACAAAAATGTTCTATTGGCTTACAATGTCATCTTGGGAAGAGTGGGTCTAAAGAAATTTAAGGCAGTGCCCCCAACAGTTCATCAATGTTTGAAGTTTCCAACACATTATGGGGTCGGGTAGTCAAAGGCAACCAAGTGGAAGCTCGTGAATGTTATTACACTTCGACCGACCAGGAGGAATAGGAAAAGATGACCACCACCTGTCTAATTGAGAAGATCAATCCACGAGATGAAGAAAAGTTTGTCAAGGGACAAGAAGTCAAGGAAATTGATTCGTCCAGATCGATTCGTCCATGGAACCAGACTCAAAAAAGAATCTGATCAATTTCCTTCGGTAGAGGAAGAGCATATTTTCCTAGAGCCATGAGGATATGCCCGAAATTGAACCAAGATTCATATCTCACAAGGTGAGCATAGTGGAGGGTGCAAAATTGGTTAAGCAGAAGAGATGAATTTTTAATGTCTAAAAGAACATGGAAGTCCAAGAAGAAGTTCGAAAACTACAGAAAACTAGTTTTATAGAGGATTTTAAGTACCCTACGTGCACTACAACAAAACTGGTGATTGATCACGGCCAAAATCCCTGACCAAAATTGTGGGTCGCGGACTTGGGTCGTGACCATTTCGGTCGTGACCAATTTTGTGGGTCGCGGCCCAAGTCCGTGATCAAAAAATGGTCACGGACTAGAGGGGTCACAGCAGATGATCGCGGACTTGGGGCGTGAACCATGCCGTGACGGGTCGCGGCCAAAGTCCGCGACCCACGACCGCAACAAAATAATTAAAAAAAATTGGTCGCAACCCTCATCTGTGACCCACAACTGTGATAAATTGGCCACGGCCAAAGTCCGCGATCCATAACCGTGAAAAAAAAATGAAAAAAAATGGTCGCGGCCCAAGTCTGTGACCCACAACCGTGACAAATTGGTCACGGACTGGGCCGCGACCCACAATCATGACGAAAAAAATAAAAAAGGTCATGGACAAAGTCCATGATCATATTTAACTTTAATTTTAAAAAAAATCTATTTTTTTGGTCCAATCCTAAAATTGGGAGTCCTGTGAGTGCACCATCGGTTGCTACGTGTAACATTGGACGCGTACGAGGTATTACAAATATTTATTATTGGCAAAATAATAAAAAAAAATCACAAATGGCGAATCGAGAACGTTGTTAATAAACAAATATATATACAAACTAAAAAATATTACACGTCTTAACAATTCACAGACCAAAAAAAATTGGGTAGAGTTTCCTCAATTGTTTTGACATTCCAAACCCTGTAAATGTAAAACCTGCTTATTATAAATCCTGCACGATCATAAATTTCAACAATCAAATTATAAAAGCCCGCACGATCATAAAACTAAACAATAAAAGGCCGCACGGCTGTAACACATAAAAAATATAATCTTGAATGTCCACAACATATAAACAATCTTCATGTTGTAAACCATTTCCTCCTTCATTTGTTCCACGTGAAAAAATCCTTCAAATGATAGGATACAAAAAAAATATCAGTAACCAAGTAGTTTTAAAAAAAAATAATCGAGCAGAAAAATTGCATATATGAGTTAAAATTATCAACATATCAATGTTTTTATGCCTAAGTCTAGAAATATGCAAATTACTATTGTATTCTCAAATCGAGAGTCCCGTGGCTGCGCGGTCAGTTCCTATGAGTTATATTGGTCCCGTGGGAGGTGTTGGTGCCTCCCACTGGGCCGTTCGGGGGTTGTTTTGAGTTTTCACCCTCTAACGCCATGTTTTTAAGCATAAGTCTAGAAATATGCAAATTTTTGTCGTATTCTCAAACCGGGAGACCCGTGGCTGCAGAGTCAGTTCCTACGAGTTATATTTGAGAATGCGTGATATTGATTAAGTTCGCAAATTTCTAATATAGCACACTTATTAAATTTCAGCCCCTAAACATGCATCTAAAGTGCGTGCGTGTGTCAACCCATAAACAGATAAATCATGTGACACAAAAATATGCTGAGACACAGAATTCAGGAAAAAACCCCTTTCGGGTAAAACCTTTATTTCACTATGAATATACAAGCCGCAACTTACAATTACATAGAGAAATCTGCAATGGATCAACGCGCAGCCAACCCACAAAGACACGCAGTCTTGAACTCAGCAAGAGAATACACGCAGCACCCTCCAAGGACTCGCAGCCCAAACAACGAAGAAAGAACCGCAGCTCTCCTCAATGACACGCAGCCATAAAACTTTGTAGAGACTCCCTCAGCAATGACACGCAGCCCTCGGTTGCAAAGATCTCTCCACAAAGATGAACAACAACAAAGCTTGTGTTCTAGGGTTCCAAAAGATTCACAAAAGTAATTGGGATTTTTGTGTGTGAATCAAAAAGATGTTTGGCACATCAAAAAGGTGAAGACTTAGAGTATTTAGGACTCTGAAAATCGTGTATGTAAGTCTTGAAAAATAACTCCCCGAAGTTGGATTTAAATAAGAAGTCTTTGAGCTTAAAAAATCTGCAGCGAATCTGGCAGTGATTATCCCCGTCGGATCGGTCCGGATTAAGGGCGGATCGGTCCGATTTGACCGGATCGGTTCTTTTATTAAGAGGCGGATCGGTCCGAATGAGGTCGGATCGGTTCGGCTATTTCTCCTCATCGGTTTGCCATCGATCCGGGGTATACTGGCCTTCAGCAAAACGGATCGGTCCGTTTGTGACCGGATCGGTCCGGTTGACCCAGAATAATAAATGCCTCATTTTGCTTGAAAAAACTTACGCCTTATTTTTATAAAAAACATTTTATAAAAATTTCCCAATACTAAATATGAACTTTAAGGAACGTAGAAACAAAATTTTACCAAGTTCATTCTCGCAGAGGCTATGATGTTGAAGACGCTTTGATATTCGGATCCGTTGATGTAGATGGAATCTTGAATTTCTTCAACGGTGTAACGGCGTATGACATACATATTGATAATAGACAAAAATGTCCTTACAATATTGGTCTCGTAGGAGGTGTTGTGGACTCACACGGGGCCGTTCGGGGGCTGTTTCGACTTTTCCCCCCACTAGCGCCATGTTTTGCCTAAGTTTAGAAATATGCAAATTATCGTCTTATTCTTAAATCGGGAGTCCCGTGGCTGTGCGGTCAGTTCCTATGAGTTACATTGGTCCCGTGGGAGGTGATGGTGCCTCCCATGGGGCCGTTCGGGGGATGTTTTTGATTTTCACTCTCTAACGATATGTTTTTAAGTCTAAGTCTAGAAATACGCAAATTACCGTTGTATTCTAAAACCGGGAGTCCCGTGGCTATGCGGTCAGTTCTTACGAGTTACATTGGTCCCCTGGGAGGTGTTGGTGCCACCCATGGGGCCCTTCGGGGGCTGTTTTGGGTTTTCACCCTCTAACGCCATGTTTATAAGCATAAGTCTAGAAATATACAAATTATCGCCGTATTCTCAAACTGGGGGTCCCGCAGCAGCGTGGTCAGTTCCTACGAGTTACATTGGTCCCGTGGGCGGTGTTGTTGCCTTCCACGGGGTCGTTCGGGGCTGTTTCGAGTTCTTCCCCACTAACGCCATATTTTGGCTAAGTCTAGAAATATGTAAATTTCATCGTATTCTCAAATTGGGAGATCCGTGGCTGCGCGATCAGTTCTTACGAGTTACATTAGTCCCGTGGGAGGTGTTGGTGCCTCCCACGGGCCGTTCGAGGGATGTTTTGGTCTTTCACCCTCTAACGCCATGTTTTTAAACTTAAGTTTGGAAATATGCAAATTACCATCATATTCTAAAATAGGGAGTCCCGTGGCTGCGCGGTCAGTTCCTACAAGTTACATTGCTCCCGTGAGAGGTGTTGTTGCATCCCACGGGGCCATTCGGGGGTTGTTTTGGGTTTTCAACCTCTAACACCATGTTTTTAAGCCTAAGTCTAGAAATATGAAAATTATCATCGTATTCTCAAACCGAGAGTCCTACGGCTGTGTGGTCAGTTCCTACGAGTTACATTGGTCCCGTGGGAGGTGTTGGTGTCTCCCACGGGGCCGTTCGGGGGCTGTTTTGGGTTTTCACCCTCTAATGTCATGTTTTTAAGCCTAAGTCTATAAATATATAAATTATCGTCGTATTCTCAAACCGGGAGTCTCGCGACAGCGTGGTCAGTTCCTACGAGTTATATTGGTCCCGTGGGAGGTGTTGGTGCCTCCCACAGGACCGTTCGGGGGCTATTTTAGGTTTTCCCCCAGTAACGCCATGTCAAGTTGTAGCCTCATAATATCTTGACGTAAACGTCAAAAAATGCACATTAATTGCAAGATATGTGATATACTTTTTCTTATGCAAATCAAGAACACACCCAACAAATTTAATAGCATGTACATTTATCGACATTAGTATAAATTCAATAAATACAACATCGTATCCAATAACCAATCCAACAGTATCTCACTATAGTAATGTGCACACGTGTTTGCGACTCCTATGCAAAAAAAAAATCATTTAATTGTATTTTGTCAAAAAAAACAAGACAAGCATATTTTGTCCAAACAATACACACACATACAATCTAGGATTTATTGACATAATCTATACATAGACACACATATAATCTAGGGTTTACTTAAACCCTCAATTTTTTTTGACATAAATCTATGCATACATATAACCAACAACAAGGCGTTTGTGATTTTTTTTACTTATTATATAAAGATTTAATTATATTTTGTCAAAAAAATATAATGTCTAGAGTTTTGAATAATATTTTGTCAAAAAAAATACACACGCATACAATCTAGGGTTTATTGACATAATCTATACACACACACATACATGCACACACATACACACACATAATGTCTAGAGTTTTGAATACTATTTTGTAAAAAAAATACACAAACATACAATCTAGGGTTTATTGTCGTAATCTATACACATACACACACACACACACACATATACACAAAAATAGTTGCCACAAATCAAAACAAATCGAAATGCCCACACACAAATACACACACATACACACACACACACACACACACATACACTCGCATACACACATAGTTTCCACAAACCAAAACAAATCTAAATGCACACACATATACATACATACCTTTCACGAATCTTAGATGAAATCAACAAAAACCCCAAATAGTCGAAATCCAAAATTGGCCAAATCGTCCAAAGCTAAACCGTGAATGACAGAAATTTGAGTAGCATTGTTAGCAAATTGTCTTTTAATATGTTGACCTGGTCACGGCCTAGAGTCATGACCCAACCTCCGCGACCAATTAGTTATCCCCTGACCACTGGTCACTGATCTAGGCCGTGACCCACCATGCTCAACCAACAACAGTCCACCATGAGCAACCAATAACCCGGATGAGGTATGGTCACGGTCCCAAGCCATGACCCACTTCAAAATTTGGTTTTGTCCCCCAACCGTGACCCCATTTGTGAGACCATTTTTTTCCCTAGCAGTGGTCACGGCTCTAGGCCGTGACCCACCATGCGCAACCAACAACAGTCCCACTGTGCACGACCAACAACCCTTTGAATAAGGTATGGTCACGGCCCCAAGCCATGACCCACTTTAAAATTTGGTTTCGACCCCCAGTCGTGACCCCATTTGCGCGACCAATTTTTTTTCCGGAGGTAGTCACGGTCCAAGTCCGTGACCCATCCGTGACCAAGTTGGAGGGAATTTTGGCACAGTTTTGGCCCCAACATGGTCACACCTTAGGTCATGGCCAAAGTTCGTGACCCATAGTGGACAGGGACTTGGGCCGTGAGCACTTACAAAGCATCCATGACTCAGTGTAATAATGGAAATGGTCACGCCAAAAATTGAGTTGGTCACAACCCAACGCGGACTTGGGCCGTGACCATTCGCAGGATTTGGTGTAGTGGTGGTTATCCAATGTGGTCATGGTACGTAATAAGAACAAAAAATAGAGGATGTGTGTAGATTTTACTAACTTAAACAAATAATGTCCCAAGGATCACTATCCTTTGCCCATGATAAACCAGTTAGTCGATGCCACCTCTGAACATAAATTGCTCAGTTTCATGGACTTTTTCTTTCGGATAAAACAAGATTATGATGAAGCCATCAGATAGAGAGAAGACATTGTTCTTCACTAGAAGAGGTATTTACTGTTATAATGTCATGCCCTTTTGCTTAAAAAATGCATGATCAACTTACCAGAGGCTAGTAAACAAAGTGTTAGAGGATCAAATCGATAAAAATCTAAAAGTATATATCGATGGCATGCTGACCAAGAGCAAGGCTATTGTCTAACACATTAAGGATCTAAAATAGACCTTAGACTAAAGGAAGAAGCATCAAATGAAGCTTAACCCGACTAAATGTGTGTTCATGGTAAAGGAATGGATGTTCTTGGGTTTTATTATCATCCAGCGAGGAATCAAAGCTAATTCGAAAATGATCCAAGCCTTGATCAACATTAAAATCCCCGATGACAAGCAAGGAAGTTCTTATTTACTTGTATTATGTTAATCATATAAGGGGGCGTGTTTGCTCATGGGTAACCTACTGTAGGGATTTGATGGGGCGCGTACGATGTTGATCGAGCTTGGTAAATGTGGGATCTTCTTAGGTCTTATTTATTCAGTCCTATATGTTGATGTAGTTATCTCTCGAGTTGGAACAATGGGGTTGGATCCTCTCACATAGACTTGGGTATGGGGTCGTACGTTTGGTGTAATGGCGTAGTGATTTACCTTTGATGTGGTTTGAGGCTATAGGATTGGGAGACCCTGTGGCTATAACTAGTGGTATCCCAAATGACCCGCAAAGGCAATAAGGATAAGCCTTAGTACTTTGGATTTGGGATGAGCATAGCCTATATGATATAGATGTTGGTGGGGGATACTCACTTGGATATTGGATAGTGTTATTCCTATTCACTTATGCATTACCTTTATACTAGTGGTGTATACGTGGACTTATAACTCAAAAATTGTAATTAAATTATACTTTCGTAAAAGATGGAATTATGTAACATGGGTATTGTACTGGTAATTTTCTACAGATGGTAGTATCTAATGCACACAAGACAAAACAAGAGGAATATCAAAGAGAATAATGCAATTACACACACAACAAAAGATATATGTGGATAGCCAACGTGCCTATGTCCACGGAGTATGATGTTTTCTCTTTATTAGTTTATAAAACTAGTCGATAGAGTTTTATTACTCCTCGATGATACAATATCACCTGCCCCTCTTAATGGGGAGCGAGTTTACATTTATAGGGAGACTTAAGAGATTCTTAAGCTCTATCAATAAATATCTTCAAGAGTCCAAACCTATCACTTATCAACTTCACTCATTCCCAGTAGAGTACATATAGGAGTCTTCCATTACTTGGGCTCTTCATTAACTTGGGGTGCACAAAACCTAGGTGCTTGTGCCGAGTGCATGCCTGTGTACTTATGGAACCCATAATTTCCTCGAAAGCTTAGGATCATTTTGTGGTCGTTGGACTTTATTGCATCCATATTAATACAGACAAGCCCTCCTACTAAGGGAATAGTAATATTCCTTCCCTGAAAGTTGATTACTGTCTAGACTATTATCTTGCTAGTCGGAGGGTAATTTGGTAAATTCCCCCTAAACATGGAAATTTGTGTTCGTTAAGTGCCCTAGGAGCATGCTGTTAAATATAATTTCTTTTCTTGGAGGTGAACCGTCGATTTATTAGTCGTCACACGTGCATGTGGTCATTATTCCATTACTAAACTGTTAGCGAATTTCTCACCACAAGACAACATTTTCCACTATTTCCTCACTTTCTAGTTCATTTAGAAAACTTCCAATTATTGAAAGGAGACCTTTTCACTTTCTTCACTTCGTTTGTAATATTTTTGTCAAAACTCTCTCTTCGTTTCAATTGTTGTTCTACATTTATTCACTTTATTTTTTTATCCTTGCCATAAGTTATTGTCTTTAATGATGGTGTATGTGATTAACGAATACTGTCAAAAAATTTAAACTGGACCACCAAATTCCACAATGGGTAAAGGTTAGATTATATGGGTGTCCCTGTGACCTTTGCACTCTCACTAAAGTCCATTGGTTTCCATCCAAATTTATTATCGAGTGTGGGTTTACTTTCCCTCCAAATCATTTGTTCTTATAATTCTACCAACATTTTAATGTGGTCCCAGCCCAGGTCACTCCAAATACTTGGAGGATCGTCAATGAGGGTCACTGTATTAATGAGTCACTTGAGACACCTCTTGGCATCATGAATTTATGTATTATTATTAATGAGAAACAACCCATGAAAATATAAACTACGAGAAGAAAAATATGGATAATCGAGCCTTGGTCATAAATCTCCCCGATCTCAAAGATACCCCAAGTAAGGGGGACGCATACGTTAGATAATAGTTAAAGTCCTAAATTTGTAACTCTTTTATTGATTTGGGATGATGTTGAGTACTTTTATTTTCTCTTTGCAGATAAGTCCAAGAATAAGACACCTCATGAGCATGCTGTCAATTTTACATATGTCCAAATTATTTGGGCCATTTAATAGAGGGTTAGAATTGGTAGTCACCCTTGTTCGATAACATTTCTCCTCGGCTACATGAGTTCTATAACCTCCTTTATTACAAGGCCAATAAAATGGACACCAATCATCCCATCTCTTTAGATAATCCCAAAGATTTTCACTTAAGAACTCAGAAGGGGAAGGATCAATCAAGGATGAAATGTCCTCTTCCTTTGAACCACTAGAAATTTTACTGGTTCCTTATATATGGTTTCTCTCAATGTTATGGCCACGATAAAGGTTGTGAACCCAATTGTCAGAAATGTTGGTACCATATCTCCTCCCCCTGCTTGTCCATCGATTAAAGAGAAAGATATTTCTCAGACATGGAGCAAGAAAGATGAAGTTAAGGATTCTACAAACACGATGTCCATCACTGACTCCCCCTATAAATACCATAAGCCCCTTTCAAACAGGTACAAAAAAGATTAAATCCCTCCTCCCCATCGGACATTATGGGGAAAAAGGAGCTGGTAAGGAAGTTGTTGCTTCCCTTCCCCATTACCGACTTTTGGAGCATGCCAATTATAACCTCTCCCTTATAAGTTTATTATTTAGTTTAATTATTCTTTTGCATTTTTCTTATCTTTGTTTGACTTTTTCCTTAGAATTTTTAATCAATTATGATCAGTTATTATAGAGGAATGACACGCTGAAGAAATCATTTGCTAATGTGGAGGCAACTTTCAATGAGCTTGGCAAGTTTATAGAGTCTGATCATAAGCTCAATACTTCCCAAGAAAATAAAAATCTAAACCTAACTGAATAGGTCAAGATCCTGGAGGAAGAAAAGGCCAAGCTTTAAAAGAAAATTGACGAATCCACCAATATGGTGGCTACTACCAAATAAGTTAAGAAAGACGTCAAGGATTCTAAGGCCGAGGATGATTTCACCCAGACATAAGGAAGTGAGGCCAAGGCCAAAGTTTAGGAGGCTTTAACTGGTGTGTCGAAGGTCAAATATTAGGTGTTTACTAACGGTTGGTACAAGGACTTTTCCAATAAAGATATCCAAATTTCATACCTTATAAAGGTATTTTTAAGAGTGGCTGGGATGAGTCTCTTATCAAGTTCAACACTACTGAGGATTCCAACCTCCTCAAGGATCACTGTCCCGGTTCCCCTCCTTAATTTGAGGAAGATGTTAAGGATGATTATGAAGTGACGGTCAAATAGCATGCAAGTGTTTCTAAGCTTGATCAAGTAAAAGTCGGGGCTAACTAGCTTGAGGCCATAACTACTCATCAAATTGTCGAGAAGGAGAAAGTCAATGAGATAATTCCTTAGAACTTATTAAGAAACATTATATTTATTTTTAATTCAATGAATGATGTAGAGGATTTCCCTCTTTGTTATCTTTTTAATGAAATACATAGTTTGATCGAGATTTTTACCCTTTGCATGCTTTAGTATTCCTAGAATGTTTTCTTTTGTTTGGAAAGATTATATATTCGACCACCTGTTCGTGTAGTTCAACGCAAAGCTTGCTTCACTTGTCGCTGCTCATCTTGATTTTAAGGAGAGACGTGAAAGACTCTTTATAGCTGGTCATGATGAAGATGCTGATGATGAGGATGATGATATCAACCATCATTTGGGTACTAACATATCTATTCAAGTAAGGGAGACTTACCTGGATCTTTATCATATCTTTCATTAGGCTGCGGCGGGCAAGGTTAAATTTCATAATATCATTTTTATAGCTAAAAATAATCATAAGGAATCGTTCGCTAATCTGGGGGTCGAATTTTACTAGAGGCTTATATAGTTAAGCAGAGAGGGTGAATTTGACGAGAGATTGAATGACATTGAGTCTGCTCATTCGAGGAGGAATTTCATTCTTCATGTCGATATTATGGGCTCCAGGGAGGTCACCACTATTCTTGAGAAGGAGAATAATGACCTGAGGGTTGATATTTAAAGACTTAACAAGTCCAGACCAAGCGAACAGGATGGAGTGGGAGCTTTTTTTGGAAGAAGATAATGACCAGCTGAGAGAGGAAATGGTTAAGACTCAAAAGTCTTTGAATGAAAAAGTTATGACTGTTAAGGGTCTATTTTCCTCCCAATGTCAAAAGGATTGTTGTTGAGAAGAAGATCTAGAGAAGACCAAAAAAAATTCTCAATAAAGTGATGACCTTTAAAAGTCTTATTGAGAAGCTTAACCGTCTCACATTCTAATTTTATAAGTAATCCCGCCAAGTATGGATGGATGGATATAATGAGGCCATTATTGATATAGGACTCCACCTTGAACAATGCTCAGAATATTGGTTACAAAAGTGGCTAGCCTAATGCCTTTGCAGTGTAAAAGGTATCATAACATTATGAGTTATTATATTTGTATGACCAAGGTTTCTTTAATTAGAAAAAACCTCCTTATATGATTGATGTTTTGTGGATCCCAACGGATACCATTCTAGTTAGATTTATACTACTGCCTTGATGGAGGTGATGGACTTTACCGACCTTAACACTTGGTAGGCAAGGTTAATCCTTGGGGGAATCAAGGATTAGATATATGTAGTGGCCATTACTCTTTATGCTTTTGAAGTTTCTCCTGTTAAAGTTGGGACGTCGGGGAACGAGTCCTCCTGGTTGGGCAATTGATCCAATTGTGTTTACCAATTTTTTTGTAAACTGTTTAATTTTTTTAGTTTCCTTGTAATAACATAAAGTGTTAATGGAAATTATAGCATTTTTCTTTCGTATATAGTATTTGTTCTTATGGTAATATAGGTGATGTCATCACATCAAACCTTAGGCCTAGATCCAGAAAAGTAAAAATGCGCATATTTGTGAGGTCATTCCCCATTAATTATTTTTGCAACCTGATTAGGCATAAATTCTTCACATTTATCCCCTTAATTTCGGTATTTTTATGATCCCATGCGGTATAAATAACTTGGATTTGTCTCATATTTATGCTACTAACCCTTTTTGGAAAGTATTTCGTATTTTGTGTATCTCTTATGTGTTTTACAAGTATTTCATGCAAGAAAGATGGAAAAGAGAACTCAAAATAGTGAAAAAAACCAAGAATCGGGGAGTTGAAGGGCATTTTCATAATTTTTCATCCTTATTCCGGAGGTGGGGTCAACTGGAAAGCTGAAGATCTTTTAATTACAAGAACACTGAAAAAAATGGCACCTCAATCCGAGCTACGGTGAAGAAGTTATGCCAATTTGAAGTTGAGAAAAAATCCAAGAAAAAAAGCTCTCAAACCCTGGGACCGGTCCGCCCAGCAATAAAAAGAACCGGTCCGCCCCTACCCCAGACCGGTCCACTTTGCCAAACTCCAGAAGACCCCGAATCACAAGCAAATCGAAGAAGGCAAAAATAAAAAGAACCGGTTCGCCATGGGACCGGTCTGCCAAGAAATTAAATGAACCGGTCCGCCCTGGGACCGGTCCGGGGGAGGAGGGGGACCGGTCCGGCTGTCGCAGTTTTAATTTTCTAATTTTCCTCTAATGGATAGTCCTAGTGCTGTTAAAACTCTTGGAGCCTTGTAGGGTATATAAACCCATTTTATTATCATTCTTAGAAGGAAGATTTTAGGGAGAATAATAGATTTTTCTTTTCTTTTCCAGCAAACCCTAGTTTAGATACAATTTCCATTTTAATTCGAAGATTGAAGCTTTATTCAGATTTGATTGGATTCCCAATTTTATTAATTGCTGCGATTACTGCTTTGGTGATTTTTAGTGAGTTATTTCTTCTTTTCAATTCCATTCTACATCAATTTCCCTGTTTCCTTAGATTAATTATGAATTCCTGCAAATTAAACACTGTTTTCATCACTTTCATCATGCTAGGCTAGATTTTCTAAGGCCGGGATACATAAACCCAGCCTGATGTGTTAATTGCATGTGTATAACATTAATCCTCTGAATTTAGTGATTTAATACGGCCGTACTGCGTAGGAACACAACAATTGTAGGTCTTTATATCTCGTTTGCCTCTAGATAACCGTGATGATTTAGAATGCAATTCGAGTGTTACTATCGTGATACCTATTTACTCATCCTCAGATTAGGTATGACGCGGGCTTGAACCTCGTATACATAATGCTTGGGAGTACTAAATTCCGGGTTATACTTAATCAGTTAAATTTACGATTAATATTATAACTGCAATACACTAGGGTTGGGGGATTGTATTCTCGTCCTATTTTTCTCATACATAGTTTAAAGTTTCAAATCATTTTTTCATCAGTATTTTAGGTAAATAAGTATAATTGCATCTTTTCATAATTTCATATTTGCACCTAGTTTAATCATTCCCAAAACCAAATCAATTTTCCTTTTTCTATAGAGTCAAAGTTAGGATTTCCTTGTCTATCCAACGTCGTCACGTTCACTCGTCCTAGTTCCCTGAGGATTCGATACCCAGACTAGCCACTATATTCCGCAAGAGTGTAGTTACATTTTATGTTTTTGTATTGTGGTTAGAAGCCGATAACAACGACTAGCGTATTTACACAGACGCTCTGTTTTCAACTCGATCACGACCCAATTAGGCACGGGTTCCTAAGATTTCAAACATGCCTTTCATCGGATGTGAGCTATTCTCATGCTTTATTAATCGTTAAAACACTTTGGGTCTAGTTAACTTTTAGCCGACCAACCCATTAGTCTTGTATGCACACATTTAAATTTAGTGTTGTTCTAGAGCTCTTCAAATTGCCATTCTTGAAAGAGGACATTTTCAAGAAAATAATCACCACAACGATAAATAACATGCCGAAGAAAACTTGTTCGATTAATTGATTATCTTCATTACATACTCATATGCCTGCTACTTGGAACAATGCATAGATATAAATTCGAGAAGTCCAAAAGAACATCTAAAAAATAATTCAAAATATAAATTAACTAAATAAACTAATATATAAATTTAGACTTCAAAAGTAAAACTTCTTCAAATTGGTTGTGTTTTAAGATCGATGAACCTTTATACCCTCTAGTGTTTCTAACCAGTAGGCTCTTGTTAATTCGTATCGAATGAATTTAATGGTTATTCCCAATTAGGCCCAAGTTTTTTGTCTTAGAGGTTCGTGGCGTTTCCCACAATCTTTTTATGTATGAAGTCCCCAGCCTTGAAGTTCCTCACTTTGACTCCCTGTTGTACTGCATGGCCAACCGATACTGGTATGAGTCTAGATTTATAAAAGCTAATTCCCTTTTTTTTATCGATTATATTAAGAACTTCTCCGAATGCTTTGCTATTGAGATCTTAGTCGACTAAAGTGAACTTCATTATCGGTAGACCAACTTCTAGTCAAATGATTGCCTCTATTTCAGAAGCTAAGGAAAAAGGTGTTCCTCTATTTATTGTCTGGGCAATTATCGAGCTTCCTAAAGAATGTGGGGGAGCTGGTAGACCCATGCATCCTTTTTTCTCTAATTTTTTTCTCATTCCGTTAAGGACTGTTTTATAGGATGCTTCTGCTTGCCTGTTTCTCATAGTGTAGGCCAACGAATTATATTAGTGCCTAATATTGTGCTTGTTGCAGAAGATTTTAAAGAATATTCTCTCAAACTGAGTTCCATTATCCATGATGATCATTAAAGGGATGTCAATCCGATTTATGATGTTCATCCATATGAACTTGATCATGTCCACATCTCAGATGTTCACTAAGTGTTCTCCTTTAATTCATTTAGTGAAGTAATATGTGCTGACCAACATATACTTCCTACTACCATAGGCGAGGGGCAATGGGCAGAGGACATCAGGCCCTCATTGATCAAAAGTTCATGGACTTGTGATGGATTTGAGTTCGTTGGTTGGCTGATGCACTAACGACGATAATATTTGGCCATTTTTCACCTTTTGAACGTATTTAACTGCATCTTGATGCATATACAGCCATCAATGCCCTTCTTTCGTGGCTCTAAATTCTAATTACCCACCCCATGTGTGGTTTCAACATATCCTCCTCATAAAACTCATAGAGAGTATTTTCAACATCATCTAGGTGTACGCATTGTAGATAATGACCTGAAAAGGAGAGAGAATAAAGATTATGTTTTACTAATAACTGGAAACGAGAATTATTTACTTGAATCTTATGGTGCATCCTTCATATTATATGAGAGGGCGTCCTCTATCGGGTAAGTACTATCATATTCATCTAGCTCGATGCCCTATTAATGTCCATATCTTGCTCGATACATTTTCCTTACTGATGTTGGGTCAATTAAGGCAATATAACTTGATCATTGATTTTATATCTCCCTCGAAAGCTAAAACTAGTGTATAAAGTGCATATATGTGGTTGTTGTTCTCCCAAGGGAACCGTTGTATTTATACATGTTCCAACCGAGAATCCAGTTCCCAAGCCTCTCCAAGGCATGCAAATATATATTCATCCCGAGCGTTGTAGTCTCCTGATATCTGATTTGATATCAACCTCCAATCGTAAAATACATCAAGGTGATGTACGCCTAGGAAGAGTGCCTTATTCATCCGACAGATCAACACCTCATATTCTGCCTTGTTATTAGAGGCTTCAAATCCTAAATGAATGGATTTCTTGAGAGCAGTTTCATCAAGGGATACTAGCATCATACCTACTCACGCCCCTTGGAATTTGATGCTCCATCAATATAAAGAGTCCATCTTTACCCATCTTTGATTTGTTATTGGATTGATTATTTGTTTTCAATGCTCATCTCCACCAGTTCGTGGTTGCCAGAAGATTCATTGATGAAGTCCGCTAGGAGTTTTCCATGGACTGAGGTCCTAGGATGAAATTGGATGTCGAACCGTCCAAGTTCAACTGACCACTTAGTGAAGACCATTATATATTTGACTCACATGAGTCTACATTATATATGACCTCAACTAGTTTGGAAAAGAAGACAAAATTTAGTTGTGTCACTCCTACTTCATTGCATCTTCATGATTGTCCACATAAAGAAAAGATCAAATGCCTTCAGGTAGAAAACCAACACACAACACATTCTAGGATTGCACATTTGCATAATTTAGTTCACACATATGGTGTGTATGTTACTATGGATTAAAATGAATTTTCTACATTTATTAGGAAATTTTAAGAATTTTCAAATATTTAAAATCCATTTTTTTAAGAATTAAATTTAGGGTTTTAAAATGTTTAGTGTAATTTTTCATATATTATAACTTCCTAAAAACTACCTTGGGTAGAATCCAAAAGTGCTGGAGAATTGTATATGTTCAAATGATATTTTTTAAAGTTTAAAAACACTAATTTTCCAGTCGCAGAGATCCATATACGTGTTGGATTATTAATTAAGGGTTTTGTGTTTCTTTTGAGTTTGTGTTGGACATTTCAATCTTCACCGTTAGATCAATTATCATCTAAGTCCTTCATGTAATCTTGTTTGATCCTTGTGACTTTAAAAAGAACCAATCAAACCCATTTCTTATGCAGTGCATTGTGAGCCATAAGATTTATAGTTCGAACGGACGAACTAATCTCAGCCCTTGATTTCCCTCAAGCTTCCAAACCCATCCATCACGAGTATAAATATGTGCCTTCGTCTTCACAATTTTAATCTTTGGAAAAGCTTAGGGTCTGTGAAAAGAGAGAGAGAGAGAGAGAGGAGAGAGAAGAAAAATAAAAAGAGCAAAAATTAGAAAACATAAACAAAACTCTGGCAAAATTTCGTTAGAAAATATTTTTGAGAGTTTAGGTATTTTTGTTTTACTGTTTGATCCTCTTAGATCTAAAATCTCTCACTCAACAGCCTCACATAAACTAGATCTTGTTTCTGATTTTAGAAACTTGAAGATCAATTTCAGTGATGCAGTCACGTAGATCTTAGTTTTTTTTTTATTTCTTTAGAAAAAAACCATTCTCTTGTATTGGATTTGTTTTGTAACTTTTGTAAATCTATTTATCCATCATTTCTCTATTTTTTACAAACCTAAAATAAAGACTTCCATATTTCTGATCTGGTAAATTTTTCAGTTCAAAACTTTTGTATATAAATAATTTCTAAAGAATCTCTCTTTTAAAGATTCCAAAGATTTACAGATCTGAAACCTTTATGATAAAATAAGTCTAAGTATAACTTCAGTAGTGTGAAAAAGAGATTTCATACTTAAACAATTTGTAATTTGTAGGTATTGTTTGTAATTAAGTGTGTGTGAGTGCATGCATGTGATTTAGGCACAACACTCACAATAAAATCACCCACCATAACTTAACATTGTTGTTGGTTGAGAGATTTAAGTCTTTTGAGTCGACGTAAAGCTAAAGGAGCAAAAGAGGAAGACTAAAGAACGGAGAGGACAACATTAGAGCCTTAAAAAAGTCAGAAAACAACCCAAGAGTGTAGGTATATTTTTGGACTCATAATAGGTCTGTTTTGTGTATATTTATCGTTGAATGCTTGTAATCCTTAAACTATTTTAGTGGATTTTTATTCTGAGGTGTAGAGACCTTTGTGGATGTTTCCCCAATTGGGTGAGGCTTTACCACGTTAAAAATCTTGACTCTTGTGAGTTCTTCTTTATTTTTCATAGCTACAATCTGCTTATATAGACTTAGGTTTTAAACTAAAAACCTATTTCTGAGAAACTTGAATAAATTGTTCGAACAAATTGATTTTAACACATCTTGCGTATTGTTAAATATTTTTCCAAGAGTCTCTTCCAAAAGTAATTCGAAACTCATTTGACCTTTTAACAAAAGTTAAAATTACTTAGTCAGAGTTTTTTCAATTGGTATCCGAGCTTTGTACAGAGTTTTCATTGAAAAAAATTGATTTCGTACTTTGAGACTGTTTACAAAATCTTTTTAATGGACGAAAAATTTGAGCGTCCTGGAAATCTCTTCAGACCTCCTTTTTTTTATGGAACCAATTTCCCTTACTGTAAAGTAAGGATGATTGCTTTCATCTAAGGGAGATAATGTCTGGGAAGCTATTAAAAATGGTTATTCTCACCCAAGCTAGCCTATAGCAGAAGGTAGCATTGAGAGGATAAATAACCTCCTTAGTGACTTTACTAAAGAAGAAAAACTTGCCTCTTTAACTAATAACAAAGAAAAGAATGTTATCTTTATGTTTGTAAATGAAAATGAGTTTAACGTATCTTTATCTTCTCAAAATCTAAGGAAGCTTTGGACACGCGAGTCACGGCCTATGAAGATACATGACTATAATACCTTGTTTATGCATGAGACCGAGACCTATGATGAATTTTGCATTAGATTGACTAATATCATAACAAAATTGCATGGTAATGGAATAATGTGCAATAGGAAAGAAATTGTATCTAAAATTCTAAGATCCCTTTCCCCTAAGTTTGATAATAAAAAATATGCAATTGAGGAGATAGACGATCCATTCTTGAACCCTAAACTCCTCAATAGAAAACTTAGGACTGTAGAAATGGAACTTCCAATAATAAGAAAAGGCAATCCAGTTCTAATGTTGTACTCCAATCCAAAATGACCTCACCACTATTACTTAGGCCTAACATTGACCTTGACTCTGATAAGGAATGTGATTTGGAAACCCTGGATAATCATATAGGCCTTATGTCAAAACATTTTTAAAAAATTCTAAAATTTAGAAACAGTGTTTCTTTTAAATTAGGGAAACCTTCTTATCATAATCATTCCAATTACAAGCCTTATGAGAGGAATCAGGATAGATACAATCTTGAGACCAACCATAGTAAATAAAGAGACCTTAAAAATACTCAATGTTTCAGATGTGGTAAAATCGGTCACTTAGCTATTAATTGTAGGGTAAAACTGAACAACAATGCTAGAGAACATATCAGTAAGACTTGGGATGATTCAAGCGATTCTGAAGAAGATGATCCTAAATCATCAAATATTGACCCTTGCATGTACTTTTTTGCTAAAATTGTCTATGCTGATGATATGCTTACTAGTAATAATGAACTTGATGTTATCATGCCTAATTATGTTACGTCTTAGGATGTCTTGCCTGTTTTTAGATTATCTGCACTCTGCCTAGACATAACAGAATTAAACATAACATATAATGTTAATGTTGTTGATTCTGGTTAGTACTTAGACTCTGGATGTTCCAAACATATGATCGGAGATGATACTAAATTAACCAATAAAACTGACTTCTAAGGAGGAAATGTTTTATTTGGGGATGGAGTATCAGCTCAGATCATAGGCAAGGGAACACTCCAAGAAAAAAGACTCCCTATTATCAACAATGTCCTATTACTAAGAGGTATTAAAGCTAATCAGTTAAGCATATCACAATTTTGAGACTCCAATCATATAGTTATATTCTCAAAACCTAATGCTAAAATATTAAATAAGAACGGTGATTGCATCCTTACTGGCCACGGGACCCTAAATAACTATTACACAGTAAATTCATGTAATGAGACTTGTAGGTTAGCCAGACTTGATGACAATGAAATATGGAATAATCGTTTGGATCACATAAATTGTGATAACCTCAGAAAATTAAGTTCATACGATATAGTCAGGGGTTTGCCAAAAATAATACATATTTGCAAATGTGGTTTGTAGGCCGTGTCAGGAAGGAAAAATTGTTAAATCTACTCATAAGAAAGTTAAAGAAACTTTAACAACAAACGTCTAGAGCTATTCCACATGGATCTCATGGGTCTTTCTCGAACTGTAAGCCTTTATGGTAAGAGTTGTATTTTAGTCACGGTGGATGATTTCACTCGATTTACTGGGGTAGCCTTTTTAAAATAAAAATCTGATACATTCAGAGAATTTTAAAAAATTCTTTTAAGAATAGAAAATGAAAAAGATACCCAAGTCAATCGAATCCATTGGAATAGAGGAGGTGAATGTAAAGACTTAGGCATAACATAATACTATAACTGTAATGGTTACTTACACTCGTTCATTGCACCTAAAACACCTCAACAGAATGGTGTTGCCGAGCGTAACAATCACACAATCCAAGAAATGGATAGGGTAATGATACATGCTAAGAACTTGCCAAAATGCTTTTGGGTTAAGGTAGTTCAAACAATGTGTCATATTATCAATAGAGTTTACCTTCGTAAAAATGCCAAATAAACTTCCTATGAACTTTGGTATGGGAAAAATCCCAATTTAAAATATTTTCAAACTTTTGGGAGTATTTGCTACGTTTGCAAAGACAGAGAATGCCTATCTAAATTTGAAACCCGTGGTGATAAAGCAATATTTTTGGGTTACTCCCCTAATAGTCAGGCTTATCACATCTATAATTTTCATACCAAAGTCATAATGGAATCAATAAATGTGATAGTGAGTGACACTAATGTCAAGAGTAGAGAACAAGGGCCAAATATAGTGGATGAGATTATTTTTTTTTACCTATAACTCTTTTGAAATAATTGATCATTTACCAACTGAGACACCTGAAGTACCTAACTAAGTTTCTAGGGATCATACATTAGATAATGTTGTTCATAACCCTAAAGAGACAGTTCATACAAGATCCCAATTACGTAATGTTGCTCATTATATATGCTTTGTTTATTTAATCAAACCAAAGAATGTAAATGAATCACTCAATGACTAATTTTGGATAGGTGTTATGCAAGCAGAGCTCGTCCAATTCAAAACTCATGACGTGTGGTATCTCATACCTAGGCTAGAAAGTAAAACGGTTATTGGCACTTGTTGGATTTTTAAAAACAAAACGATGAGACGGGGAAGATCGTTAGAAATAAAGCTAGATTAGTTACCCAGGGTTACTCTCAAGTTGAAGGAATAGATTTCGAGGAAACTTTTACCCCTGTCACATCCCTTGAATCTGTTCGCTTCCTGTTGGCCATAACATGTCACTTACAATTCCCACTTTATCAAATGGATGTGAAATCTTACTTTTTAAATGGTATTTTAATAGAGGAGACTTATGTTGAATAGCCGAAAGGATTTATAGAGACTCATTACCCAAATCATGTTTATAGATTGAAAAAGGCTCTATACGGTTTAAAGTAAGACCCTCGAGCCTGGTACGAATACCCGTCAACCTTTTTAATCAATAAAGAATATCAATAAGGTGGTAATGACCAGATATTATTTGTTAAACACTTTAACATACATGTGTTAATAGCTCAGGTCTATGCCGATGACATAATATTTTGTTATACCTCTCCATCTGCGGTTAAAGAGTTTTATAAAATTATACATGGGGAATTCGAAATGTTACTTATGGGGGAGATAAAAATTGTTTTAGGACTTTAAGTTAAACATAATGATAATTGGTTATTCATTTCGTAATCCAAGTATGCTATAGGGTTAGTAAAGAAATTTTATTTAGATAATGCCAAAGAACTTGGGAAACTTATAGATCCTACCCTATATAGAAGCATGATAGGAAGCCTATTATACTTAACAGCCTCACGACCTGATATCATGTATGTTATTTATATTTGTGCCCGTTTCGAAAGTGCGCCTAAAGAAAGTGAACTTATATGTGTTAAACGTATAATTAAGTATATTAGAAGGACAATAAACTAGGTATATGGTACACAAAAGATACATCTAGCACAATAGTAGGATACATCAACGTTGATTGGGCTGGGTATTCTAATGATAGTAAATTCACATCAGGTGCTTGTTATTACGTATGTAATTATTTGGTAGGATAGAGTAGTAAAAATCCAAATTGCACTTCACTTTTCACCGCAGAATCAGAGTATATAGAAGCAGGAAGCTGTTGTGCTCAATTAATGTGGATAAAATAAATACTTAGTGATTATGGAATTAAATACGAAAATTTAACCCTATACTGTGATAATGGAAGTGCAATTAATATCTCTAAGAATCTAGTTCAACATTCCCGCACTAAAGATAAGACATCATTTTATATGTGAATTAGTTGAATCTAAAGAATTAGAGATAAATTGTTTACCCACTGAATATCAACGGGTTCATTTGTTCATTACATGTTTGGATAATATACGATTTGAATCCTTAAGAAAATCCACTGGTATGATATTGTCGAATAAAATCCTATCAACTGTTATTATATCGTATTATTGCTTTCTTATTTAGAATTAATATTTTGAGGATGACTAGTTGTACAATTTAGGTTGATATATTTACTTCATATTTGGTTATTGTGAATTTTTCTTTTACCCCTTGTCCATTTGAGACAAAATGAGGGAGAGATATTTGAGTCCATCTGGGACAATCTTTTGTCTAAATGCAACTAAAAATCTTGATCGTTTCCATGAGTTGTTTTATATTTTCGGAATCAGTATAATTACAACTATTGGATACATTTAGGGTATTAGTATGTATATAGTTCAGTTATATACTTTTTATTTCAAGGAAATGGGGTAGATAGACTTTGTATAGTGTAGACATCTCATTATGTTACCCCCTAACTCTTCTTAGGTCCCTAGTACCTCCCTCCATCACTACAAAACTAGGTCATGTCCTGAGTACGGACCTACAAGCCATAGGGCACTCCCCGACTCAATTTGACCAAAAAGTCAAAATCCTCGTCTCGATCGAGACTCAATGAATCTTCGAAGGCCACTGAATACCCTTTCCAACGGTTCCCATGCGCGAATCAGACTTACCATGCGGACGAACGATCCGTTTGCATCCGAAACTTAACCTAGAGGCCACCGGGCGCTCTCGGGCTCTGTTTTACCTATGTCAACTCTTCAGCTCGACCGAAGATGAATGAATCTTCAAAGGGCACTGAATCCCCTTTCCAACGGTCCATCCCGTGCACGATTCTGACTTTCCATGAGGATGAACGATCCGTTTGACTCCAAGAGGTCACCGAAGGCTTCCCGGGTCCGGTTGAACAAAGTCAACCCCCCAAATTGGGTTAAAATCTTTTTAATGTCTAAGTACATCTCTTAACCATTCCAACAGTCCACTCCATGCGCGATTCAGACTTACCATGCGGACGAACAATCCGTTTGCGTCCGGACGATTTCCCGTCCAATGGACCGACAAATGCTTCCGAGCAATATTTGACCGAAAGTCAACTCCCGAACCCGAGAGTGGTTCCAAGGACTTTCGAAGGTCTCTGGATTACCTTTCCAATGGTATGCCCGTGCATGATTCTGACCAACAGTTTTCCCTCAGCAGTCGATTTACCGAAAAAGCCTTAAGCGCACTGCCAAATGGCAGGTTCCAGACCCTGCCTATCGACAGATGCCAATAGGAAGGAATAGGTGTATGCCGATAAGCATTCACGTGGGCCTATAAAAGGAGGCCTTCACCTCATTTTCAAGAGGAGCCCAAATCTGGTAAAAATCTCTCTCAGCGAATCCCAGAAACCTCTCTTGAACGCAGCGTGATTTCAACCTCTAAATCCTTTTTTTACTTCCACTTTTTATCACCCTTTTCATCAAACTTGGTGAATTATCCACTCTCAATCATTATCCAAGTGCAAGGGCTTCTTTCCAACATTCAAGATCAAGCTCAAGATCTTCAAGAAGGTCCAACTTTCTTAAACTCTCTCTTAAATTCTCTTAAATTCTCAATAACTTATTTTATTACTTGTCACTTTTATTATCTCATCTCACACATCCTAATATACTTTTTATTTAGTATTATTGCACATCTCCTATTTTCATATAAACAAAACCCAAAAAAACAAGAAAAAGAGGGTTTGCTCATAAATTCCAAATAGGGATTCTCACACTTTTTCCACACTTTTCTCATAACTAAAACACTTTTTTCTACACACACACACACACTTAAAAATAAGAGATCCCCCATTTGTATTTATGGGATAAACCCCACCCCTCATTTTGTATGCGAACTATGTGGACTTTGATGCCTTTAGAGGCTACATAGGCCTCTCGGGGTAAAACTCGAGACTCGAGTCTTTTTTCTCACTTTTTCTCTCATTTCTATATTCTCTAAATCCACTTTCCTTATATTATATACACTTTCTCTTAGTGACGTATTACTCCATATGCTTTTTCGTTCCTTCATAACGATCAACGTAGGGGTAATCATGTAAATCTTATTTTTCTAATATTATTCTTATGCCTTCCTACGGATGACTTGCTCTATCTTTTCCATGATACAAGTCGAGGATGTCTACCTCCATTCTATATATACACAAGCACACATATCAAGGAGGAAATATAAAGGAAAATATAAAATATCCATGAGAGACCGAAAGGGCGGAATGGGTGCCTAACACCTTCCCATTTTTTAACTAATCCTCTGAACCCTTCTCTAATAATTTTGTTTTCGCATGCACCAGTATGTCTTTGGATGCCATCCTTCAGGGTGGCTTCCCCTTTTTCTTTTATCTGTTTTGAGTAAAATAGACTAGCGACTCTGAATCTCTCTACATTTTTACACCACATCTCAAACTACGCCGGCCGAAGCGCTTCCGAGAGGGACGCGCGGGACTTGAAGGATCCTTTCTCCACACGCCCGCCCGCATGGATAGGATCGAGGATGGCCACAGTGGCGACTCTACTAGGGAAATTATTTATTTTTTGTCTTCACTCTATTTGCATGGATGCTATATTTGTTTATGTCCCCCCCCCCCCCGGTATCTGCATGTTCCCCTTTTCTATATTTATCCCATGCTTATGCTTATATTTACACACTTGTAGAAATTTCTCCATGTACACTTCACATCACGTGCACCTAGGATCACATATACCCGCATATTGCACGCATCACCCATCCAGACTTGGTGTACCTTTTGGGGTAATTGTACTTTGCTCCCTGTTTGGCATAATCAAGAAAGGCATTCTCATCATAAGATACCAATAAGAGAATCATGCATGATTCACACAACATCACCAAAGAGCATTGCTATTGATCAAATTTTACCCAGTAACTGGAGGGTCACTTAGTGATGGGTGCTGGTCCGGCAGGTCGCAGTTAGCCTAAGAGATATGACTCTCACCTTCCATTGGCCAAGTACCTTCAACGTCTATCAAACGGTTCCCCCGCATCGTACCGCTTGACTGAAGTCATGACGGGAGGTATATCACAGGGAATTCATTCACGTACATCGAGTATATCAAATTCTCTCTCACGCGTACCGTCCCCACGAGGTATATGGTGAGGCAATTCACGTACACTTAGGTATATCAAATGGCTTGTCCACACGTATCGATTGCCCGCAAGATCAAGACGTATATCATGGAAGTTACGCCAAAGGGGGGAACCCATGCTGATTCACCCAACCAACTGCATACCCTCATATAGGTGTCAGACCTAGGACTCGCACTTTAGATTGCTGGTTTCAACCCAAAACTCTACCGAAATTTCGGGTCGATCTGTCGCCCAATTTTCGCGCATTTTTGAAACGGGACCCTGTTCGTGAGCCTGGTTATAAGTCCAAACCGTAGCTTTGCATATATTAAAAACCCCACTTTTCTAGGCTCGGGTCCCGTCCGATATTGCATTTAGGAGAATTAAATACAAGTGAAAACATAATAATTGTAATAATCATGCTGAGTTCCGTCTCTAAAAACATTTCACCCTTCTTTATTAAAAATCCAAAAACATTTCTCCCTTCTTTATCAAAAATCCAAAAATAGTTCTTCCTTTTTTCTCAAAAACAAATCTCATCCTACGCCTTCTCAGGGCGATTGCAAGTCCTTGGCTTGGCTCCCTATTGGCTTCGATCTTCAGTCAAATCACCCAGGAGTTTCATCCATTCCTCTACTACTTATTTTGAGTTCGAAATCCATCCACTTTCCATGGAGAATGCAGATCAAGCACCAGTCATATAACCAAATCTGACGACAGTCCTAGCTCAGCTTGTGTCCAAGATCGACAACCTCCAAACCGAGGTCCGAAAAATGCAACGAAACCAGGTTCTAATTCCTCAAGAGCCCGAGGCCCTATTACCTCGTGCTATGGGTACACCCGAGCCTATCTGGGTTTTAAAAGAATATCAGAACACTCCATGTGCCATTCTTGTTAATGGGTCGTCGCCTGCCCAGCTCCCAATGCCCAATATTGCCCAGCCTATGGCTAACTTCCCTGTGGTCGCTGATCCAAAGGAGGAAGAGTTGAATAAAGTCAAAGAGTATCTCAAGATGCTCACCAAGAAGTTTGACCAAGTCAGAATCTCTGGGAATTACATGGACTACACCCACATGTCTCCTTATCCTAAAGCGAGGTTATTCGAGATGTTCAAGATGCCAAATATTGAGAAGTTCGTAGGGAGTGGACCCCCAACTGTTCATCTTCGCAGTTATCATCGTTCCATGACTCTACTAGGGGATTATGAAGAAGTGATGGCCCAATTGTTTCAGCAAACTTTGAAGGATAGTGCCCTCCGATGGTTTTTATCTCTTAAGGAATCTAAAATCCGTAGCTGGGAGGATATAGCCCGAGAATTCATGTCGCAGTAGAAATACAACGAAGAGCTTGGGGTCACCCATCGAGATTTAGAGATGCTCAAACAGAATCCTAGAGAATCCGTCAGTAATTTCATAACCCGGTGGAGGGAGCAAGCAGCTACCATGACTAATCGACCATCCGAGGAAGAGAGGGTCAATATAGTGAAGAATAACTTCTTGCCCCATGTCCGAGCGATGATGGGAGGACAGTACTATCCCCACTTTCAAGCTCTCAGAGAGGCTGGTGTAGAAATTGAGGAAAGCCTCATTAAAACAGAGGTTGAACCAAATAAGGTGTCCAGAAAGTTCACCCCTAGAAAGTATGACAAGCCTGCCAGTGCCACAGTCTCAACCATCAACAACATCTCTTAACTAACCACATCATGGGCACCAGAAGGCCGCCCTACCCCCATCCGAAGAGAATACACTGAGCTCCATGCCCCCCTCTCCAAAGTTTACCAAGCCCTGTTAAGCTGAAACCTCATCAAATCCTTGGATCCCCATCCATTACCAAATCCACTCCCAAGAAACTTCAAGACCGATGCTCATTGCACCTTTCACCAAACTTTCGACCATACCACCGACCAATGCTTTCACATTCGGAACATAATCCAAGATCTTATTGACCGGGGTACCATCGCCCCACCAGCCAATCCTAAGCCAAACACTACTCATAACCCACTCCCAAATCACACCAATGCCATCTTCTTAGAAGAAAACCCAGATTTCGATCCCTCAACTCAAATCACACCCATATACTCTCCTAAACCTCTTCAAATTTGCCCATATTTCCTCCTACACCCTACTAGCCTCGTTGATCAAGTACTATCACTCCTTACCAGAGCATGTATCATTGTCCGTACCCGTTCTAAAAATGGAAGTATGCAATTGTCAGAGGTGTTAAACTAACTCCTAGAGTTCGAGCTGAAATTTCCCTCACAAATGGTCATCGATTGCCAGAAGTTCAGCACACTGTTCTTGGAAGCACGAAAATGGGCCCAAGATTCAGACAAGTGGGTGGTATCAATCCAAGAAGTCGCTTAGATGATGTTGTCCAGACTATGGCAGAATTATTCGAGCAAACCAATAGCATTTGTAGTATCACCGGGATATTTGACACTTTGAAGCTATAAGGGCGCTTGGTACCTTCAATCACACATATCCCCACAGAATGGGAGAACTTGTATGAAGAAGCCGTTGAAGTTGTGGAATGCATCGGCTTCATATGGAAAGACAGAATTGTTACCACCGAATGGGGGGAAGAATTTGAAGATTCGGGCAAAGAACAAGCTTCAGGATGGGCTGGCCCAATAGCCGACATATGTGGGATGATATCATTTGAAGAACTCCTCGGAGAAATAAAAAGGGTGGCAGAATAAACTGAGATTGATGGGGAAATAGGGTTCATGTTCTTTCCTTCTTCAGTAAATCACATTACCAGATCAAGGAGACATTACCAGGTTCCAAGCTCACTACCAGCAAATCACAAAGGTAAGGGCGTTGCACACCTTCCTATGCCAGAAATGACCATCGAGGAGAGAAAGATCCTTGATCAACTAAAGAAAACTTAAGATATCATCACTCTATGGGGGATTTTCATGTCTTCCCAGTTGCACAGAAATGCTTTAATCAAGCTGCTCACGGGACCCATAATTCCTCCATATACCACACCAGAAGAAGCGGTAAATCTGTTCGGGTCCTTGACCTCTACCTGAATGCTATCATTTTTTGAAGAAGAAATCCCCAGAATTGGGCCTAATCACAATCATGAACTCAGCGTCTCCGTCGAAGTTATGGGAAAGGTCGTGCCACTCTCCCTCATCGATAACGGATCCACCTTGAACGGTTACCCTCTGAGAACCTTGAAGTTCTTAGGCCTGAAAGAAAGCGACCTCACTCCAACCTCCGCCACTATACGTGCCTACGATAATACCCATCGTGAGGTGATGGGATACATAAAACTTGCAATAGGGGTTGTCCTTATAAACCCCGTCGTTGAATTCCAAGTCATAGACATCCCAGCTTGTTTCAACCTGTTGCTCGGATGACCCTGGCTCCACAATATCAAGGGTGTGTCTTCCTCACTCCATCATAAATTGAAGTTCTTTGCCAACAGGCGAGTCATCACCATTTTGGGCGACAATGAAATTATCAGGGGTGCAAGCACCAGCAGTCCAATTCTTGAGATACATCACGGGTCAAGTGATATGCTCCTATCAGGATTCCGAGTTGAGCCACTCCTACTCTCGGCAGGGGACGGTTTCAAAGAAAGGGTTTGTCCAGAATATGACCCTCATGGTAATGTTAATGTGATTCAAATGTTCAGAAACATGCACTTCATGCCCGGACTGGGGCTAGGGAAAAGACAACAAGGGATACTCGAGCCCATCGAACTAAAGAAAGATTTCCCTCCTTATGGCTTGGGGTATCAACCATCAGAACAAAAGCTCAGAATGATCCGCCAGTCTCGACCAAAGAGAAGATCAGAATGCATCCGAACTATCTCAGGAGACTCCTTAAATGGACGATTCATAAGGGAAGGCGAGGACTTCCCTTTTGCAGTTTTCCAAGATAGCTACCCATGGGCCGAAAGTTTCCCACACCGAGTACAACCGTTCATCAAAGATACCGAAGAGGCTGAGGAAAGTGATTCTGAAGGTTCCTTCAACTTGCAGATACTGGGGATGGAACTCTACATGGTCCATTTAGGCACTACATCAATGGACCCATCCTGTCTGATTAAAGACGATGATACACCCCTTCTCAATTGGCATGTTGTGCCAGTTCTCCCTCTTGAAATCTCCCCTAACCCCAATGTTTACCCTATTTCTTCTTGTGTTGTCTATCCTTGCTCAAATCTAATCGAGACCTCTTTTGATGAGGTTCTTAATATTATTTTTCCTATTAATGAAATAAACGAAGGTTTTGTGTATCTTATTGTTCCTTACATTAACTGCTTGGATTCTAATCAAACTTTTGATGATGATGATTTTGCAAATGAACAATTCTTAACTGATCTAAATAAGGTTAATAATAAACAACATAATCGTGTTCAAGTTAATGAAGAAGATACTATTGTTATTAATCTAGTAGCCCAGTACGCGAGATTAGGATAGGGGACACCCTTGACGAGCATGAGCGTGCACAACTCGAAGAATTGCTGAAGGAATTCGTGGATGTCTTCGCATGGTCGTATGATGATATGCCCGACATTAATCCAGAAATAGCTCAGCATGAGATCCCCACTCTCTCAGATTACAAGCCGGTTAAACAAACATTGAGAAAGCTCTACACCAAATGGTCACTCAAGGTCAATGAATAGGTGGTCAAACAGTTGAACGTTTCATTCGAGTAATCGAATATCCCACATGGCTAGACAACATTGTACCTGTGCCAAAATCAAGAGGGAAGGTTCGAATGTGTGTGGACTACCGATATTTAAACAAAGCTTCTCGAAATGATGATTATTCCCTACCCAATATCAACATGATCGTGGACAACACAACCAGTCATGCTCTCAAGTCATTCATCGACGGGTTTGCCGGATACAACCAAATTGAGATGCACCCTGACCACCAAGAAAAAACCACATTCAACACCCCATGGGGAACCTTTTGCTACACCGTTATGCCATTCGGTCACAAGAATGATGGGGCCACCTCCCAAAGGGCTGCCACGACCATCCTGCACGATCTGATTCACAAAGAGGTCGAGGTTTATGTGGATGATATGATTATCAAGTCCAAAATTAAATAAGGTCATATTCCCGCTCTTCAGAAGTTCTTCTAACGATTGCGACAGTATCAGATGCGACTTTATCCACAGAAGTCTGTCTTTGGCATTATAAAAGGAAAACTCTTGGGATTTGTGGTCAGTGAGAAGGGGATAGAAGCAGATCCTGCCAAGATAAAGGACATACTTGAGATTCCACCATCCCGAACAGAGAAAGAAGTCCGAGGTTTTCTTTGGAAATTACAATATATCAACCGGTTCATCAGCCAGCTAACTTCCATCTGTGAATCAATCTTCAAGCTCCTACTAAAGGATTCAACCAAGGTTTGGAATGAGGCCTGCCAAGAAGCTTTTAAACAAATCAAATAATACCTGACCCAACCTCCAATTCTCATGCCAACAGAGTCTGGTCTCCCTTTGCTTCTATACCTAACCATAACCGATACTACAGTCGCGGATTTGCTAGACCAATACCTTGAAGACTCTCGCAAAGAAAGATCCATATATTATGCCAGTCACAAATTGGTCGGGTATGAGGTTAACTACACTTCTTTGGAAAAGGCATGTGTCGCACTTGTCTGGGTCACCCAAAATTTGTGACACTACATGCTCGCCTTCCCCATCAAACTTGTATCCCGAATGGATCCCATCAAATACCTGCTTAAGAAACCCACCTTATCCAATCGAATGGCCAGATGGTTGATGCTCCTAACCGAGTTCGACATCGTGTACGTCACACAAAAAGCCATTAAAGGAAGAGACATCTTTGACTACCTCGCCAATTACCCTGCGGAAGAAGCGGAGTTTCGGGTCTCCGAATTCCCAGATGAAAATATCCTCTGCACTACTCAAGACCGCCTTTGATGGAAAATTTTCTTTGACGGCGCTGCCAACAAAAAGGAATATGGCATTGGGATACTTCTGATCGCCCCAGATGACTCCCACACTCCCATCGCCATTAAATTGGATTTCCCCTGCACCAATAACATAACGGAATACGAGGCATGCACAGTGGGCCTCAAAGTTTCTCTCAAGAAAGGTATTCAAGACCTTGACATCTACGGGGATTCTGCCCTTATCATCGATCAAGTGCTCAGAAAGTGGAGAGTCAAGGACGAAAAGCTCCAACCCTTTCATGCCCAATTAGAAGAGTTAGCCTCCCGGTTCTGAGATATCACCTTCCATTATCTACCTTGAGCAAATAATAACCTAGCCGATACTCTCGCCACCTTGGACTCCATGGTCGACATGACCGAGGGAGTAATAATGACCCCCTTCCTAGTTCAAAAGCAAGACAAACTGACCCATTGCTACCATATTGAGATTGTCTCCACCGAAGTTCTCGAACTAACTGATTGCTGGTACTATGTTATCTGGTGCCTCATCAAACATGGTAGGTATCCCGAGGGTTCCAATAAGAAAGATTGAATGACCTTTCGAAGACTGGCCACCCAATACATCATCTGTCATAAAGCCCTACTCAAGAGGAACTTCGATGGAACTCATCTACACTATATCATAGGGGCCGAAATTGAGAAGATAATGCAAAAAATGCACAATGAGGAATGCGGACCCCACATGAATCGTCACATGCTCGCCAAGAAGATCATCCGACAGGGCTACTACTGGACCACCATGATCTAGGATTGCACTGCCTATGTTCGGAGGTGCCTCAAATGCCAACAATTGTCTAATCTTCAACACTTGCCTCCGCGAGAATTATACAACATGACCTCTCCCTGGCCATTCTCCACATGGGGTATCGACATCATAGGGAAGGTTACACCAAAGGCTTCAAATGGACATGAGTTAATCCTGGTTTCCATCGATTACTTCACCAAATGGGTCGAAGCTGAGTCATAAGCAGTATTGAACGCCAATAAAGTGGCCAAATTCCTCAAGAAAAATATCATCTGCCGATATGGGGTCCCGCACGAGATGGTATCAGATAATGCGCTGCATTTTGAAGTAGAAGTCACAGAAGTAGTCAACGAGTACGGGATTCAAAGACGCAAATCTTCGCCCTACCGACCTCAGATCAATGGTGCAGTTGAAGCCGCCAACAAGAACCTCAAAGCTATCATCAGCAAGATGACCGAAAGTTGTAGGGATTGGGCCGACCGGATCCTGTATGCCCTCTGGGGCTATCGAACCTCAATCCGAACCTCTACTGGGGATAACCCTTACTCCCTGGTCTACGGTATGGAAGCAATCCTACCTGTGGAGCTAAAAATACCCTCGCTACGCGTCATGCTTGAAAGCTAGTTTAGTGAAGAAGACTAATGCCAAATCCGTCTTGATGATCTAGTCCTCCTAGATGAAAGAAGATTAAAAGCACTTTACCACGTACAGGGGTACCATCGCTAAATAGCGCGATCATTCAACAAGAGAGTCAAGGACTGCGGTGTCCGGGAGGGGGATTTATCCCTCTAAGAGATAGTAGAACCCATCTGGAGCCCAGAGGAAAATTCAAGCCCAATTGGAGAGGCCCCTATATTATGATTAAAATCTTATCCGACGGTGCCACCATGCTCACTGACCTAGATGGGGAGGATATGGCTCGTCCAGTCAATCTGGACTGTCTCAAGAAATTCTACCCCTAGTCCAAAATCTCGGCGCGCTACGACTCTTCTCATCCCCCTTCTATTCTAAAAAAAACTCTTCATTTCCCTCTACCCAGAACTATGTGGGCCTGATCCTCTACAAAAACTATTTTAAAACTTTTCAAAAACCCCAGAGGTACGTAGGCAACTCATACACCTCACATGAGTGTGGCCCTTTCTTTTTCACAAAATACTATTCTTTTCTTACCTCCGATAATGGCGGTTCATTCTAAAAATACTTGAATAAAAGGATTATATATGCCTTAGAGATCAGTATAGCTAATTCAAAATACAAAACTCATCAAAAGGCACAGCTAGATGATCAGAAACATGTTTATTTCATTAATAAGAAAATTCAGCACGAATTACATAAGAAAAAGGAACGGATAACTCCCTTCCCCCTACTACCATAAAAAGCCAAATAAAATCCCCACATCTTTTACACAAATAAACTCCCCAAGAGTCCTACGCACAGCTACCAGAGGAGCCTGCACCCTCATCATCTACATCCTGAGGTCCCCAAGTTTCCCCTTCCTGAATATAGTGCCGTAAACATTTCATGGATCAATGAGCCTTAACCATCTTCGAAAAGATCACAACACCCCCTTTCATTGTGTTAGATAAAATAAACCATCTTTGTCCAGTCTCTACTGCAAACATCTTGCTGACTACTTTCCTCTAAAACCACTTCATATAATCTTTGGGGACATACCAAACCTTCCCGATAGACTGAGAGGGACGGGTCGACGGACGCCGAATTTTCCACAGAGACCCAAGCAATAGACGCAGGCGCTCCGTCAAATCTTCTATCGAAAAGAAATTTGAGGTTCGAGGGGGCACGACCTGCGCCCAGTCGAATTGGCGCAAAAGTCGTGAAGTGAAATAAAAAGAGGTCTGTCTAAGACCAACCAGTCACATGTAGGAATAATCTCCTAGATCCCGAACGGGCTGCAATGGCCCCCACCAAGGCGCTGATTAATACAACCCACGAGACCCATGCTCCACAAACCAATGCTCCCAGTTCTCAACATATAGGCCAACGCTGATGAAGTAGCGTAAAAAAAAGTTGGGTACAACTGACAAGGGATACTCTAGAGGAGTCACCAAGAGGAATCTTTCAGACAACCACATGAACAGCATTACGGGGCCCTAAAAAAATCAGAACGACCTTCTCTCCAGGCATCCAGGCCATTCAGGGTCTCTGCCAGTATCACCGTCGTAGGATTACAACAATATGACATCCACGAGGTAATGGATGCAAGTTATGGGTCCACTTGTACCCCCCAGTCACCAGCAGTAATTTGGAAACCAGGCCTAGAACAATGGCTCTAGCATAACCAACATCACATATGTCCCACAAATGTATGGACTGCAGCACCGTCGGGAGGGAGATCATTCCTCCAACAACCAATGATCTAGTCGCCAAATGCAAAATATGAAGAAGCTCGACCAACAAATCCCTAGGAGAGCGGGAAAATTCGGGCAAAGTCGCAGCTACACTGGGATTTACACCCAACATGGCAGAAAATTCCTCATAGGTAGGACAAACTTCTTCCAACCCAAAGTGGAATGCATGATCTTTGGGGTACCAGAATTGCACCGCCGCCATCATCACGTTCCACTCAAGAGGCCGATTGCGCCACAAGGAGACTCGATGCATGTTGAAAGCATCATAGTCGACATTATAAGAGCACATAGCTTACAAGGCTTCGAGGTAGTTGGCAAACTCAATACTGCCAGGGAGAGCCATCTTGCAAGGCTAAAAAATAGTGGGCAAGTAGATAAGAATGCAAAGGTGTGATGAAAACACTCCACCCTTCCCCCTTTTTATACTTGAAAACCCTCACAAGGGACATAATCCCTGCAAAAATCGGAGGAAATCCTACCCCACAAAGTACCAAAGCTGAAGAGGGTACCAATCAAAGCTTTGAATTGATGGGACTGGACTGAACTGTCAATAGACAGGTTAGGGTGCTTACCGATCGGCAACCCCTCATTTTTAGAAATTCCCCTTTTGTCAAATCAGAAAACTCAATAAAAATATATTTATATTCTTAACAGAAATTCAAAATCCCTTTTCTTGCTTATATAATTTCCCCTTTTTTAAATTAAAAAACTTTCCTTCAAAAAAATTCCAAAAAAAATTCCTTTTTACGGTCTCAGTAGCAAAGTAAAAAGCGCATGTGCATGCATTCATTCATCATTAATAAGAGATAATAAAAAACTCCATTGCATTGCATATATTTGTGTTATGTGTTACATCAATTTTGCAAGAAATAAAAATAAAAGGAAAAAACAACGGGACTCAGCCCGAACCCACATTCTCTCTCTTTGTCTCTCTCACCAAAATCTTCCAGCCCTGCGACGGGCTCTCTTCCCCCTACGGCGAGATGATGCACCACCACTACCTGATCCAGAGCCCTCTCCAGATGAGGCAGAAGACACCAAGCAAGAAGGAATGGGAAACACATCCCGAATATGAGTAGTCACCGAAGATATCCAGTCTCTGATGTCCTTGAGCCAAGTGGTCAACACCCGGACTTGCTGCAAGGAAAGGTAAAATCTGTATCAAAGTATAAATGACCAAACAGAAAAGAAAGAAAGAGAGGAACATAAAGGTATATCGCAAGCCGGAGGACTTCCTCTGTCAAACCCAACTCCTCTGGATCCATCACATGAGGACGGTGCAACATAGGCACTATCCCTCCATCAGCTCGCAGGATGTTGTACGAAGGGGTATGAAACCTCACAAAAGAGACCTCCGAGGCCATCGCCGTCGCAGATGTTGAAGGACCAGCACCGCTGTGGGAAGATCCCGTCACCCGACTCGAACCCGTAAGAAGGAAAGCCAACGCATCATATATGCTGGGCGCCATCAACCAGCTTGTCACAAAATCCATATAGTCATACGGCACAGCCGTATCGATGTATAGCAAGTAGGACTCACCAATCATCGTCGCGATCCTCTCATCCTCCAACATCAGTCGCTCGTGCCTTAGAGACGTAGAGGGTTGCGCGGGTGGCACCACCACCTTCCCCTCAGCAATCTGACGAACCACCCTCTCCCCAAGGTACCAGGAATGGCCAAACTCATGCGCCAGTAAGCGCCTCATCCGCGCGTTCACCCCGGTCACCCTCGCATCCTGAATGGCTGTCCCCCAGGGATAAAAGGTCACCTGAAAATCTCCAAGCGAGCATAAATCAATACAAGATCAGAAGGAGCAAAAACCAAGATTAAAATGGAAGGAGTCTTACCCTACCACTAGTCAGGTCATTCAAAACCTGACGCACCGCCTCCAGAGAGATCCCTTCGAGTGTCTATTGGCCTTACACCATCGATACAATCAGCAGAAGTCCCCAACAGTTTCATCGTTCAAATCGATCAGTGGGGTATTACACTCAATCACCTCGTAGAACCACGTCTGAATTCGCAATATAAAAGAGACGCATAAGGAAAATGCAAATGCATGAAAGGAAAATGCGAATGCATGAAAAGAAATGCACAAACTGAAGAATACCTCAAGAAGGTACGTGGCCCCAGTAAAAGTCTACCGGAAGCACCGTCTGAATGCATCCAGAGAAGAGTAAAGGGTCGCCAAGGTCAGACTCTCCCAATCATAGAAAGGGATGTTCGAAAACATCCTCAAGTATGGCATAAACCATAAGTGGACGACATCGCCACTCGATGCCACCATGAAACATCCCAATACTAATAGAATAAATAACTGGGCCATCTGCCTCACTTGCAACCCGTCCTCCAAATCAATCACCCTACTCAACAGAACATCCTTCAGCAGGGACAGCCAGATAGAATCTCCAGAAACTATCCTTCCTACATCACCAAGTGCCGCACGTACTGCCTCCGGTCTCACCCATAAAGAGCGATCCACCTTTATTTTCTCTCCATCACAATCTATCCCTAGCAGGTGCTGCACGTCTATGGGAGTCACAGTCGTCTCCTCGAAGCCAAAATGAAAGGTGTGGGTGGTGTCCCACCACCTCTCTACCAAAGAGCACAATACCGCTATCGAACGAGGCGTCTTATCCATCGCCGATGCCAACCGCCCAAAACCCGCTGATGAGACCACCCAGTGCACCATAGGTGGGAGATGCTCCCAGAAAACCTTGAGCCCCACCGTCTCGCGGACACGCATGTTCATTAAAGAAATATCAGACTGGCAAAAAGAAAAGTCTCAATAAAAGTCAAGAAAGAAAGAAAAATCACCAAACGAGAAGAATGTCAATGGTCGGGTTACTTACATAACCCCCGGGACTCACTCTCGAAGAGAGATGATGCGATGGCTCCTGCAGCAAGCTCCGCTCATTCTCAACAGGCTCAAACGCATCAAAGGAGTTCTCATTCCCCAAAGAAAAAGGCGCCCTAGACCTCCGCTCCACATTCGCCCAGTTATTAGTGGTCAACCACTCCCGGTGGGCTGTAATGCTCACAAAAGAGGCCATTTCTTGGAGATCAGAATGCTAGAAAGATTTGCAGAAGAATCGTAGAGAGAGAGAAAGCCAAGAAATTGTGAAAAAAATGAGGGAATTTGCCCCCTTTGTATAGGATGCCACACGCCATGTCGATCGACACCTCCCCCTACTCAATCGATCGGCACTGACCCCTTGCCTTCCCGAGGTAGCCCAAAAGTCCTTGCCACTGCCAAATGGCACCCTTCATACTATGCCGAACGACACCCACTCTTAAATTTCGTATAGAAATTCTCAAAAAATACTAGAAAGCCTCAAAAAATCCTCGAGAAATTTTTTAAAAATCCCAGGAAGAATTCAAATCCTTTTCACCAAGAAAACTTTGCATTCCCTCAAGCGAAACCCCTCCTTCACCAACGGAATCCTCCAAAACCAAGTGAAACTCCTCCCGGCAAAATTTTGGAGGATCCCTAAGGATCACCTGATCACTTCCCAGCGAAATTCTCTTACAGCACCAAAATAGGTTGTTCCCCCCATGCGAGGCCTTCAAAAAGCTTCCCTAGCTATCAGATCCCCAGCTCAGATCAAAATCATAAAGATCTTTCTCCAGTAGAACCAAAATCCAATCTTTCTCCACTCTTGGGTTAGAATTGGCCCCGATCTTGGATCGTCACCTGAGTTAGGTCAGAATTGACCTTGGTCCTTAATCATCACCACTCTTGGGTCAGAATTGGCCTCGGTCTTGGATCGTCACCTGAGTTAGGTCAGAATTGACCTCGGTCCTCGGTCGTCACCACTCTTGGGTCGAAATTAGCCCCGGTCTTAGATCCTCACCTAAGTTAGGTCAGAATTGACCTCGGTCCTCGATCTTCACCACTCTTGGGTCAGAATTGGTCCCGGTCCTGAGTTAGGTCAAAATTGACCTCTGTCCTCGATCGTCACCATTTTTGGGTTAGAATTAGCCCCGGTCATGGATCGTCACCCGAGTTAGGTCAGAATTGACCTCGGTTCTCGGTCGTCACCACTCTCTAGGTCAGAATTGACCCCGGTCTTGGATCGTCCCCTGAGTTAGGTCAGAATTGACCTCGGTCCTCGATCGTCACCACTCTTGGGCCAGAATTGTCCCCGATCTTGGATCGTCACCTGAGTTAGGTTAAAATTGACCTCGATCCTCGATCATCACCACTCTTAGGTCAGAATTGGCCCCGATCTTGGATCGTCACCTGAGTTAGGTCAGAATTGACCTCGGTCTTTGGTCGTCACCACTTTTGGGTCAGAATTGGACTGGATCTTGGATCGTCACCTAAGTTAGGTCAGAATTGAGCTCAGTCCTTAATCTTCACCACTCTTTAGGTTAGAATTGACCTTGGTCTTAGATCGTCACCTAAGTTAGGTCAGAATTGACCTTGGTCCTCGTTCGTCACCACTCTCGGGTCAGAATTGTCCCTGATCTTGGATCGTCACCTGAGTTAGGTCAGAATTAACCTCGTTCGTCCCCACTCTTGGGTCAGAATTGGCCTCAGTATTGGATCGTCACCTGAGTTGGGTCAAAATTGGACATGGTCCTCGATTGTCACCACTCGTAGGTCAAAATTGACCTCGATTATTAGATCTTCACCCTAAGCCCGCAGATTTGGCTTCGACCCACAGAATTGGTCACCCAAATCACTTAAGCCCGCAGATTTAGCTTTTACACATATAATTGATCATCCCCAGCACACTCCCTAGGTCCTCGGAATCGACCTCGACCCTCTGAATCGGTCATACTCCCTCAAAAGCATCATGTGGTGTATATTCAATGGTCATCATTTGTTCCAAACTCGCCCATTGAGGGGCTCTGTAGACACCCCATTTTGTTACCCCCTAACTCTTCTTAGGTCCCTAGTACCTCCCTCTATCACTACAAACCTAGGCCATGTCCCGAGTACTGACATAGAAGCCATCGGGCACTCCCCGACTCAGTTTGACCAAAAAGTCAAACTCCTCGTCTCGACTAAGACTCAATGAATCTTCGAAGGGCACTAAATACCATTTCTAACGGTCCTTCCCATGCGCGATTCAGACTTACCATGTGGACGAACGATTCGTTTGCATCCAAAACTTAACCTAGAGGCCAATCGGCGCTCCCGGGATCTGTTTGACCTATGTCAACTCTTTAGCTCGACTGAGTCTAAATGAATCTTCGAAGGTCACTGAATCCCTTTTCCAACGGTCCATCCCGTGTGCGATTTCGACTTTCCATGCGGACAAACGAATCGTTTGACTCCAAGAGGTCACCGAAGGCTTCCCGGGTCCGGTTGACCAAAGTCAACCCCCCAAACTGGTTCAAACTCTTTTTAATGTCTAATCACATCTCTTAAACTTTCCAATGGTCCACCCCGTGCGCAATTCAGACTTACCATGCGGACAAATAATCCGTTTGCGTCCGAACGATTCCCCGTCCAATGGACCGACAAATACTTCCGAGCCATATTTGACCCAAAGTCAACTACTAAACCTGGGAGCCATCCAAAGGAATTTCGAAGGTCTCTTAATTACCTTTCCAATGGTATCCCCCGTGCACTATTCTGACCAACGGTTTGCCCTCGGCGACTGATTTGTCGAAAAAGCCTGAAGCGCACTACCAAATGGCAGGTTCCAGACCTTGCCTATTGGCAGGTGCCGATAGGCAGGAACAGGTGTATTCCTATTGGCATTCACCTGGGCCTATAAAATGAGGCCTTCACTTCATTTGCAAGAGGAGCCCAGATCTTATAAAAATCTCTCTCAGCGAATCCCAAAAACCTCTCTCCAAGGTAGCGTGATTTCAACCTCCAAATCCCTCTTTTACTTCCACTTTTCATCACCCTTTTCATCAAACTTTGTGAATTTTCCACTCTCCATCATTATCCAATTGCAAGGGCTTCTCTCCAACATTCAAGATCAAGCTCAAGATCTTCAAGAAGGTCCAACTTTATAAAACTCTCTCTTAAATTCTCTTAAATTCTCAATAACTTGTTTTTATTACTTAGCACTTTTATTATCTCATCTCACACACCCTAATATACTTTTTATTTAGTATTATTGAACATCTCCTATTTTCATATAAATAAAACCCAAAAAAATAAGAAAAAGAGGGTTTGCTCATAAATTCCAAATAGGGAATCTCACACTTTTTCCACACTTTTCTCACAACTAAAGCACTTTTTTCTACACACACTTAAAAATAATAGATCCCCCATTTGGATTTATGGGATAAACCCCACCCCTCATTTTGTATGCGAACTACGTGGACTTTGATGCCTTTAGAGGCTACGTAGGCGTCTCGGGGTAAAACCCGAGACTCGAGTCCTTTTTCTCACTTTTTCTCTCATTTCTATCTTCCATAAATCCACTTTACTTATATTATATATACTTTCTCTTAGTGACGTATTACTCCATATGCGTTATCGTTCCTTCATAAAGATCAACGCAGGGGTAATCGCGTAACTCTTGTTTTTCTAATATTATTCTTATACCTTCCTACGGATGACTCGCTTTTTCTTTTCCATGATACAAGTTGAGGATTCTTACCTCCATTCCATATATACACATGCACACATATCAAGGGAGGAAATATAAAGGAAAATAGAAAATATCCATGAGAGACCGAAAGGGAGGAATGGGTGCCTAACACCTTCCCATTTCGTAACTAAGTCTCCGAACCCTTCTCGAATCATTTTGGTTTCGCACGCACTAGTATGTCTTTAGATGCCATCCTTCGGCGTAGCTTCCCCCTTTTTCTTTTATCTATTTTAAGTAAAATAGACTGGCGACTCTGAATCTCTCTACATTTTTACACTACATCTCAAATGACGCCGGCCGAAGCGCTCCTGAGAGGGACGCGCGGGACCTGAAGGATCCTTCCTCCACGTGCCCTCCTGCACGGCGAGGATCGGGGATGGCCACATATAGGAATAGTATTTTCTTATCTTTTTTTATCCATACGAGTCATAAATGACCCAAAGTATATTTGTCTCGCATTTCCAAAGGGGGAGATTGAAGTACACTATATATTGACTCACTTGAGTCTACATTATATAGGAACTCAACTAGTTTAGAAAAGAAAACAAAATCACTCCTACTCCATTGCATCTTCAAGATTGCCTACATCAAGCAAAGATCAAAAGCCTTTAGGTAGAAAACCAACGTACAACACACTCTAGGACTCGTGATTTGCATAATTTAGTCCATATATAAGGTGTGTGTGTTAATATGGATTAAAATGAATTTTCTACATTTATTAGGAATTTTTAAAGCATTTGAAATCCATTTTTTTAAGAATTAAATTTTGGGTTTTTAAATGTTTGGGGTTAATTTTCATATATTATAACTTCCTAAAAAATTCCATGGGTAGAATTAGAAAGTGATAGAGAATTGGTTGGGTGCAAATGATATTTTTTATAGTTTAAAAACAAGCGTTATTCAGTCGCTGAGATCCATACACGTCTTGGCTTATTAATAAAGGGTTTTCCTTCGATGACTTATCGGCTGCCTTGCTGTGTTTCTTTTGAGTGTGAGTCAGACATTTCAATCTTTACCGTTGAATCAATTGTTAAGCATGTCCTCCATGTAATCTTTTTTTTATCCTTGCAAATTTAAAAATAACCAATCAAAACCATTTCTTGTGCAGTGCAATGTGAGCCATAAGATTTAGATTTCTAACAGTCGAACTAATCTCAGTCCTTAATTTTCCTCAGGCTTCCAGACCCTTCCATCACTAGTATAAATATGTTCCTTCCATCAATCTTTGGAAAAGCTTATGGTCTGAGGGAAAAAAGATACGGAAGAGAGAGAGAGAGAGAGAGAGAGAGAATAAAAAGAGAGAAATTAGAAAACACAAATGAAACTCACGCAAAATTTCTTCAGAAAATATTTTCGAGAGTTTAGGGTTTTCTGGTCTACTATTTAGATCCACTTAGATCTAAATATCTCACTCAGTAGCCTCACACGGATTAAATTTCGTTTCTAATTTTAGAAACTTGAAGATTTACTTGTGTGATACAATCACGTAGATCTTATGTTGTTTTTTATTTATTTAGAAAGAAATCATTCTCTCGTGTTGGATCTATTTTATAACTTTTGTAAACTTGTTTATCCAACATTTCTCTATTTTTTACAAACCGGAAATAAAGGCTTTCATATTTCTAATCTGGTAAATTTTTCAGTTCGAAAATTTTGTATATAAATAATTTCTAAAGAATCTCTGTTTTAAAGATTCCAAAGATTTATAGATCTGAAACCTTTCTGAGAAAATAAGTCTAAGTATAACTTCAATAGTGTGAAAAAGAGATTTCAAACTTAAACGATTTCTAATTTTTAGGTATTGTTTGTAATTAAGTGCGTGTGAGTGCATGCATGTGATTTAGGCACAACACTCACAACACAATCACCCACCATCACTTAACAGTGTTGTTGGTTGAGAGATTCTAGTCTTTTAAGTCAACAAAAAGTTAAAGGAGCAAAAGAGGAAGGATAAAGAACGGAGAGGACAACATCAGATCCTTAAAGAAGTAATAAAATAACCGAGGAGTGTAGGTATATTTTTGGACTTAGAATAGGTCTATTTTGCATGTATTTCTCGTTCAATGCTTGTAATCCTTAAACTATTTTAGTGGATTTTTGTTTTCAGGTGTAGAGACCTCTATGGATATTTCCCCAATTGGGTGGGGTTTACCACGTTCAAAATCTTGATTGTTGTGTGTGTTTCTTTAGTTTCCATAACTACAATCTACTTATGTAGACTTAGGTTTTAAATTAAAAAACCTATTTCCAAGAAACTTGAATAATTGTAACAAACTATTTTTAACACATCTTGTGTATTTTTAAATATTTTTATAAGACTGTTCAGAAAGTTATTCGGAACTCATTTAACCTTTTTAATAGAAGTTAAAATAATTAGTGAGGGTTTTTTCACTTAGACATCTGTCTAGATAGGTTGACCTTCCTTAACATTGATTTCAAAGGGAAAAAAGTTAAAACAATGATATTGTGTGCTTCGAACTAATGTTTAAACATCATGGAGCCTATCATCAGTGTATATGCAAGCTTTCCTAACAATAATTATCTTTTTTCAGTTTTGAGCAATGTTTTTTGGCATAATAAATAGGAGTCTAACACACGATGTTCTCACAAACCAAGGCTGAGCTAACAATGCCAATAGACACTGCCAGATACAAGTATAAAGGTTTTTCATCCTCCGAAATGATCATTAGTGGTGGTCGGCTCAAATAGTTATGTATTTTTTCAAGTGCCTTGCTGCATTCGTCATTCCATACTTCCTTTCTTTCTTAAGTGCTTGAAAGAAAGGTTCAATTCGATTAACATTTTAGTCAAATTTTGTACCTCATGCACAGTTCTTAGGGGTTGTACCTTCCTGATGGATTCAGTCTGGTTGGGGTTCACTTCATTACCTCTTCGACTGACTAGGTACCCGATGAACTTTCCCTATTTAACACCAAAGGATCAGCTAGTTGCATTCAGTTTCATCTCGTATTAGCAAAGGACTTCAAAAGCCTTATCCAAGTCTTCAAGGTTATCCCCCTTCCTTATAATTTTCACGAGTATATTATTTATATACGCTCCCATCATATCTCCTAACTGCTCCTTGAACATCTTCATTACAATTCTCTCCTAGGTTGTCCCGATGTTCTTTAATCCGAACGACGTCACCTTATGGCAGTAAAACCCTAGTGAAGTTTTTTATAGTGAGACGAATAAATGTATTTGATGGTATCCTTAGTAGGCATCAAGAAATCTCATACATTAATGGTTAGCGGTGGCGTCAAATAGTTGGTATATCATGGGAAAAGAAAACTATCCTTTGGACCTTCTCTGTTCAATTTAGTGAAGTATATACATAATTTCCATTTTATATTACTTTTCTTTATGACAACTGGGATTGAAAGTTGTTTGGGTAATTGAACTTCCTTTATGGACAGCGCTTCCAAAAGTTTTCCCACTTTATCTTCAACTTCCTTTCCTTTCTTGGGTGTGGTTCATCGCACTTTTTGAGTCACTAGTAGTGCAATGGGTCTATGTGGAGTTTTTGATACATCACCTTCAGATTTATTTGAGGCATATTATATGGTTTTCGGGCAAAAACATCCCACTTTCTCTTGAGGCCAAAAACTAGTTCTTCCTTTTCTTATTTTGTGACTAACTTGATGAATAAGAACTTCTTCTCAGGTTGCTTGTCATCAAATTTTATCTCTTTAGGAGGTTCCACAACTCATCCTATAGGGGCAACTCTAGTTTCCTTAACACCAGGTCTCCCATACTTTAGTTGCTACGTGGAGGGTATGGATCCCACTGCTGGCTCTGCGGATTTATCATTCTTCTTCTCAAATTTTGGTTGGATAACAACTATGAAAAACATCCAAGACAAAGCTTGATTCTCCCGAATTTCCATGACCCCTTTATTAGTGATTCATTTTATCTTCTAGTGGTAGGAACTTTGAATAAAGTTCATGGCATGCAACCATCCTCTGACGAGGATAGCATTACACGAGGAATTTATATCTACCATGAGTAACTCAATGAGCTTAGAAATTTCCCCTACTCGGACGAGGAGAACAACCTTCCCAAGAGGCAAAATCATCCTTCCAACAAAGTTGACCAGGGCCATAGTGGCTTCTAGTAAGTTTTTTATGTTCAGTTTCAAGTGTTTGAAAATCTTGAGGTACATTACTTAAGAAGAGCTCCCACTAATAGCTGAAAAATTCCACTTAAGACATTTGAAATAGAGTTAAATTATTAAAATGGCTCCAAACTGTTTGTTAAAGAACATCTTTTAATCAAAACAAAACTTGGCACAAGATGTCTTTAACAACTTATCAAAATAGTTTGTATGAGTGTGAACGAGTTATTTTAGATCTAGTAAACCAGTTTTGAAAAACAAAACTTAAACTATTAAATCAACTCAGCTTTAGGAGAAGGTGATAAGAGTATGGAAATAATTTACGTGGTAAAACCCCACCCAATTGGGGAAACATCCACGGTGTCCTCTACAACACAAAATAAAAATTCACTAAAATCAAAGTAAAAAAATATGAGTTATACAACAATTAAAACAAAACAAACACACCTAAACTAAGTTCAATATCGTTACCAACTCCTTTGGATTATATCTGACTTCTCTAAAGGTGGTTGTTGTTAATGTCCTCTACATCCTTGTAACTTTACTCGATTCCAGTCTTTACGTCGACTCAAACAAGTTCAAGATCATATAACCAACACTTTAAGTGTGGTATAGTGAAAGTGTAGTGGTGATGTTCTCTCTAACATATTCATGAAACACACTCACACTTAATACAAACATAATGACTTAATCATATTATAGAATCACTAGACATGCAAGGTTTTCTAAAATCTATTTAGTCAAACCAAAATCATTCATTAAACCTTTCAATTTATTTGTATATCAAGAGGGAATATTGTTGTTAAATATCCAAGATCCTAACACTTTCGGGTTTTGAAAATATTATCTAGAAAGTGCGAATCCCTATCAAGATCTCAAAACTAGGTCTTAGCCTGATAGTTTGAGTAAAATGAAATCAGAATAAATATTGTTGGTATAGGGTTTAAAAACATGAAATCAGTTTAAAATAACCAACAAAATAAGATTTTTCAAAATAAGAAATCAAAACAGAAATCTATCTACGTGATTTATATCACTAAGATGAGATCTCATGTTTCTATGTAGAGAAACTGGGAACCTCTTCCAACGTGATTAAGTTGGAACAATGATCAAGAACAAGAGAGGAATATTTGTCAAACCACCATCTAAACACTCAACACTCAAGGTTATTAAATCTTAGAAAAGTGTTTATGAGTTTGGATTTGACGAAGTTAGATTAGGGTTTTAACTCTCTCTCTAATCTTTTCTCTCCCTTCTCTCTTTTTTGTCTCAAATGAGGAAATAACCAAAGTCTTCAAATGCCTCATAGATTCCATCTATTTATACTATGCATCGAAGGATCTCTAATAAGGGTTTGAAATCAAAGGCTGAGATTAAAACGATTTAAAACAAAGGAGATATAATGGTTCACAGTTGGCGGTGGGAATGAACTACTCTGCTTGCTTTAAGAACATTTCACTTGTATCAAGTCTAATACATGTAGACCATAGATAAAAACAATCCAATGGTTAGAAATTGGTTTTAAGTTTGTGAGTGCAAATAAACACAAATCCACCCGTCCAGTGTGCAACACGTGTACGCTCTAGATTCAATTACGTACACACGCGTTTTTGGTTTTCTAAAAAATCTCATTTTCCACCACAATATTTTCTGTCGCTTTTGGATTCTACCCAAGCCAGTTTTAAGGACAAATTTTAATTAGAAAATAGCCCAAAATCTTTACAAAGTTCAAATTTTAATTTCCAAAAATCATTTTAAAATTCTTAGAAAATTCTTAATAAATACCAAAAATTGTTTAAAATCATTTTAAGGGGATTGAACTCACACAAGATTATATTATGAATTAAACACTAAATGTATGCAATTCTAGTGAGTGGTGTAGTGTTATACCTTCATGAACTTGTAGAGGAATACTAATGATGATTATAAAGGTTTGAGGATTTTTGGTTCAGCAAGGAATATACACAATTTTGTCACTATTTTCAAACTAGATGAGCTCCTATATAATGTAGACTCAAATGAGTCAAGGATATAGGGTTCTTCAATATCAATATGAGGCAAAATATCCTTTGAGTCAACAAGGACTCGTAGGGATACCAAAAATAAATAAGAAAGATCTTATTTCTATACAAAACTTTCTATCTACCCAATCTCATTGAAATGAAAAATTACGTAACTCAACTATATACAAACCAATACCCTATCAAAATCTGATCCTGCAATAAAATACTTAAGATCAAGTTCATTAGTTGAGAATATAAAATAGTGTCGTAGTGGACTCAAAATTTCTCCCCAATTTTATCTCAAATGGACAAAGGGAAGCAATAATCAAATAAGAGAGTTATAAGAAAGTACATATACAAATTATTCAGCTAAAACCATGTCAATTGACTTGCGTAAAGATTCAAAATGCTTAAAGTGTAAAGGTTTTGTAAACAAATTAGCCAATTGGAGATTAGTAGGTAGGTAATTAATCTCTAGTTCCTTTGATTCAAATAATTCTCGAATGAAGTGATATCAAATATTAATATGTTTAGTGGGAGAATGTTGAACAGGGTTCTTAGAGATGTTGATCACACTCTGGTTATCATAATAGAGATGGAGTTTTTCTTCATTTATACCGTAATCTTTCAGCATAAGTTGCAGCCATAATAATTGGGCACAAAAACTTTCAGCTGGAATATATTTAGATTCTCTAGTAGATAAAGAGGTGCATTTCTGTTTTTTACTGTTCCAACCAACCAAGTTATTACTGATGTAGTAACATGCGCCTGATGTACTTTTACTATCGTCGAAACACCCAACCCAATCAGGGTCAGTGTATCCAACTATAGTGTTTGATGTGTCATTAGTGTACCACAACCCTAAATTATGAGTGCCTTTTATGTATTTAATTATTCTTTTTACACATAATAAATGGATCTCTTTGTGATTATTCTGATAACGGGTGCACACACACATAGCGAACATGATATTAGGGCGTAAGGCAGTTAGGTAGAGCAATTTTCCTATCATACTAGGGTATAGGGTAGAGTTAATGGATTTACTATTTCATCTTCGCAGATTTTAACTGAGGTACTCATAGGCGTTCTACCTTCCTTAGCCGTATCTAAGCTAAAAATTTTCACAATATCTAATGCATATTTAGATTTTGAAACAAATAAACCTTTTGAGTTTTGTTTAACTTGAAGACCTAAGAAAAATTGCAACTCCCCCATAAGCGACATTTGGAATTATCTGTGCATAATGTCTAAGAAAGACTTGTCTTCTGAAGGGGAAGTGGATCCAAAAATGATATCGTCAACATATAATTGATAAATATTAATATCGTTGTCAAAATGTTTTATAAACAACGTTTGGTCATTTCCTCCTCTCCTAAATTCATTATCTAAAATAAAAGTGGACAAATTCTTATACCTAGCTCTAGGAGCCTGTTTTAACCCATAAAGAGCTTTCTTAAGACGATAAACATGATTAGGATGATGTGGGTAAATAAACCCTTTGGGTTGTTCTACATAGGTCTCCTCAGTTAAAATTCCATTAAGGAAGGCATACTTTACATCCATTTGGTAAAGTGTGAAATGTAGATGGCATGCTATAGTAAAAAGTAAACGAACAGATTCGTGTCAAGTAAAAGGAGAAAATGTTTTTTCAAAATCTATTCCTTCAATTGAAGAGTAGCCCTAGGCAACTAATCTAGCTTTATTTCTAATAATCATCCCAGACTCATCAGCCTTGTTTTTAAAAATCCAGTGTGTGCCAATAACCCTTGTATGTTCAGGTCTGGGTACAAGATACCAAACATCACGAATGACCAATTGAAGAAGTTCTTCTTGCATAGCAGTAATCCACAAGGGGTTATTAAAGGCTTCATTTACATTTTTGGGCTCAATAAGAGACACAAAACATGTAAAATGAGCATATGCTACAAAGTTGGCATCTTGTAAAAACGGGTTCTATAGGATTACCAATAACATTATCTATGGGATGGTCTTTAGAAACCCAGTTAGGTACTTCGAGGATCTCTGTTTATAAAGTCTCAGTTATTTTAGGAGAGTCATAATTTAAAAGTCTTTCAGACTCTTCCATAATAGTTGGTCGAGTACATTTACTTTCTACAGAGGTGTCATTTATAATCACATTAATGGATTCCATCATGGTCTTAGTATGCAAGTTGTAAATACAGTAGGCTCTACTGTCAGGTGAATATCCTAGAAATATAGCTTTATCACCCCTTATTTCGAACTTATATAAATGTTCTCTATCTTTACGGACATAACATGTACTGCCAAATGTCCTATGATATTTAATATTTGATTTATTTCCATACCAAAGTTCATAGGGGGTCTGTTTAGAATTCTTCCTAAGGTAAACTCTATTGATAATGTGACATGAAGTACGAACTGACTTAACCCAAAAATATTTAGGTAAGTCTTTGGCATGTATTAGAACTCTTTCCATTTCTTGAATAGTCCTATTTTTACACTCGGCTATCCCCTTTTGTTGGGGTGTCTTAGGAGCACTAAACTCATGTTTGTAACCATTATAGGCACAATATTCAATGACACCCGAATCTATGAATTCTCCTACTCTATCACTCCGGATTCCATCTACTTGGGAGTCCTTTTCATTTTCTATACGATGTAAGATTTTTTAAAATGCTCTAAAGGTTTGAAACTTCTATTTTAGAAAAGTAACCCAAGTGAGTCTCGTGTAGTCGTCAACCATAACTAAAATGTAACAATTGCCACAAAAACTAATAGTACGAGAAGTACCCATTAGGTCCATATGGATAAGTTCTAATGGTTTAGAGGACAGAATATCTTTAACCCATTTGTGAGATGCCTTAACTATTTTTCCTTCTTGAAAGGGACCACATACTACGTTCAAAATAGGTTTTATTTTTGTAATCTCTCTAACAATTTCCTGATAGGACAATTTACTAAGGCTATCATAATTTATGTAACCCATTTTGTTATGCCATAATTCATTTTCATCCATTCTGGCAATGTTACAGACCTCTGTACTAGGATTATTTGTGTAACAGTTATCTGAAGTATAGAGTCCTATAATTACACACTTAACATTTTCATTTAAAATTTTTGAATTGTTCCTAAAAAAGGTTACAGTATTATTGGAGTCCCAAAATTGTGAAATACTTAGTAGATTAGCCTTAATACTTTTTACTAATAAAACATCTTCAATAATAGGTAATCCTTCTTCCTAGAGTGTTTTTTTGCCTATGATCTGGGATGAAACACCATCTCCAAACAAGACTTTGCCTCTGGGGAAGTTAATTTTGTTTGAGAGTTTGGATTCATCGTCGGTCATATGTTTAGAACATCCAAAGTCTAAGTACCATCCAGACGTGGTGTGTTCAGCTTTCAAAGCGCCGATCACTATATAACATTTCATCTGGGGTACTAGATCATCCTTTCTTAACTAAACAGTTCTAGTTTTCAATTTGCGCTTATTAGCTCGTATTTGATAAAACCATTTTCTGTCTATACAAATTTTGAGCAATTTTATTTTGTTATAAACAGTTTGAGCATTTGGTTGAGAAAAGACTCTAGGATTATTTTTTGACGAATTTCTTTTAGTATTAGATTGTGTCTTTCTCGTTTTATAGTTAGAGTTTATATCTTGTGGTTTAGGAAGGACATAATTGTTACGGTTTCTCCTAGAATAATTAAGGTTTTGATAGGTAAAGGAGGGACAAGTATTTTGATATAGGCTTTTGGAATAGAAACCATCTAAAGAATTTCTGTAGACATCACATTATGAGCAGTAAAGATTCTCGTAGCAGTTAAGTAGGAAAGTTATTGAACATAGGTTTCCCAAAGTTATGACTTTTGGCATTATTTGTATAGGGAATAATTTGAAACGAGGTCTCACTCTTTCTAATGGGAGGAAAAACGTACTTGGCTTTAAATTGAACATTTTTCTTAGAGGTACTTGTCTCGTCAAAGTTTAACCGTTGTTGATTTCTAACAAAATCATTTTTCAAAGATTGAAAGTCAGGTCAAATTTCCGTAGGTCTTTTCCCACCAGTAACAAACTTTATGGTTTCAAAAGGTTTAGTTTGTTTAATATTTTTGGTGCAAAAACCTATTCCATATCAATCATCATAATTGATCTGGCTATTAGCAACACAGTCCTCAGAACAATTAGAATTGCTTTTAAATTTTGAGAATTTTTTAAGATTGTTGAAGCCTTTTCTTTTGTTTGTTCCAATTATAATAATGATCATTTATACTTCTTTTCCAAAACATTATTGGATTCAGTTAAGTCTTTCAATTTTTGTTCAAAAACTTTTATTTCCTCATCACGAGTTAAACTTTGAGACGTATACTCTTGAGCATTTTGTTTAACTATTTGGTTCAAGGACTCTAATTTCTTGGAAAGGTCTTTGACAAGTTTCTCTAGTCTAGCACTTTTCTTGAGAGTTTTGGTGTAGAGTGTGTGAATGTCAGTAAGGTCCTCATTATCAAGGTAACTAAGTGACCTGTGTACTGTGTCCCCTATCGATTCAATTTTAGGACTCACACACCCATTGGCATCAGTGATAAGACGATCACTTTGACTCACACACACATGATTTTCAGTACTACAATCATTCTCAGGTAGTAAGGTAGACATATCAATAGAAGCAACACGAGTCATGGTATGATCAATTTCCTCATCATCATTGTAGATTATCTTAGAAAATAATGATATGCAAGGGTCATAAGAGTCGAATGACTCAGGTTCTTCATTTTCAGAGTTACTTGAGTCATTCCAGGTCTTGCATAGCTGAGTCCTATTATGTTTGGGGTGTTTTTCTAAGTTAACCCTATAGTCACTATCCATGTGTCCTAATTTTCCACATCTATAACATTAAACATTTTTAAGGTCTTTCTGAGATCTCTTGTGATCATCAGTCTTTTGTTTGTCAGGTCTTCTCTCATGAGGTCTATTGTTAGAAGTGTTGGAGTGATTAGGTTTTCCTTATCTGGAAGAAACTTTGTTTCTAAAGTTTATAATTTTTTTGAATTGCTTAGACATAAGATAAATTTGATTATCCAAGTTATCCAAGACACAGTCCTCATCAGAGTCATGGTCAAGGCTGAGTTTGATCAACTTAGATGAAAAACCAAGATTAGAATTACCCTATTTTTTACTGGTCAGGATCAATTTTTTCTTGAATTCTAGTTCCATTTCTACAGTTCTTTGTTTACTAATGAGGAGTTATTGGGTAAGATTTTGATCATCCATTTCCTTAATAGCATATCTTTTGTTATCAAACTTTTGTGGAAGTGATATTAGAATTTTTGAAATAATTTCTTTCCTATCATAGGTTATACCATTTGCATATAACTTAGTCACAATGTTAGTTAACCTAATATAGAAATCATGAAAGGTTTTAATCTCAGACATGATAAAAGAGTTATACTATTGAATAAACATTTGATTTTTAGCAGCTTTAACTCTCGTATCACCCTCATGTGTAGTTACAAGAATATACCATGCCTCCTTAGAAGTAGTGCAGGATGAGATCCTCTTGAACTCATGTTCATTTATAGACATAAATATGTCATTCTTGCCTTTATTATAACATAGCGAAATTTGATTCTCATCTTTAGTGAATTCACTTAGTAACTTCCTGATTCTCACAAGACTTCCTTCAGTTGTTGGTTTAGTAGGAAAAGTATAACCATTTTCTATAACTTACGAAACTTCATCTCCTAGAGTTTCTTGAATGAAGGCAATCATCCTTACCTTCCAATAAGGAAAATTGGTTCCATAAAAAAGAGGTGGTCTGGACATGTTACATAATCTCTCAAATTTCTCGTCCATACTTTGGTTTTGAAAAAAAATAATTTCAGAAACACAAGATCGAAAAGATTTTAAAATAGCTAAGCTCTGATACCAATTGAAACATGCCACTTAAGAAGTTTAAAATAGAGTTAAACTATTAAAATGTCTTCGAACTGTTTGTTGAAGAAGCTCTTTTAATCAAAACAAAAATTAACACAAGATGTGTTTAATAACTTATCAAAATAGTTTGTATGAGTCTGATCGAGTTATTTTAGATCTAGTAAATCAGTTTTGAAAAACAAAACTTAAACTATTAAATCAACTGAGCTTTAGGAAAAGGTGATGAGAGTATGAGGAAGAACACAAGTAGTTTTTTACGTGGTAAAACCCCACACAATTGGGGAAACATCCACGGTGTCCTCTACGACACAAAAAAAAAATTCACTAAAATCAAAGTAACAAATTACAAGCTATACAACAATCAAAACGAAACAAACACACCTAAACTAAGTTCAAGATTGTTACTAACTCCTCTGGATTAGATCTGACTTCTCTAAAGGTTGTTGTTGTTGACGTTCTCTGTAGCCTTGTAACTTTACTCGATTCCAGTCTTTACATCGACTCAAACAAGTTTAAGATCATATAACCAACACTTTAAGTGTGGTAGAGTGAAAGTGTAGTGGTGATGTCATCTCTAACATGTGCATGCAACACACTCACACTTAATACAAACAGAATAACTTAATTAAATTATAGAAAAACTAGACATGCAAGGTTGTCTAAAATCAGTTTAGTCAAACCAAAATCATTCATTAAACCTTTCAATTTATCCGTAGATCAAGAGGGAATATTTTTGTGAAATATTCAAGATCCTAACACTTTGGGGTTTTGAAAATATTGTCTAAAAAGTGCAAAACCCAATCAAGATCTCAAAACTAGGTCTTAGCCTGATAGTTTGAGTAAAATGAAATCAGAAGAAATATTATTGGTATAGGGTTTAAAAACATGGAATTAGTTAAAAATATCCAAAAAATATAATTTCTCGAAATAAGAAATCAAAACAAAAATCTATCTACGTGATTTATATCACTAAGATGAGATCTCAGGTTTCTATGTACAGAAACTGAGAACCTCTTCCAACATGACTAAGTTAGAATAATGATCAAGAACAAGAGAGGAATATTTCTCAAACCACCATCTAAACACTCAACACTTAAGGTTATTAAATCTCAGAAAAGTGTTTCTTAATTTGGATTTGACAAAGTTAGATTAGGGTTTCAACTCTCTCTAATCTTTTCTCTCTCTTCTCTCTTTTTTGTCTCAAATGAGGAAATAACCAAAGTCTTCAAATGCCTCATAGATGGCATCTATTTATACTATTCATCGAAGGATCTCTATTAAGGGTTTAAAATCAAAGGCTGAGATTAAAACGATTTAAAACGATGGAGATCTAATGGTTCACAATTGGCGGAACTACTCTGATTGCTTCAAGAAGATTTCACTTGTATCTAGTCTAATACATGTAGACCGTAGATAAAAACAATCCAATGGTTAGAAATTGGTTTTAGGTTTGTGATTGCGAAGAAACATAAATCTACCCGTCCAGTGTGCAACACGTGTACGCTCTAGATTCAATTAAGTACACACGCATTTTTGGTTTTCTAAAAAATCTCATTTCCCACCACAATATATTCTGCCTCTTTTGGATTCTACCTAAGCCAGTTTTAAGGACAAATTTTAATTAGAAAATAGCCCAAAATCTTTACAAAGTTCAAATTTTAATTTCCAGAAGTCATTTTAAAATTCTTAGAAAATTCTTAATAAATCCCAAAAAGTTTTTAAAAATCATTTGAAGAGGGTTTGACTGACACAATATTATATTATGAATTAAACACTAAATGTATGCAATCCTAGTGAGTGGTTTAATATTATACCTTCATGAAGTTGTAGAGGAATACCAATGATGATTATGAAGTTCTGAGGCTTTTTGGTTCAACAAGGAATATACACAATTTTATCACTATTTCCAAACTAGATGAGCTCCTATATAATGTAGACTCAAATGAGTCAAGTATATAGGGTGATTCAATAGCTTCTTCACATCCCAATTAGTAACTCTAAGAATTATTATAATATCCCCATAATGGGGAGTTCTAACTCCAATCAAATCATCGTTGGTGAAAATAATGTGCTTTATATAATTAATATCTTTGGGTTAATGGCGTTTTCCCCCAAGGGGTTTGATGTTGCTTGGGGTTGATCCCCATGAATCACTGTGAATTCATGGCCTAAACATTCATTTAATATTTTATCAGGTCTTGGGCCCCCATGTATTATTGTGAACTCGTGTCCCATGTCATCATTTAGGATGTTATCTTCTTTCTAATCGTGTATAAGCTTGCCTTCACCTTCCTTATTCCCTATGAAATCATTTAGGTGCCCAGTTTGGACCATTTCCTTGATGTAAGACTTAAGTGCCTTATAAATTTTCGTCATTTGACTATGATCTTTATGATATGCACACTTCAGCTTCTGTTTTCTCTTCATAGGAATGTTGAACATTATCTCGGGACACTTGAAGAATGATCGACCTTTTATTTCTTAAATTATCTTGTAGATTAGTTCAAATAACACTGTGTTAATGACATTGAATGACTTTTCGTGATCCTTTTTCTCAGCTTCTTTTCGCTTTTCATTTTCCTTTCTCCCTCCTTTCATGTTCACCACCTCTTTTCCAAATTCTTAGACTACTTTTATCGATCTCCTTCCTGAATAATACCAATCAATGTATCTTAAGCCTTAACATATTTCTTGATCCTTTCCATAAGGTCATCGATTGTAATGCACTCTCACTTAGTGAGGAATTAGTAAAGCATGGAATTTCGCAAAAGACAAATTTTTAAGGATGCCACTACGACTTGCCTGGGTCAATCCTCTACTTTGTTATACAACTCCCACTACCTTCTGGAATACTTTTAAGTTGATGCTTCGGGCTTATTGTCATCGTTACAAGTGAACCCATCTATTTAGGATGAGTTCTACTTATAGTGAATCTGGCCCTTAAGGATTTGTCCAATTATTTAAAGAAGGATATCAATCGATGTGGAAACTTCTTAAACCACTTCTAGGCACTATCTTAAAGATCGAGGGGATATTTAGTACATTTATCCTTCATTGGTGTTCCACAACATCATTTCCTGGAGATATTACATGGCGTGATAATTCTGGTTTGTCTACCCATCATAGATCTTAAATCGTGGATGAGTAAATTTCTTAGGAGGATCAAACTCCTCCGTATCCCGGATAAATGGTAATTTCATCTGACAAAAAAGGGATTTTATCTCGTGCTCCTTAGTAGTGAGAGCCCTTTGATGGACTATATGTGTCTCTACCTTTGGTCTGATGAAATCGTAGAGCTCTATGTATCCTAGCTATTCGCTAGAGCATTGTCTCCTTCTAGGATACCTTTGGTGAGGAGGAGATTCCTTTTTTCACTGAGTTATCCTTCCTTGTATGTGGTCCCTAGTCCTGTGAGGGCTATGAGTACATAAATCATACCCATACTTGCACTTCTCCTTGTGGACTTCTCCTTCTAACTTCTTTAGGCACCATTGAAACACGACGTTATGCTCTTGTTGGTGCGTGTTAGTAGCCCTTTCATATCAAAATCTCTTCTTATAATTTTTGATGAGCCTTTAGATCCGGTTAGATTGTTCAAGCTCATTTTTGTTCACTAGTTTCTTCTCCTTTGTATGGTAGTGTGCATAAAGGATTGGTAAAAAGTTCTAATCTCGAATCTAAACTTATCAGATGGGGGAGATGGTTGACATCCCTCGTAGTCATGACAATCATCATAATCTATGGGATAGCCATCTGGGTCCCAAAACCGTGTTGTTATTGATCCCCCTCATCATTAAGATTTGATGATCTTAGTTGGGTGAGTGACATATCTCAGAAAATTGGCTAGTGGCAAAGAACTAAAAAAATTTTAATAGAAAACACCAACTGCATGTGGTAATTTCCTACAGGTGATAATATATAATGCTCATAAGAAAAACAAAGAGAAATAATGAATAAAATAATGAAATCACACACATATAATGCAAGATATACGTTGTTCGATAATGTGACTATATCTAGGGGGTTTGGAATTTTCTATTTATTACTTTGTAAAACGGGTTGACAAAGTTTTTGTATTTCTCGACAATATAATATCACTTGCCCTTCTCAATAACAAGAGGGTTTACATTTATACGGAAAATTAAGAGAGTCATAAGCTATGTCAATAAATATCTTTAAGAGTTAATACCTATCCCTTATCAACTTCAGTCACTATAAGTGGAGTATATACAGGATACTTTCATCACTTGGGCACTTAATTAGCTTAGGGAACATGAGACGTCAGTGCTTATGCCGATCATGTGTCTGCGTAATTATGGACCCCACATATATTATTTAGGATTAGGATTATAACCACATGCTTATTTAGGTGGTTTGGTTGGGATAATATAAAATCCACTTAACATTGGAGGAAGATATATATTTTTTATTATGGTCTAAATGTAGTCACATTTTTATGCACTATAAACTTGTTAGGTTTCATCCTTTTCCTTGAGCATTTTTAGTTGGAGGACTTCTACAGCATTTAGTTTCAGTTTTAGTTTTTTGCTTCCGAAGATGTAGGTGTCGAGCGTGTAGATCATTACCATTACAACATTTATTTATGTTTTATTATTCAGATAGTTTATTATGTATTGAGTTTGTATTTCAGTTAGAGATTCCATGAATTTACCTATATTTGAGTTATTTACTTTCAAGTTGGTTTATTGTTCAGATAGTTAATATTGGTTTAGTATAAGTTACTGTAAGAGGGTACTTTAGATTCTAGATGGAGGCGTAACCGCTATTTGAGTATGGTAATGATAAGCTAATTTGGTCAGATTTGGGGATTAATGATATGGCATGCAAACACAAACCCAATGAAGATAAGACTCAGTTTAAACTCACAAATCTCTCATGTATAACTCAGGAAATAGTAAAAAACCTTAGAAGTAACTTGGTTATAGGGAGAGAGAAGTAATCACCCTAGATACACCTCGGTAAGCAGGTAGAAACACACCTAACACCCTCAAGAATCTCTGTTAAGTATTAAAATCTTCGTAATAACAATGGTGAGTGGGTAAACCCTCTCGTTTGCAATAAATCCCTCTTCTCTGTATTATCTCTATTAATAACTCCTTAAACTCTCCCAAAAGATATCTTTTTTCTCAAAGGTGGTTGGGGTCCTTAAATAGCCCCCCACACCACCCCCGAGGCAACTCAGTCATTTAAGACTATGAAAGACATCCCTTATACTTTATGTCACAACATTAAATGCTTGATGAACTAGTTGTCTTCACGTCATAAACATTAAATGCCAAGACATGCCTTTTGCCTAACCACTGTGTGTCAGAGGGCTGTTGTCGCAAAAGTGGCTCACCAACTGCCTGACAGACCCAAATTCTATGGTGGTTTACTCAAGTGCAGGTCTGACATTGTTTAGCTGGCTAGTGACATCACCTACAGTAGATGTGACATTAAGTAGAGGGTTATTTGGTTCTCAACTCAACGCTCGATGGAACTCCAAGCTTCTTAGCTCGAGGTTCCAAGGTCAGGGTCCTTCGGTGTTTTACCAGGTGTATATAAGATGGTCAGGATAACACCCAACGGTGCCTCACTTCTCAATCCTCCAAACCAAGTACCTCCAAAGTTCCCATCGCGAGGTCATTCGATAGAGCTTGAAAGCTCTCCCAGGCCCTGCCAAGCGTGGTCTATCGCGAGTATTGTTTGACTTCACACTAAAACTCATTATTAATCTCGTTACAACATTACAACCATTATAGCTAGAAGTCAATATAAACAGAAATATAATATGACTAATACAACAAGCTAAAGTATGAGTTGCCACGCCAAGCTGCCTCGCTGAGTTGCCATACTCGAGCTGCTCCGATTACTTAATCTCAAACACTTTTGCCAATTAAGGAATTATCCCTAATCTTAGGATTACCTTCAAGCCCCCTCTACAGTTACATTTTTCAAATATTTTAATTTTATTACTCTATGATTGGATGGTATCCGATGTGTCATTTATTTATCTTTACTATTTAACATTGTCATTACGTAGACAGTTTTTGTTTATCTCGATTATGCTTAGAGTGGTATTAATTATTTGAATCTTGTATTGTTTATGCTTATAACTTCCAGTAAATATCCATGCACGTAAATAAACTTTGAGTCTTAACTAGTTTAGGGGTTTTAAAGTCTCAAGCTAATGTACTATGTTTGGTTCTAAGTGGCTAGAAATTATTATTAGACCATAATTATCTATAATTGGTTAAATCCCCAAATCATATATGGTTAAAGTAAAAATTAATAATGTAAAAAAGGAAACCATAACCACCATTAAAAATAAAAGCTATATTTCTTTAATTGACCAAAAAAGGAAATTACAAAGATGCAAATAAATGCAACATTATTTCCCTGAAATGGTGAAGAATTGAAGAAAGGCATAAGTCAAGTTGTGAAAATTATTCCCCAAGTCATCAAGTCATTTATGGTGTTTTACAATACCACTGGAGTATTGCCTCAATACTCCATTCCTCCAAAAGTTTTCTATCAAAATTCTTATATTCCTCTAAAATCTTATTGCAACGAGAAAAAAAGCTCAGAGCGTGCTTCAAGTTATTTAAAGTATTTTGTAAGACCAGTGGAGTACTTACTCAATATTCTTACACAAAAGGATAATTGGAAAGAAAATAGAAAAGGTGGGTTGTAGGTTCATAAGGGTGATTAGGACGGATTTCAAGAACCATGTAAGACCAAAGAAATATTTTTATAACATTACATTACAAAATAATAGGAAAAGGAAAATAGGAAAATGTGTGGAAGCCTATAAAGCCTAACTAACATTAGAAGAAGAAGGTGGACACTCAAGAGAAGTTTGTTTGGTTAGAAAACTATCCCTATCACAATTTTCCAAATTTTGGAAAACATCCTTCCCCAGAATATGAGGTTGAGAGATAGGATCATAAACAGGGAGGGGAGTCATGATAGTCCGGGTGATCAAGAGTTTAAGAGCTTCCAAATCAAAGATATCATAATCAAGAATACAAGAAGAATATGTACCATTAAAAATGACCTGGTCCACTGGCTAGACAAAGGTGTGAGAGGTACCGTCAGAAATGTCGTACCTGCGAAAGTCATAAGTGGTGTAATGTCGAGAAGCCAAGACACTAAGATATTTATTAGAATAAGCCCAGTAAGGATAAAATGTCTTGATGGCAAGAGACAAAATATAATCTCCCCTAAAAAAACATGGTTGAATAAGGGATACCCCTCTTGAGGAATATACCTTAAAAAAGATATGGGGTGTATAGTTTCATGGTGAATGGCCAACTTATCGATATGGGGAACGAGAAAAGATTTACTCCTAATAGAAATAGTGTGACTTAAATCCAAAGTCCCACTTATGACCAAAGAAATATCCTTCACATCGAAATATCATCCTCAACTTGAGGATAGTTTCTAGAAGAAGAAGAAGGTTTTGAACCCATACAAAATGCTAGGAAGGAAAAGAAGAGATAAACCCAACCTTCAATAGTATGAAAGCGAGAGGTATATTTCTCCCATGCTGAGAAGTAAAGACTCCAAAAGGTTCAACAACATAAAAAGTAGGAAATATGGGTACATAGAAAAAAGAAGGACCAAGGGAAGAAGAACATGGCTCAATATCATTCCAAGAGCCTCATTAATCATCATTGTAGGAGGGTAGTGAGACTGGGGTCTATGAATAACTGGAAAGGGTGAGGCGTGACCCATTCCAATGGACGCTGCCTGCAAGGTCTTCAAGGTCTCCTAGTGCAACTTCTGAAGAAAACTTCTCCTTCTGGTAACAATGGAACTCAAGCTTCAACTCACTCACTGCAAGAAGGTGAACTTTTACAGCAAAAATAGTAATCTTCTCAAGGGAAACACCTGAGAGTGATGGCTGTCAGTGGGGAGTGAAGGAACAAGGCACCCAGCACTAAGAGAATGAGCAGGGAGAGAATATTTATGTAGGTCTTGTGATATTTTGGCAGAGTAACAGTGCAATTTCAATCGTCTATCTATTGACCTTGCCCATAGGTCTATTTATACATGGGCATTAGGGGTGAGCTAGCATTTTTGGGCGCCAAAATTGAGAGAGTTGGTGGGGAACAATGTTTGAAGTATACCATTTGTCCCTACCTGTAGGCAGCCTGCCTGTCCCCTCCGCAGGCGCCACCTGGCACCGACCAAAACTCGAAAAGCACATATGCCCCCTAATGGAGACAAAATATCAGATTTGGTAGTTATCTTTTGAAACGGTAACTTGTGGTGCAATTTTGCAAATTTTGAGAGAGGAGACCTTGAGGACTCATCTCCTCTAAAAGGTGTTATTTTTCTTGAGAGGGACCTCGAGGACCCCCGCTTCTGGAAAAGTCATTTTCTTGTAAAGAGTTTATTTCTTGTGAGTAGCCAGCTCTTTGACTGCTCACTTCACTTGTGACCAAGTGTGCAGTGTGCGTAGTCTCGAGTGACTTCTGGGTGTTCCTACTAGTATTATCTTAATCCTATAGTGCTAAGTGGTTGAGCTTGCTCAACATACCTTGTCCCTCAGCCGCCAAGCCATAACTCCCAGGAAGTCCCAACGCGCCTGTTCGAGCCCTGCTTGCTCGACTAGGCAACCTGTACAAGAAAGTAAAGTGTTAGTGCTGCTGTTCATTTAGAGACTGGTGTTTCATGATGGGGAGTTGTTCGCGATAGCTACTCCCTCAATATGAGTTTATGTCAAAAACACATGTAGCATCACTTCTCGAATAACATTTATGCAGTGACCCTTGCAGTGGCGCTGAGCCTTGTAGTGACGTTGACCCTTGAAGTGGCGCTGACACTTGCAGTGGCGCGGACACTTGCAGCAGCGCTGGTACTCAAAGCGGTGGCGCTGATGCTTGCAGTGGCGCTGACACTTGAAGCGGCGCTGATACTTGAGGCGGCGCCGGCCCTTGTCGCGGCGCCGACACTTGAGGCGGTGCTGACACTTGAAGCATCACTGGCACTTGAAGTGGCGCTGATACTTGAAGCGGCGCTTACGCTTGAAGCGGCGCTGACGCTTGCAACGGCGTTGACGCTTGAGGCGGCGTCTACCCTTGTCGCGGCACCGACGCTCGAAGCGGCGTCGACGCTCGTAGCGGCACCGACGCTTAAAGTGGCGCTGATACTTGAAGCGGTCACTGATACCTGAGGCGGCACCGACCCTTGTTGCGGCGCCGACACTTGAAGCGGTTCTGACGCTTGAGGCGGCGCCGACCCTTGTCACGGCGTCGATGCTCGAAGCGGCGCCGACGCTCGAAGCGGCGCTAACGCTTGAAGTGGCGCTGATACTTGAGGTAGCGCTGATGCTTGAAGTGGAGGTGACATTTGAAACGGTCGCTGATCCATTGGAGGCGGCGCCTACCCTTGTCGCGGCGCCGACACTTGAAGCGACACCGACGCTTGAAGCGGCGCTGACGCTTGAAGTGGCACCGACGCTTGAGGCGGCACCGACCCTTATCGCAGCTCCGACGCTCGAAGCGGCGCCGACGCCTGGAGTGGGACTGATACTTGAGGTAGCGTTGACACTTGAAGCAGTCGCTGATACCTGAGGCGGCACCGACTCTTATCGCGGCGCCGACACTTGAAGCGATGCCAACGCTTGCAGCGGCGCTGATGCTTGAAGCGGATCTGACGCTTGAGGCGGCGCCGACCCTTGTCGCGGCACCGACGCTCGAAGCGGCACCGACGCTTGAAGCGGCGTTGACGCTTGGAGTGGCGCTGACCCTTGTCGCGGTGCCGACGCTCGAAGCGGCGCCGACGCTTGAAGCGACGCTGACACTTGGAGTGGCGCTGATACTTCACAATGGCTTTTGGGCTTCTTGGTGACCCTCGCAGGTACCTCTCGGGTGTCATTAATAAGAGAGTATTTTTTTATTTTGTTTGCTTTTTTTCTATTGATAGCACCCTTCTAGGTTAGCCCCTCGTGCAAAGATTTTTTGGTTGGGTAGACTAAAAAAACTTTGTACGGTATAAATCTGGCTTCAACAATTTTATATATATATATATATATATATATATATTTTCTGAGGGATCCTAGGATCATTAACTGCTGTGTCCCTTTATCCGAGATTTTTTTTAAAAAAAATTTGAGAACCCACGCGTCAGTGTGGGAGCTGTCATCTCATTATTTGGGGAAAAAAGGTCATCGCCTTTTTGCCTTCCTGCACGTTTTCCCATTTTGGTGCAAAAAAACGTAAGCCCCTCTTCTTAGTCTCTTTCATCTTCTTCAAAAAACATAAGATACTTTTGGGTTTGTAGTGAGAGAGAGTGAGAAAGGGACTTTTAAAACACCATAGCCACCCATCTCCTCATTTTTGCTCTAACTTTCCCAACTATCATATCCTCTCATCCATGGATTCTAAACCAAAGAATGCCTCTCCAAATGTAAACACCCCTAAGGCCCCCAAGGCTCTAAACTCCATGCTTTCTCCATCGCTCGTTCTAACCACTTTCGTGGCCAAGCTTCCTGCCGCCGGCGACGTTTGGTCCCATACGACCAGCGGCATTGATGCCCCGTACGCGATACCCACCTTTTCGGATTTCGGGTCGAGAACCCTCGTGGGTTCCTCGCCCTCTCACTCGGCACCTGAGTTTTTTTACTCGGGTTCCTCCATGATAAGGGGGGTCTCGACCGACGCTATTCTGACGGCTGAGGGTCTCACGCCCGATTGCAGTATGCATAAGGAGCATGGTGTCTCGCCCGATCTGGGCATTGGTTTTAATTTTTCGGTTGAGAAAGATGCCGACCAGGGTTCCTCGTCAACAGATCCTCCATCGGAGGGTCTCTCGCCTCGTTCCAGATCTCGCGACATTACCACCGTCCAGCGGAACTTGTCTTGCTCCATCCAAGACCTCGCGCGCTTAGCGTCCTCGTCCCCGGGTTCCTCGCGATTCCCTTCCGTGGATGGTGCTCAAATATTAGGTGTCTCGTGTAGCGGCGCTCTATTAGAGGCGGGTGTCTCGCCCAACTCCCTTGATATGGTTGTTGACGAGGGCCCTCCGCGGGTGGACCTCTCGTCCGAGGGTCTCTCGCCCGTCGCCTTGGATTCTTATAAGGAAATTAGTTGTGTTGGGAGGGGTATCTCGACCTCGATTTATGAAGTTTATCCAATCGGTTTGGATAAGGGTATCTCGGAATTTTCTGGCGCCGACAGTGGTTCCTCGCGCGTTGAGCTAGGCGCGGGGAGTTCTTTTCCAATGATCTTGGGGGGAGGGGGTCTCGACACCTTTGAACTTTTCTGAATCAGATGGGGTCTCGACCCCCTTTTTTTCGGGAGGGAACCCTTACGGTGAGAGGAGGGTCTCGACACCTGGTTTAGTTTCTATGGGTCTCTCATCCGTGCCCGGGGGTGTCTCGACAGGTATTAGTGCTGACACAAGCATCTCGACTTTGGGTGTCTCGATGCCTTTGACTGTTTCTGAAATAGGGGTCCCAACTTATGGAAGCATGGTGACCTCTCGTCAGCGGTCGAGGGTCTCGTGACTTGGCCTCGCGTCCACGGGTCTCTCGTTCGTGCAAGGGGGTGTCTCGACATTTTGTCACCTCGGGGGTTCCGTGACCCAGGGTGTCTCGCCGACTATTGGTGTTACGGAGAGCATGCCACTGACCAGGGGCTCTTCACATGATTTTGCTGGGGTTTCTGCCTTCACTTCTTTTTTTGCGACAGGGGACCCCGAGGGTCCCTCGCTTGGAGTCCCCACTAGGGTGAGTTCTTTTCTTGAGACAATGGCTCTAGGTGGTTCATCAGCTACGCCAAGCTCTTCTCAGGCATGGAAGGACTATATGCACGTTCCCCAAGGGCGAGACTTTGGTATTTATCGTCATGCTCCTTTTTTTGGTCCTGCTGACAGTTTCATGATTTCACTTTCTGATTTTGGGGAAAAAATTTCGGGTGCTGTTCTCGAACGTTCTCATGTGGGGTTAACTGAGTCTGCTGATCTTCCTACTATTTCTCTAGATTCCATCCTCCGAGTCCGATTTGACCGTGGTGACTTTCCTTATTCCAACATTGAAGTTAAAACCCCGGGTGGACCCACAGAGGAGTGGGCCAGCTGGGTCGATTATGTTCTGTGCGTTCCTGATTATGTGGCTATTCTTAGGGAGGTGGGAGTCTTCACCGCCGTCAGCAGCCTGAAGTCCTGCACCATATTTAAACATGGTTCTTCGCTCAATATCTTATTGTCTCGGTGGAGTATGGAGTCTCACACCTTTGTCACGGGATGGGGGAATTTACCGCTACCCTAGAAGATATATGTGAGATGTATGCCCTTCCTTTCTTTGGGCAGCAGGTCTTTTCTGATGACTGCGAGGACTCCCTAGAGCAGGAGATGGTGGGGGAGTTACAGTCAGCTCTCGGAGAGTGCTCGAGGTATGTGGCCATAAATATAACTGGTCATTCAAAACATTCCTTTGCCAAATGGCAAAGATACTGGTTCAGAGACTTTGAGTAGTTGCAGAAGGGGGAGACTTCTCGTGCAGCCCCCAGATTCCAGGATGGTCCTAAGCTCCACTCTTCTGCACATTTAGCCGCTTTCCTCGTTACGTTTCCGACTCGGTTCCTTCTTCTAGGTAAGCCTGAAGACTGTCCTCTCGAACTTATTTTTAGATTGGCTGTACGATTGTCTCGCGGTAGGTCGGTACCCATGGCTGCCCTGACCTTAGGTTCTCTTTACACCTGGATGGATCGAGCACACATAGATGTAGAGAGGTCCTGCGGTCGGTATGATGTTGCTAATCATGCCAACGCCCCTCTCTTGATGGCCTTTTTTGTTTGAGCATTTCCCCCACTTTACTTCAGGGGCTCACGCTTGTCATAGAGACGCTGCGAGACTTCTTCGGTGGCATAAGAAAACTCCCAAGCAGTCTATGGGAATGTTGATTGATGATATCAAGGAGTTTCAGTTTCGGCCTTACACCAGGCGCCCCGGGGGCACTTTTAGCTAACTTTCTTTCCCCGACGACGGCGGGACCTTCTATTGCCCTTCAGCGGTGGGGTCGGTTTCCACGTGTCCTCATATTAATGTGGTGACGATGCTCTTACCATGTCACCTCCCTTCTTGGACCAAGTTAGGTCCGCGTGCTGAATCTTATCATTCCGATAGGGCAAGACGACAGTTTGGTTAAGATCAGGGCGTTCACACTCCTCCTCTTCCTACCTACAGTAGTCATTCTGAGGCATTCTCAGAGGCGTGTGCTAGCTTTACTCTTCAGGGATTATTCCGCAGGGTCAATGGTTTGGGTGGCCTCTATGTGCCTCCCTCCGATTATCATCCTTCATTCACTTCATCTTGGTTCCTTCTTTGGCAGCAGTAGTTTCGTCTTATCCAAGAATGTGTAGTTGGCCCTCCTCATGAGACTAACCCCATTAAATATACCAGAGCTCAGTTTTTGGTCAGGCGGACGCAGAAAGATCCTTGGTTTCTCAGCACCACCTCTACGCCACCCTTGGAGCAGGCCATCCCTATTTTAGTGAAACCTCTCATTGACGAGTCACTTCCGCCTCCGTCGACTGAGCTTCCCCCTGTAAAGTCTAAAATCCAACCAAAAAGCAGAGGGAAAGCTGTCACCTCTACTACTAGCAAAAGGAAACACCCTGACGCCGATGTATCCAATTTTTTTCCTGCTTCTCCTCCTTCTTCTCCTGTGAGGACCCGGGCTGCGAAGAAAAAGAAAGGAGATGGCGGTGGCATAGCTTCTTCCTCTATGGTGGATCAAGAGTCCAATACTGGCAACCTTGGTGTAGGGGGGACTTCCCAAGTAGTGAAAGGGAAAGGTTACTCCTCACCGAGCCTTGCTTCCCAGGAGACGCGGGTCGCGTCTATTCCTATTGCAGAAGGTACTATATCACCGCATCCTTTACTTAGTGGAACTAGTTCTCATGGAGTTTCTTCATCTCCCTCCCCTTCATTGGAAGAGGAACTAGTTGATTATGGAAGCACCCCTTCCTATGACGACCATAGTTCTTCTTCGGGTGATATGGGCGGCCTGGGTTTCCATAGCGAAAGCACTACTGACACTTATGCTTTGTTACCAGTCTCGAGAGAGTCTTCTAGCGATGATGAGGCATCCCATTCTCCTGGGGGGTTAGCCCCACCCATCTCCCTTACAGCCAGATTTCGCGCCCTACTAGTGTAAGAATTCCCCCTTTACTTGTCTATATTTTTCTTGCATATGATTTTCTTTCTTCCCCTCATTATATATTTTTTATTTGTCAATCAAAGCATTCTATCATATTTGTGAAGGTCATTTCCGTAGAGGCACATAGTTCTCCTCTTCCCCCACTACGACCAACGCCCTTTCAGCGGGAGAGGAACTCCATGCTCATTTCTTCCCGAGGCCTGTTTAGAGAGGTTTGCTGTCTTTTTAGTGGTTTTACCATCTGTTGTAATTTATTTGTCTTCTAACTACCTTCTGGTTGCGTACACTGTCATTTCCCCGCAGCTTTCATCCGTGCACTTTACTGTCACCAGGACCACCCCTGTGGCTTCCCCTTCTCCTCAGGTATGCATCGCTATTTCCAAAACTTTCATTGTGACATTTCCTTTTTTTACTTCTTTCTTTTATTTGCCCATTTATCCTGCGTAGAGAGTTGTGTCTTCGGGCGTTGTCACCTTATCCTCTCTTGTCTCGACGGTGGGCATTTCTGCAGCTGAGCCCCTGGAGGCCTCTTCACCTGGGGTACGTATTTTTGCTTTTGAATATTTGTTTCTTTTTAATAGGAGTCCTAATGGCTCTTGGACTTTCTTCTCAGGGAGGGGCTCCTTCCTTACCTGGCGTTACCGCCCTGGGTTTATCCTCTTCAGGAAGAATTTCTATCCCCAGGATCCGTGTATCTATGGACGGTAGACCTTTGGTTCAGGCGATCTCTCATGGACCGATATTTACTGTGGCTTCGACCAGCGAGCCTACTCTTCAGGTCAAGGCCTTTCCGCTGAAGCATGGAATCTCTTACTCCTCGATCACGCGGTGAATAACATACTTTCATTCTTTGCAGGTTATCAGCACAGCCCCTACTGCACCGACCGTCTTTTTTTGCGCTTCCCCCTTGGATGCGGTTCAGGTACTCTCCTATTTTCTTAGTTCTATATTTCTTATCTATCCAACCTGTACTTATCGTAGCCCTCTTTTACTTTGTCGCAGTTATCCCTTGGCGCTGTTTCGAGTGCGGCTCCTTCCACTGCTTCTTCAGCAGCCTTTATACGTGGGCCAGCTTGTCCTATTATCGTGCCTCTTCAGGTAGCTATCTCTACGGTGCCCTTTTGAGGAGGTTCCCTCTACCTCTTTTTAATTGAGGTTTTTTTTATCATACACGAGGTAAGTGATTTGTTACCTCTTGCCCTTTCTTGTTACTTGTAGCCTTGCCTACCCCTTGCGCCCTTCGTCTCTGAGGTTCTTCCTTCAGAAGTTCCTGAGGTTGAGGTAGCTTCTTCAGAAGCACTGGTCGCTGAGACAGCCCCTTCTGGATCATCGACCACTGTTGCTGCCCCTATGGGAGCCCCTGCTCCTCCTTCTCTGACCGTTACGGAGGACGTTATTCAGGTACGGCGTATAAGAGTATCTACTTTCCTCACATCAATCTTATGTCTTTATTATTTTGTTTAGATTGCGCCGGCATTCCTATCTTCACCTTTGTTGCATTCTGTCCAGACGAGCAAGGTCGCTCCGATGACTATGGAGCTTGATGACGTTGCTCCGCTATTCGTGGAGTCAGAGAGTAGGATAGCTGCGAGAGAGGTATTAAACTAATATACTCCCTCTTTTTTACTATTTATCTTCTTTTCTTCTTGTTATACTTATTCAAGAGTTCTCATTTCACCTTTGTCTTACTGTTTCCAGGTGCCTGAAAGCGCTCCGATAACCGTGGAGTCTGGCGGCGAGGCAACTGTGAGAGAAGTATTAAACCAGCATACCCCCTCTTTTTACTATTTCCCTATTTTTTCTTCTTGGGTATACTGTGCAAGCATTCCCATTTCGCCCTTGTCTCATTATTTCTAGGTGCCTGAGAGTACTCCGTTGACTGTGGAGTCTGGCAGTAGGGCAACTGCGAGAGAGGTATTAGACTGCCATACCCCCTCTTTTTACTATTCCCCTCTTTTCTTCTTGCGGATACTGTGCAAGCATTCCCATTTCACCCTTGTCTCATTGTTTTCAGGTGCATGAGAGTACTCTGGTGACTGTGGAGTCTGGCAGTGGGGCAACTATGAGAGAGGTATTAGACTGGCATACCCTCTCTTTTTACTATTCCCCTATTTTCTTCTTGCGTATACTATGCAAGCATTCCCATTTCACCCTTGTCTCATTGTTTCTAGGTTCATGAGAGTACTCCGGTGACTGTGGAGTCTGGCAGTGGGGCAACTGTGAAGGGAGATCATAGTTCTGAGTTCACTCCTTTGGTCGGTGATGCTGATTCTGGTGGGGAGTCTTCTTTTCTTCCGTCTAAGGCGGGGTCTCGCCACTCCGATGGTGATGATGAAACAGAGGATGATGTGACTATTTCTAGTAGGCTTTGGCGTGAGGAGTTACCAGGCCGATTCAGGGTACATGAGCGTCAGCTCTTGGATCTTATCTTGGAGCACCATCCCGAGACGTTCACTTCCCAGAGTATACATCAGGTTGACAGTCTTACGGCCTTAAACCTAAAGGCTCTTGCCAGCCATGATCATGAGTTCTTGGCTACCTCCCCTGCTAAGCTGACTAGCTCTTCTATTTTGCTATTCTTGGATGCCCTCCGCGACTTATAGTAGTTCTATCACTTTCGTTTGGATTGGCTTGACGCAGGGGTTCGCCCCTTTCAGAGTGTTCCTTTTCGAAAGATAGTGAGGTTTCACACTTCCCGACAGTATAGGGTTGAGCAACGGCACGCTGAGGCTACGAGGATCCGGAATCAGATCGCCCTACTACAGGTGAAGCTTGCCAGACTCGAGTCTGGCGATGAGGAGGATGAGGCTAAATTCGTCAGGTTGGAGGAAAAGTTTTTACGGGAGGCTGGTCCGTCATATGCTGGCGCCATCGCGCCTGATGATTTATTTTTTGTGGTTTCTAGCATATAGGCTACTTCTTGCTTTGTAGTGCTCAAAATTCTATGTGTACATCACTTATCATTCCTGTATGAGACACTTCGTTTCTTCTGCACTTTCTTTTTCTTTTGTTCTCCCTTTATGCTGTGGGTGTTTTTTTTATGTGACTTGCTCTAATTTCTGTGAGCATTTAGTCTACTGGTGGCTACCCCATATACTGCGGGGTATTTGCGTTGATATGAAAAGTTATGCATTATCATATTGTATATTTTTTTTTGCAAATGCACCTCTTGTAGCTGTGAGGTGTTGGCATGTGACTCTCTTGGGTTGCCCCTCCTGTCTGTGGGGGTATTCCTGCATATTGCTGCTTATAGTCATAGAGGCTAAGCTGGAGAAGAGGGTGACCCCTGCCCCTTTCCAAAAGCCTGATTTTATTATAAAAAACTGTATTAATTTATGTCTAGGGGACTTTGCTCAGTATACTTTCTCTTAGGATGGACCTACCTCCCAAGTGTAGTGAGCAAAGTTCCTGATCTTTTTTTTTGTACTCTCTTCTAACTTAATAGGGAGTGTATATGTATGTATAAATGAGCAAGCAAAGCAAATGTCAACAATGATCAAAAGTGTTGCTATTTCATTTCTTTACCTTTGTGTGTTGTTTACAGTGTAGTATTGCTCTTAAAAAAATTTACAAAAAACAATTTTCGGGTATAGGAGCAATCCTCGAAATCCATTACAGACATGCAAAACACAAACAAAACTTCTTAGCTGTTACTAAGCATAGTACCTCTTCAGCCACTTGCAGTTGATGGACTGGAGGCAATCACTCTCTGGTTCTGATATTTGGCAGTAGCCCGACTTCCCCACTCCTCTGACGACAAAAGGGCCTTCCCAGTTAGGTTTGAATTTTGATGCCGACATGCTACGGAGACGGTGAGTTGATGCTCGCAGGACTAAATCTCCCACCTAGAATTCTCTAGGCTTAACCGAGTTTTCGTAGGCCCTGGACAGTTGCTGAGTGTAGACTTTGAAATTCTCTCTCGCCTTGTCTCTGTGCTCGTCCAACGCCTCCAGTTGCACATGCCTTGGGTCTGGGATGAGCCCATTGCTAAGAGAAATTCTGGCTGAAGGTACTGCCAGTTCCACTGGTAGGACAGCTTCGGTCCCATATACTAGAGAGAAGGGAGTGAACCCTGTTGGCTTTCTTTTCGAAGTACGGTAGGCCCATAACACCATAGGCAACTTCTCGTCCCATGCTCCCAGCATGTCTTCTAGCATTTTCTTCAAAATATTTATTAGGGTCTTATTAGTACCTTCTGCTTGGCCATTGCCCTTGGGGTAGGATGTGGTTGAGATATTATGCACAATCTTATACCTGTCTATGAGAAGGGCCATCTCTTTGCATACAAATTGCTTCCCATTATCCGTTAGGATTACTTTGGGTATACCGAATCTACATATGATATACTCCTTTATAAACTGGGTTACCACTTGGGCAATGACTCTCCTTAAAGGAATGGCCTCCACCCATTTGGTGTACAATTCTGTAGCCACAATGATAAAAGCCTTGCCGTGAGATGCTGGGGCGATCTTTCCCACCAGGTCGAACGCCCATGTGTGGAAGGTATAGGGGCTGCCAAGCTCTGTAGACTAATGGAGGGAGCGTGCACCATGTTTCCATGCACCTGGCATGCTCTATACTTTTTCACATATCCAATTGAGTCAGCCTCTATGGTCGGCCAGTAGTATCCCAGCGTCATCAGTTGATCATACAGCTTGGCGCCTCCCATGTGGGAGGGCTCTTGAGCTTCTTTTAGCACCATTTCCACGTCCTCTTTGGCTACGTACCTTAGCGCCTTCTCATTTTACCCTTTCCTATATAACTCTTCTTTGACCAAGTAGAAACTTGCTATCCTTTTTCTAAGGTAAATTTCATCCGCTCTCTCGGCGGGCAGCTCCCCATCTTTTAGATATGCTAGGTACGGATGTCTCCAATCTTCGAAGGCTTCCAAGAAGTTAGCCTCCGTCGGCTGGTCAAAATTAGCTTGGCACTTTAAACAACTTTTTTGTAAGCGGGCCGCTTCTATGCTCATGGCGGGCCAAAAATACCCGCTTTGCTGCAGTCGTCTGTAAAGGGGGATATCCGTATCTCCATAGTGCTTCTGGTGCATTTCTATTAACCTCTCCTTGGCTTCTTTCTCCCCTACGCACCTTGCCAGAAACCCTCCAGGACTCTTGAAGTAGAGAGTTCCCTGCATCACATGATAGTTGGCTAACTCTAATATTTTCATTGTCCCTTCCCTGGTTTCAAGTTGCTTGTCTACCAGACGCCTCCAATCTTCCGGCTCGTTACTTGGGAATAAGGACTTTACGGTAGTAGGTACCATTCTCCGCCTCACTGTGATGGTTGTTTCTGACTCCTCCATGTCCAACTTTTGTGCTATGGTGGCGAGCGCTTTAGGGTTCCTGTTCATCGTTCGCGCCTGCCTCTCCATAGTTACTTCCAAGAATTGTCCCAGCAGTCGTTGGATGATGTCTGTATGGCGCTAAGTTTACATGTTTAAGAGAAAACTCTCCATTGACCTGCCTTACTACCAGATTGGAGTCCCCTCATATACACAGTACCCTGATCCGTCTTCTGAGTGCTTCCAACATCCCTTAAATGAGGGCTTCATACTCAGCTTCATTATTTGAGCATTTAAAATCTAACTTGAAAGAGAGGGTAATCTTCTCCTTCCCATATGACAGTATGAGCCGGCCCCACCTTTTCCTTGAGCACTGGAACCATCAAAATCCATAAACCACTTCTTCACCTCCTCCGCCATGCATGCTTGGAAACTTTCTCTGGGTAGCTCTTCACTAGGTGGTTCGAAAACCCCACTCGGGAAGTGGGCCAGCAGATCTTCTACTGCCTGGATCTTAATGGCTTTAGGCACTATGCATTTTAGATCGTATTCTGACAAGATAAAAAACCACCTTGCTGCTCGTCCCACGAGTATAGTCCGTGCGAGGAGGTACTTGATGGGATCACACTTGGTGACTATGTGAACGGTGAATGCTAGAAGATAGTGTCTCAACTTCTGGGCTACAAATACCAGCGCCAGGCAGTGCCTCTCAACGCTGGTGTATCTCGATTCTGTTCCGAATATTACTCTTGACAGGTAGTAGACCGACTTTTCCACTCCTTCCTTCTCTTGCGCCAAGAAGGCCCCTATCGACCTCTCTGTAGAAGTGAGGTAGAGCAGCAGCGGCGCTCCGGCTTCGGGGGGAATCATCGTGGACGGAGAGGCTAGGATTTCTTTAATCATCTCGAACGCACTCTCTTGCCTCTCTCCCCTAACCCACTTGGCTTTGTCTTTTAGTAGATGTGCGAACAAATGAGTTACTTCTGCCAACGCAGGTATAAACCTCCGCAAGTAGGATACCTTTCCCAGGAAGCTCTTAAGTTGTCTCTGACTCTTGGGCGGTGGCATCATCACAATGGCTTTCATCTTCTCTGCATCCACTTGCACCCCTTGTCTATTTACCACAAAACCTAAGAATTTCCCTGCAGTAACCCCAAAGGCACACTTTGAGGGGTTCATTCTCATCTTATACCGACGACACCTCTCGAATACTCTCCTGAGATCCTGAATGTGCTTGTTTTCTTTCCTAGACTTCACCACCAAATCATCCATATAGAATTCTTGTATATCATGAAATAAGTCATGAAAAATTGCCATCATGGTCCGCTGGTATCTGTCTCCAGCGTTCTTCAATCCGAAGGGCATGACTGTATAGTGAAAGTTCCCTAACGGTGTGCGGAAGGTAGTCTTCTCTGCGTCGACGGGGTCCATTTTAATCTGGTTATAGCCAACATACCCGCCCATGAATCTATACATATCATGTCCCGCGGTGGAATCCACTAAGCTGTCTATGCTGGGTAGTGGGAATTCATCTTTAGGACACGCCCTGTTCAAGTCACGAAAATCTACACAGATTCTTATTTGGGTCTTATCTTTCTTTGCCACTGGCACTATGCTGGACAGCCATATGGGGTGCTGAAGAGGCTTGATGAACCCTGCTGCTAACAATTTATCCACCTCAGCCTTTATTTTCAAATCAAGGTCTGCTTTATATGTGCGTGTGGCTTGCCTTACCAGAAGGGCATTGGGAAGGATGTTCAATCTATGAGAGCTCACTTCTGCGTCTATTCCTGGCATCTCCGTGTACTTCCAAGCAAATACATCAGTGAACTCTTTAAGTAGATCAATGAGCTCTTCCTTCTGCTTCGGTTCCAGGCACTTGGAAATTAGAATGGGTCTACTCTCGCCCTCTTCTAAACCCAACTTGATTTCCTCTAATATTTGCAACTGCTCTCTGGGTCCGTCTTGCATGCACTCTGGCGCTTCTTCTGGTTCTTCAACATGCTCAACAATATGTGATTCATCAACAATAAAACACTAGGGCGTCGGGTCGATTCTCTCGTCCCAAAACACCGCCCGCGCAGACCGTTATAAATGGTAGATGACTTTTCCATTGGGCAAGACCACTTTCTTGCAAGTTCGAGGGGGTTTAGCTACCTCCTCTACTTTCCTCTTGCCTTTTGCCATATGGGGGATTATCCTCTCCCCTAGACGGTCATGAACGAATTTTTTCTGCGGGACCCTTCCCTCAGCTACCTTGATTCCTGCTAGTTTTCTTGTAGAGACCTTTCTTTCCTCATCTAATTCAGTGTAAAAGGCAGCATCTACCAACTGGCCTCCTCAATGACGAGGGGTCTCTGCGTGGCCTTGATCACTATCTCTGTACCTCTAATGTTTGCCATCGCGCATTGATGGTAGGTGGAAGGCACTACGCCATGAGTGTGTATCCACACCCTTCCAATGAGTAATTGATAGATGGTGTTAGCGTTAATAACATGAAATTTGATGTGGGAGGTGAAATTATCCCAACTTAATTCCCACATTCACGTATCCAATAGACTGCATTCCGGCGTTGTCGAATCCAAAAATTAGTAGCGGTACTAGAACCACCTTCTCCTGGTCAATTCCTGTTTCATATAATGTACTGATGGGCATGATGTTAATGGATGCTCCTCCATCCATCAACGCCCTAGAAAATGAGACTCCATTAATTATGGCTGTGACGTACAACGGGTGGTTGTGGAAGTAGGGCACCACCCTATCTGCTTCTGAAAACACCACTTCAGAGGTATACTTCTTAATCATCCTTCCGATTGGCCCCTGCCAATTTAGCGAAGGGTCTCCCTGCTGCTGCACTGCCTCCAAGACTTTCTTCGTGATGAACACCCTCGTGTCGTACTTCACCCCTATCTGGTCGAAAAACCACTTGAACTTGGGGCTCCTCGCTATGGCCTCACATTCAGAATCTAAGTCTACCTCGTACGTCTGGGCACTGCAAACATACTCCGCTTCAGAGGTCCCTCCCTCGTCTAGAGCGAGGATGACGTCTACCTCACCTTCTGAGAGAGAGACTTCCTCAACTTCCCCACATCCATTTTCATGTTCCGGAGTGAAGAACCACTCCTCTTGCTTTCTTTCTAGCTCAAGTCTGCTCAGTGATAGATTTTCTAACTCCTCGCATAACTGCTCGCCACTCTCCCGCTTCACAAGATTTCCTGTAGCTTCTTCGTCGTAGGCAACTACCATGTTGGCGGTGCCAAAGTGATTCGCAGGAAGTGGGTTCTCGTTAACGTCCATAGGGGGTATTTGCAAGGTACCGCTGTCCATCTGCTCACCAATGATCCTTCTCAAGTAGTAACAATCCTTGGTAGAGTGCTGCACTCGTTGGTGCAATTCACAGTACTTTGGGTTGGCTTTGTCAGCTGCAGTGGGGGTTTCTCCTTTTAGGTGGGGAGGTCCTTCTACGCCTTCTCGCACTAAGGTGCGGTAATAATCCATAGCCTTCGCTACGCTTCACGGTAGTGGCGGCGGGGCATCTTCCCTAAATTTTCTCTTGTTGCCGGGACTGTCAATCTTGGCCCCAGAGCCTCCCTTCTTCCCTTTGTTACTCCCATCCACATAGTTAAACTCTTGCCTCCTCGCAACTTGAAACCTCCCGGGAGTCAGTGGAACTTGTTTCCTCCAACCCGAGGCTCTCGGTTTGATTATCATAGCTATATTACTGGCGGCCCTGGTGAATTCTCTGAAAGTTCCATCTCTAGTTTCGTTGATCAAGTGCAGCTTGTACTCTTCCAAGGGTCCTTCCACACATATCTGTAGCAACCTGACCTCCTCCACGTCCTCGTGAACATCTAAGGCCCTCTCGCGAAATTGCTTGATGTAGTGAATCAACTCTTCTCCTGGCTTTTGGACCTCTTGCGTAAGGTGCCTCAGTGTAAATTCATCCTCCGCTATAAAAAACTTCTGAAGGAACTGCCTGTGCATCTCTTCCCAAGTAGGGACGCTGTTAGGCGCCAAGTGAGAATACCATGTATAAGCCTTCCCAGTGAGAGTTTTAAAGAACTCCCTCAACCTCAGGTTCTTGTCGCCAGCGTGTAGTCCCAGGTACTCGACGAACCTCTTCACGTGTTCTCTAGGGTTCTCCCCCTACCTCCAAACTTGATAAATTTTTGTGGAATATACCCCTCAGGGTATGGCTTCTCACTTACTTCCTGTGGATAGGGGTCTTGTAACTCCTCGTATAGGTGGGAACCCTCTCTTTGAGAGGAGGAGAGGAGCTTCCTCACTTCTTCCATAGTAACATTCTTAGAGGGTGACTCCTTCAAAAATGTGCTTTTAGGAGCTGGAGAACCTGTTGGCGCCAGGACCTGCTCCGGCTCCGCCTTTCGAGACGGAATCGTCTCTGCCGAAATCGTAATAGGAGTGGCTACCCCTCCGGAAGGGGCAGCAGCAGGTGTCACACAACCTTGACCCAAGTTTGATAGATCCACATTGTTTTGCTTTAAAAAGTCAAAAAACATTGCCATAAGGTTCATACCTGCCATTGGAGCCACTACCGGCGAACTGGTCTGACCTCCCTGAGGCACTGGCGCCTTGGCTCCGATCACCACCACTCCTTCCTGAGTAGTCTGGTCACTGTGAGTTCCATTACCAGACGAAATGTCCTCAAAAACCATCTGCTTAGAGACGTTGAAAGCTTCTTTGTCCATGGAAATGAGGATACCTCCCCAGTAGAGTCGCCAAATGTAGGAGGGTAGTGAGACTGGGGTCTATGAATAACTGGAAAGGGTGAGGCATGACCCACTCCAATGGACGCTGCCTGCAAGGTCTTCAAGGTCTCCTAGTGCAACTTCTGAAGAAAACTTCTCCTTCTGGTAACAATGGAACTCAAGCTTCAACTCACTCCCTGCAAGAAGATGAACTTTCACAGCAAAAATAGTAATCTTCTCAAGGGAAACACCTGAGAGTGATGGCTGTCAGTGGGGAGTGAAGGAACAAGGCACTCAGCACTAAGAGAATGAGCAGGGAGAGAATATTTAGGTAGGTCTGGTGATATTTTGGCAAAGTAACAGTGCAATTTCTATCGTCTATCTATTGACCTTGCCCAGAGGTCTATTTATACATGGGCATTAGGGGTGAGCTGGAATTTTTGGTCGCCAAAATTGAGAGAGTTGGTGGGGAACAATGTTTGAAGTGTACCATTTGTCCCTACCTGTAGGAAGCCTGCATGTCCCCTCTACAGGCTCCACCAGGCGCCGACCAAAACTCAAAAAGCACATATGTCCCCTAATGGAGACAAAATATCAGATTTGGTAGTTATCTTTTGAAACGGTAACTTGTGGTGCAATTTCGCAAATCTTGAGAGAGAAGACCTTGAGGACTCATCTCCTCTAAAAATTATTATTTATCTTGAGAGGGACCTCGAGGACCCTCTCTTCTGGAAAAGTCATTTTCTTGTAAAGAGTTTATTTCTTGTGAGTAGCCAGCTCTTTGGCTGCTCACTTCACTTGTGACCAAGTGTGCAGTGTGCGTAGTCTCGAGTGACTTCTGGGTGTTCCTACTAGTATTATCTCAATCCTATAGTGCTAAGTGGTTGAGCTTGCTCAACATACCTTGTCCCTCAGCCGCCAAGCCATAACTCCCAGGAAGTCCCAACGCGCCTGTTCGAGCCCTTCTTTCTCGACTAGGCAACCTGTACAAGAAATTAAAGTGTTTGTGTTGCTATTCATTTAGAGACTGGTGTTTCATGATGGGGAGTTGTTCGCGATAGCTACTCCCTCAATATGAGTTTTTGTCAAAACCCCCCGTAGCATCACTTCTTGAATAATATTTCTGCAGTGACCCTTGCAGTGGTGCTGAGCCTTGTAGTGACGCTGACCCTTGAAGTGGCTCCGACACTTGCAGTGTCGCAGACACTTATAGCGGCACTGGTACTCGAAGCGGTGACGCTGACGCTTGAAGTGGCACTAACACTTGAAGCGGCGCTGATACTTGAGGCGGCGCCGACCCTTGTCGCGGCGCTGGCCCTTGTCGCGGCGTCGACACTTGAGGCGGCGCCAACACTTGAGGCGACGCCGACACTTGAGGCGGCGCCGACACTTGAAGAGGTGCTGGCGCTTGAAGTGGCGCTGATACTTAAAGCGGCGCTTACGCTTGAAGCGGCACTGATACTTGAAGTGGCGCTGACGCTTGAGGCGGCGCCGACCCTTGTCGCGGCGCCGACGCTCTAAGGGGCGTCGACGCTCGTAGCGGCGCCGATGCTTGAAGTGGCGCTGATACTTTAAGAAGTCGCTGATACCTGAGGCGGTGCCGACCCTTGTTGCGGTGCCGACACTTGAAGCGGCGCTGACGCTTGAGGCGGCGCCGACCCTTGTCGCGGCGTCGATGCTCGAAGCGGCGCCGACGATCGAAGCGGTGTTGACGCTTGAAGTGGCGCTAATACTTGAGGTAGCACTGATGCTTGAAGTGGCGGTGTCACTTGAAACGGTCTCTGATCCATTGGAGGCAGCGCCGACCCTTGTCGCGGCGCCGACACTTGAAGCGACGCCGACGCTTAAAGCGGCGCCGATGCTCGAAGCGGCGCTGATGCCTGGAGTGGGGCTGATACTTGAGGTAGCGCTGACGCTTGAAGTGGCGCTGACACTTGAAGCGGTCGCTGATACCTGAGGCGGCGCCGACTCTTGTCGAGGCGCCGACACTTGAAGCGATGCCAATGCTTGCAGCGGCGTTAACGCTTGAAGCGGCGCTGACGCTTGAAGCGGCGCTGACGCTTGAGGCGGCGCCGACCCTTATCGCGGCGCCGACGCTCGAAAGCAGCACCGACGCTTGAAGCGGCGCTGACGCTTGGAGTGGCGCTGACCCTTGTCGTGGCGCCGACGCTTGGAGTGGAGCTGATACTTCGCAATGGCTTTTGGGCTTCTTGGTGACCCTCGCGGGTACCTCTCGGGTGTCATTAATAAGAGAGTATTTTTTTATTTTGTTTGCTTTTTTTTCTATTGATAGCACCCTTCTACAATCATTATTTTGGTTGGCATTTTTGGAAGATTTTGCGGCATTAGCAGCAAAAGACCAAGCGTATTCATATGTAGGACAAGAATCAGAAGTGGAGGAATATTCAATGGAATTTTCATAATCCTCTTAGTGATCACCAAAGAGATCCATTGTGAGGGGAAAGAAGAAGAAAATGAATAAGACAAGAACATGAGAGCTGATAGCCAAAATGATGATTGATATAGAAGAAGTGATCGCTAACGTCCACTCATCACATATTTATACAAAGCATAATGATGATCGAATGGGATTATGGCTTCGATAATCTCAATAGTCCACTAATTAATCTTATTTGAAAATCAAATAGGGCGGGGGTGTGTCTACACCTTATTAATTCAGACAAATAAGGTGTTTCCACATAATATTTAAATCGATAAAAATAGCAAAATTATTATGTAAAAACTTAAAATAGCAGGAAACATGCATGTGTGACATCTAGCACAAAATGGAACGTGTGATTTAAAGTGAAAACTTACACCATCTTAAATTAGGTCCTTAGTGCACCAAAGCGGGAAAACTCAAATGGGTGAGTAAGCACCCAACATTTACCATATCAGTACGTTTCATCGACAAGAAACACGATAAATAAGCAACAAACTCAACAAGGAAGAGATGACTCCTTCACCAAAAATATCCTCTTTTTCTTTTCCTTTACTTTTTCTTTTTGATATCTTATCGCTTATGTAGTGTCGTTGTTTAGATGTCATTATCAATATCCCTTGATTTACCTATAAAGTTATCAAAATATAATATAGAGGTAAGTAGGGGTGTGAATAAAAAATAACAAGATGTAATGTAAATGATGTGACAATAACGAGAGAAAACACAAGGAATGAAATCCATCTCCACTTCATAAAATTAACCCTAGTTTAATAATTTTGAATTTACTCACGTTTCAAAATAGTATCCAAATATAAAGTTGATTTACATCACATAAATGATTTGTATAAATATTATTTTAGAAATTTAATCTAAGTTTCTTACAAACCCTTCTCAAAATAAACTAAAATCAATCCAATGTATTATCCCTTAAGGAAAATTCGTAGAACTAATTTTAAATCATCAAAAAAAAAGTAGAGTTGTAGATAATTAGATTATAAGATTAATCAAAAGATAATCCTATCTCTAGTTTGAATATAAAGAAAATAGTGTAACTAACTTTCAATCTTTTCTCAAAGATGGGTCTTCATTTCTCAATAAATGAACAAGTGCAGGAACTTAAAATTATTAATCAAAGGAATAATAAAAAATTTAAATTATGAATCTAGAATAAATAAAATCATGGAGCCTTCGTTTTATCCCTTGAATGGGAGATTAGCCTAACATTTTTGGGTGTTTTACATACCAAATGTAACAACGATCCATTAGAAGGTTTGCATAAATAATAAGAAGATAAATGATATTGATAATCAAATCCCTTTGAATCAAGCTGGATAAATCAAAATATAAGAGATGAGAGAAATTAAACCAGTCTCCTTCAACAAAATAACTCCCAACTTCAATATAATCCCAACCACAATGAGTTTACACTAATAAACATGAGAATAATATCACTACCCTCACACCCCATTCTGAAAATCAATACAAACTCTCTTTTGATTCTCTCACAATACTTACACTCTAAAAAAGAAAATTATCTCTAAAAAAATTATCTCTTATGTATAGTTGAGGAAATGAGGACGTGTAGGGTAAATAGTGTGAGGGAAAATGAGGGGCACACTAGAAAACAAAAAGGAAAGGATAAGAGGGTGTGCACATGGGATATGAAAAAATAAGAAAGATAATGGGGTGGGGATGGTGTAAGGATGATGGGTTTATATTGGGGTCTTACGGGTTGTTGTTTGGAGCTCAGCTTAGTAGGATTGGTATGTGTAAGTTGGTGGGGATACAATTCTGATGGGTATTAGGTTTAGTGGTTCCGTGTCAGAATCTAAACGAGTTAGAGAGATAAGGGGTGGGGTGGGTTTGTGATTTGGGCAACCTGCTGGTGGCAATTTCCAGCGAGTAAGATGGTTGGATTTAGGAGGTGGGTGAGGCTGGTCGTTGACAAAAGTTGGAAGTCCATAAGGTTTTTACCGTTTATGGGGCAGGGGATCCAGTTGGATGGTTATGGAATGGGTATGGAGAGAGAGAGAGAGAGAGAGAGAGAGAGAGAGAGAGTGGCTAACGCGAGTGATAATGATTGATTAGGCGTAAATATTTTATATTTATCCCCTTAATTTCGGTCCTTTTATGATCCCGTGCATCATAATTAACTTGAATTTATCTCATATTTATGATATTAACCCTTTTTGGTGAGTAATTCTTGTTTTTTGTATTTCTCATGTGTTTAACAGGTATTTCATGCAAGCGAATACGAGAGAGAAACCGAAATAGTGAAAGAACCCAAGAAAAGGGAGTTGAAGGGCATTTTAGTAATTTTGTAGCCATAGACCAAATGAGAATCCAACTAAAAATTTGGAGCTATTGAAGTCATAAGAATAATGGAAAAAATGACACCTCAACTCGAGCTACGGTGAAGAAATTATGCAAGTTCAAAGTTTAGAAAAAAATCTAGGGGAAATAGAGGAATTTCAGAAAATTGATAAGGGAATCACTTCGCCTGCATACTCGAACCGGTTCGATTACCTGATCGCAAAATTTTCATTTATTCTGAAATTGTACCTAGAGTTATAAAAGTTTAGGTCTCTTGTAAAAATGGGTTCATTGAGTTGTAAACCAATATTAGTCATATCTAACTTACCTTTAACCTAGTTTTGAGAGGAGAAAAAAAGGCAAGACCACAAGGTATTATTTTGGTACCAAGTTTATGATTTGTGGATTTTTTTCATGCAATAATAAATATAGTTTGTCATTCTCTCATTTAAACTTTACTCTTAATTATTTTTCTTGTTTTCTTGCATTGTTTATTCATTCTTGCAGGCTTAGAAACGTATTAATAATGAATAACTTCACATGCAACATTAAAATTAAGTCTTTCATTAGTAACGTCGTGTCCGACTAGATTTTCAAGGTTTGGAATGCATGAACCCACCCTAAGTGGTTTGCATGGATGTAAAAATTAGTTCTTGAGTGAATAATTAATTGGAAACGTGTCATTTTTTAACACGGTCGTCGTAGGACTTTTAACTCCATTTGCCCTAGGTAACCGGAGTGTTTAAGAATACGAAGCGCGTGTTAACCATCTCGTCACTTACTTTAATTTTATTCTTTATTACATATTGTGCGGGTGCATTCCTTCATATATGTAATACTTGAAATAAATAAAGTCTTCATTTCAATTAATTATTTAATTGTTGATTAGTTTTGTATCCGATGAAATTACTAGGGGTTGGGGGATTGTATTACGACCTTATCCTTCTTTCGTATTAATTAATTTTACTTTTCTAAGTGTTGCATATGTAGTTAATTTAGATGTGATATTATTGCTTTCGTAGTGGTAATACATAGTCTCATCACAATCATCTTTTCTTCATTTTTTGTGAGTCAATCGTTAGGATTAATCTTCTTACTTAAGAGTCATCATGAGCATTCTTCTTAGTCCCTGAGTTCGATGCCTAGTCTACTGAATTATTACTCGTGTGACCGATTTCCACTTGAACCGTAATCACATGCTTTAGAGAGATGTTTATTTAGTTGCATCAATTATGAGATAGAGAGGGTGAGTGATGAGAGATATGGAAAGAAAATATAATAGTTATTGGGGTTTTTAAAAATGTGAGGGTTGAGTTTATAGGTGTGTGTGAGTGCATGGTAAAAAGATAAGAGGTGAGTGAGTTATTAGGGTGTGTATGAGAGTATGGAAACTAGTGTGCGTGTGTGGGTACCATATTTTGTATAACTATGCTTAACTAGTAAACAATTCACATGCACATATTTATAACATACACAAAAATAAAATAGTAATAAACATAAATAAAATATACTAATATTAAAAACTAAATCAAACACATATAAAAATATAAAAAGACCCGAATAAACAAATTAAAATATAAATTAAACAAATAAAACTAAAAATAAGTAAACTAAAGAAAAGTATATTAACGATACACACCTATATATGTTTACATAATATAAGGCCCTAAAAAACATATACTAATATACAACATAAAACACCTAAACACTGCTATATATAAAAAGATACACATACAAATAAAACACAAAAAATGTTAAAGAACTCAATATAATATGTATAAAATAGCAATACAAATATTGTACATGCACGGGGAATTACGAAAGGTTACGTAAATGGTTTTGACTTGGGTATCTCGTAAGGGGGTGGGGTTTAAGCTTGTGTTACTGCATCATTGACACATTTGCCTTGATATAACGCATTTGAAACTGTAAAATAAAATTGACCTACAAAAAAAAAAAATACATGCATATGAACAATTTTACTGAGAACTAACAATTAAAACGCTTGTATTTTGGGTATAATTTTAACACCTTTTGTTGCTATTTACACCACCCCCAAATAGCAATTTTCTAATCCTCGATCAAAAAAATAAAAAGAAATAAAGATAAACACCAAAAGTGTGCCACTTTCGCGGGAAGTTACGATTGCTCTTAGCATGTGGAATAAGTCGTTAAACCTATAGGTTACTCTATAAGACGATTGTTGTCTCGAGAGGATCTGCACTGAACATACCCACAAAATTCAAAAATATTTGAAAAACTATTTATTTGAAAGACCGACTTTTATTAGATAAAGAAAATGGCATATAACCCATCTAAAAACAATTCAATGAATAGAATGTTGAAATTATCGGATTATGGAATAAAATTAATTAATACCAAAGGCACAATACTTCCTAAAAAACTCAACGTGCGTTGTGTGAAACAATCTTAAGTATCACAAGAGATTTCTCAATTGCCATTTAGATTCAGCATTTTGACTTCAAATCTCGTTGGATATATCTGTCTGAATCGAATCTATCTAAGAGTCGGGATAATGTATCTCTCTAGTGTGTTAGGAGGTGGGTAGATGTAAACAAGGTAAATGTCTCCCACACTTATAAGAAATAATAAATTCGTGAAACAAATTGATTTTATGAAGAAATACTAGCCACTATGTTGAGAATGTCGAGTTATTCACCATATGAACTTCTCATTTACCCGAGGACCTTACTAAGCATTAAAATCAGGTATAATGTAAGAGATGAGCGAAAATGAGGTTGAGAAGATGTATGATAGGATGTTTTTTGTATTTGAGAAGAGTTGGCTACAATTTGAACAATTAATGTCTTTATTTTGCAAATTTTTTATTGTATGTTTTTTTTCTTTTCCTTTTTTCTTTTCCTTCTTTTATATATTTTTTCTTGTGCTTTTTCTAATTTTCTATGCATTGCAAATTCTCTATGCATAACACTAACGAACACATTTTGCATTTGGAATTTTAAACACATTTTTTTTCTTAAAAATGATGGTAATGATGGGAAATGATATATGAATGGTTTCTGGAATACATATGGATAAAGGAAATAGGTAAAGATAATAGTTGAAGTGAATGGTAATGTGATATGTAAAAATTGTAAGTGTATGGTAAAAAATGGTTTGGTGGTCATGACAAACTACAAGGCACATCTTTCTTACAACTAGAAAGTCATGTCATTTTCAGTGATTATGCAAAAAATGAAGAATAATGAGATCACACAATGACTTAGCATGGTGCTCAAAGAAAGTTGAGTTAACTTGTGACTCAAAGATTGTGTAAAAGCCTTCACAAAGGTGAATATTTCAAATCTCACCCGTTTAACCGCAAGAGTTATTTTAAAGCTTTTTTAGATTGTTTTTTTACTCTTAAACTTTTTATTGTAAAACGTGACAAGTGCAAATTGTGCTGAGCTTAGGAATTCATGGTGCATGTATGCCTTAAGGGGTATTATTTAATTTTATTGTAGAAAGGATAACTTCAATTTTGAAAAAGTGTATTTTGAGAACTCTAAAAGAGGGATGATAGACAAATCAGGTCATAAAAGAATGCGATAAACTCCACAAAAACAGTTTAAGATGACTTTATAATAATAATAATAATAATAATAATAATAATAATAATAATAATAATTATTATTATTATTATTATTATTATTATTATTATTATTATTATTATTATTATTATTATTATTATCATTACTACTACTACTACTAATACTACTACAACTACTACTACTACTACTACTACTACTACTACTACTACTACTATTATTATTATTATTTATAAAAAAAATCAAAAGAGGTACGATTTTGATCAATTTCCCATCCCCAAACAAAACAAAACATCTTCCTCAATGTTAACATTTTATGTTAAAATTGAAAGCCTAAGGTAGTAAAGAGATTAGGAGAATTAACCATCAATGAAAATTTACTATACTATGGGACTAATGGTAGAATGTGAAGAACAAAGGTGGCACAAAAATATGTACAAGTCTATAAAGTATATGAAAAAAATTGGGGGAGGATAGATCAACACCCCCAAACACGAGAAGGCTCATACTCAAAATTAATAAATGGCAAGTTGCCTCCCAAAAGAGCTAAGTTAAATGTCTTCATCCAGACTGAATGAAACTCACCGAAAAATATAGATAGAAACTAGGACATAATGGGGTGGAAGAAAAGTGAGGGTGATGAGAATCACCCCTAAATAAGACTGAAAGGGCAAACTTCACAAACTGGGTCAGCAAGATCAATTACTTCAATGTGAGTGGAGCTTAACTCCAAAAAAGGCTTCAAACGTTGATCGCTGACTTGAAAGAGGCTACCATCCTTCAGATTTTTAATGTTCATGGCACCAAAAAGAGTGACAAAATCAATAAGGAAAGGTCCTGACTACCTTGTTTTCAATATCCTGGGAAAGTGATGATGACGAGAATTTTATAACAATACTTTTGACCGGGGTGGAATTCTTTTCTCGTGGGGCTTTGGTCATGGATCTATTTCATCTTCTCCTTGTACCTTCTGGAAAAATCGTAGGGATCATTTTGTATCTCCTCCAATTCATTAAGTTATAGCTTCCTATGGGTACCCGCCTTGTCGATATCAAAATTAATGTCTTTGATAGACCAATATGCATCATGTTCAAGCTCGATAGGGGTGGTGAGGCTTGCCAAAGACCAAATAATAAGGAGACATACCAATCAGACTCTTATATGCAGTACGGTATACCTACAATGCATGATTCAAGAATAATGATAATTTTTTGCTATTAGGAATTACGATTTTCTCAAGAATTTGCTTTATATCTCAATGAGAAACCCCAACTTGAACCCTAGTCTATGGATGATAAGAGAGACCAAAGTTGTATGTAATACCATAATTTTTACAAGGTGTTTAATTCTCGATTAAGAAAATGTTTACCCCCATCAGAAATGATAGCGTGACATTTCTAACATGTATTTCATAGGATCTATTAAGGGCACCAACTTGATAGGGAATACAAGCATGTAATGTCAGAGCATCGGAGTAACCTAAACTAAGGGGGAACACACCTTATCTAATACATTGTACTTCACTTAATACATTGCTATCATTCAACTATCATAGTAAATATCCCTTTCTTTGTGCGACTCTTTAATGCATTTGGATAGAATACCTCCTATTACAGTGTCAGTGACAGTAAGGTGTAGAAGGAGGGGAAGACCATGTTGTGGTGGCATGAGCACTAGATTCTGGGTAAGGAAGTATTTGATCTTGTCAAAACCTTTTTTACATGCCTCACTCCAGACTTCAGTCTAATCCTTACAGATAAGCTTGAAGATAGGTTCACAGATGGAGGTTAGGGGCTGATGAATCAACTATTGTACTGGAGTTTGCACATGAATTCGTGAACTTCTTTCTCTATCCAAGGTGGCATCATTTTAATAATTGATCTAAGTTTAGAAGGATCTGCTTCAATACCTCTCTTACTGACCATGAAACTGAGTAGTTTGGATTTCATGACGTCGAATATGCATTTTTGTGGATTAAGACACATGTGATATTACAGTAATCTCTCAATATATTTCCTCAAGGTAGGGATGTGACCTTATCGATTTTTTGACTTGATGATCATATCATCAACATAGACTTCTACCTCTTTATGGATAGTATCTCACTAAATGGTTGTACTATCCTTCTGGTAGGTAGCTCCAGCATTTTTGAGATCGCAAGGAATGATGGTGTAGCAAAAAGGTTCCCCATAGGCTGATAAAGGTAGTCTTTTCTTAGTGGTCGGGATCCATCTTGATCTGGTTATACCAGAAAAAACTATTGGTTGACTTGAGGGAATAACTAGAATTGTTATCAGTAATCATGTCCATTTTAGGTGAAGGGTTGTCGTCCTTTTGGAGATTATTTGTTCATATAGCGGTAGTCGAGGCACATGATGATTTTTCCTCTTGATTTTGTCACCGAGATAATGTTCATGAACCATGTAGGATATTAAACCACATGGAGATAAATCCTACATTCACCTGTTTGAGCACTTCATCTTTGACTTTGAGGTAACTCAGTCCGGAGCTTTCAAAATTTTTTCTTGACATGTTTGCTTTCTGGATGAGTAAGAATTTCATGCAACATGATCTTTAGGTCGATGTCGGACATGACGTCGTATGACCATGCGAAGACGTCCATGAATTCTTTCAACAGTTCTTCGAATTATGATCGCTCATACTCATTGAGGGTGGAACATATCCCAATGTCGTGCAGATTGCTACTAGAATGGAGATTAATAACAATAGTCTCATTATTATTAGTTTTAACGCAATTGTGTTGTTTAATTTTTTTTCTTATTGAGATCAGTTAAGAGGTGTTGATTTATTAAATCATCTTCATCAATTATTTGACTAAAATATATGCAATTAATCTAAGGAACAAAAAGATACTTAAAATCTTCATTCATTTCATTATAAACTTTTTATGGAAAAACAACATTGAGAACCTCATCAAAAGAGGCCTCGTATACATTGATATTAGTAACAAAAAAGTAGGGATAAATTTTGGGTCCTTTTCTAAACAAGGTCCAGGCTGGTTAGAGTTGGGTTGATAGGAATAGTGCGCTAGTTACAAAGAAACTTTTTAGTTGGGACGATCTTTATACATAGGTCAGACGGCTCAGCCTTATTGTGGATCGTGCAGAGATCTAGCCCCAGTTAAAGCAATTAAAAGATTCATCACTTTCACTGTTCTAAGAAATTTCAGAGCTTTTAATTCCTGAAAAGCTTAATTCCAAAAATTTGATTGTTAGGGGTTTCACTTAATGCTTAGGGTCTTCAGTCTAGGTGATCTTATCTCTATGTAATATTATCAATTTGGTTTTTAGTTTCTACTCAACAGGATCATACCACGATTTGGGGAAACTGTAGAACATAAAATACTCACCTTCCCATTTAATGAGTCTCCTCAACACCCTCTTTCAAAACGAATGGAGGAAGGACACTAATTTAGCTGATGATGTTTGGTAACCCAGACCATAGGGATAAAGCTTCTTTCAGAACTATCATTTTAAAAATCCTCTATTAATGGTGACCTAGCTCTATTCCGAGCATGAAATTCATATTCTTGAACATATAGACATCAATAAAATTTCCACATGGGCAGTGATTTGGGCATCCTATATATTTTAATTTATCCCCTGCTGGGATATGAAGTGGATCAATCTTGAAACTTGAGAGGATTATGTCATTACCCCATGCTGGATTTTTAAAACAGGGTTACTTGTGTCGATGCCACCAGAGTTGTTATCATCTACGATGATAGTCATGACCAGATTATTAGCAAATAATTTCATCTTCTGATGGATAGAGGAGGACACGACTAGGACATAATGAATATAAGGATGACCCAGGATTAAGTTAAAATAGGTTGTTACATCAATGACCCAAGACTCGAGTTGGGAGCATATAGGGCTAACCCTTAGTGTGAGATTTATTGAAATCATAACTTCTAGGTAGGCGTTATTATAGGCGTGCACGAAAACAGAAGTGGGGGTGAGATCACTGACTTTTATCGACAGACAATTAAGAAGTCTTAATAAATAGACATTTAAACCGGACCCGTTATCGACAAGTGCTTATGAAACCATCTTTCTCATGACTCCCACCAATATGTTGCGTGCATAATTTTACTCAAGATCAATCTTAAGAATATCTTCTTGGATAAAGGAGATGAGCCTCATTCTCAGACAAAAATCCAACTATATGGGTGGATTCTTCAGGGGTAATAATAGAACGAACTATGGGTCTTGTGAGGAGCTTAATCAAATAATTTCTATGCAACTTAGAGGACATGAAATGACCTCACAAAGTGATGTTAGATTTTGTCCTCTTAAGTTGTTTAAGGATTTTACATTCTTCGACGGACATTTTTGGCATCGAATGTTCTTTAGCAACTCCTTTCTCTTAATCTATACGCATGCTCACTGATGGAAGAATCCATTTTGCGTAGCATCACCCTAACGGGGTAATGTGATTTATGGATGTTGGGAAGAATATAAACCCTTTGTCCTCTTCCACTTATAGCGTTATGGATACTTCATTAATTCCTAATATAAGCTCTTCGAAAAAAATATCCCATATAAGGAGGAAACCTTCCAGATATACCTACTATCTGGCTCATTATCTGAGTTTTTTAAAGGTTATGAGTCATCGCTCGACCCTGCGGTAATAATATTGTCTATTCATGAGAAATATATGCATTTTATGACTTCAATTGCTTCGTCATACAAATCTTCCAACTCAGTGGAGAAGTGCTGGAAGGAGGGAACTAGGTATCCCTTTATCTTCAGAATGGTGAGAAGTTTGGAATCTGTATATTTTCTTTCTCTTTAACTAAATCTCCCGACATAACCTATACAATACTACCTAATATGTATTCTCCTCCTGACATAAACCAATCGTTTAATTATCAGTCCCATTCCTAAGCTTCCATGTATACATTCCTAATTCTTTCTTAATTTTTCTCTTTGAGGCCCTTCCATAGTACTAGTACCATTCCAAAGTCTCTGGGTTGATTCAAAATAGTTAGAGCTCCATGCTCCTTATTTCTAAATGGGTCCAAACGGTAATACGGGCCCTTGTCATGAGATATAAGACTCAATCAGGTGCCTTTTCCGGGTACAAAAGGGAAAACGAACAAATTTTTAAGGATTTTGGGGAACTGACAAATAGATCAAGTATATTACTGAGTTGAATTTAGGTAGAAGGATCAATATCTATATTCTTATCTATAGGAATCGCATTCATATTAGTAGGGTGCGTTGGTAGAGGTTTTATAATAGTATTTGGTTTAGGATTGGCTTGAGAATCAATGACCCCTTATCAATGATGCCTTGAATTATGTTATTCAAGTGGAAACATTGTTCAGTGGTATGCCCGATGATTTGGTGGAAATCACAGTGAGCATCATGCTTAAAGTTCCTTAGAAATAAGTCTGGTAATGGATGAGGGTTCAAAGGCTTGATGAGGTTTTGAGATAGGAGAACATGGTAAACTTTTAAAATGGAAGAACGGAGCTCGATGTATTCCCTTTTCAATGTTACAGGATGATCTTCAGGCATCCATGGCATAGCAGGATGAGAAATATTTTTAATGGTTGAGACAATAGTGTTAGATGGATTCCCCTACTTGCGAGGAATGAACTTCCTTGTTAGCCTCTTCGACTCAGACTCCTTTTTAGAATTGAGAACACCTTCTTCGATTTTGGCCCCTTCCACATAGAGGGATCTGAAATGATGATACTATTGGCTTACGATAGAGGATAGGATATGTGATAGGAAATTATTTTTCAAAATGCTCACTTGTTCTTCCTAGGAAGGTTGTTTTATCAAGGTAGCGGCCTTTTCTCTCCACCTACTAATAAAGTTGTTGATTGGTTCCCTGGGGTTCTACTTGATTAACTCAAGGTCTAGGTGATTGACTTCTTATTCCTCATTGTGTTTGTATTGGGTCATGAATTCTCAGGCTATATCCTCTTAACTATGAATTTGAATTTCTTCTAGCGACAAGAACCATCGTAGAGCGTTCTCTTTAAGGGTATGCTGGAACATTTATGCTATTTTTTTTCAAACGCTCCAGGTATAGTTACAACAAGATGATAAATATGAAGGTTGATAATGGGAGGTCTACTACCATTAAATTTTTCAATCTCTAGCATCTTGAGCTTTTTCGGCAATCGGGCTTTTTGGTAGGGAGATATGTTGGTATAATCCACAGAGTTCCCTGAGATCTTGACTTGGTTAAACTTTTTGGATAGAAATTTGAGGCCTTCCATATCTTTGTTCACATCTTCATCTTTAGGATCAATAGGAATAGGAATTAGTAAAATTATCCCCTGGCTGGGCGAGGTTCGATATTAGCACTTGAGCTGGCAGTGGCCAATTAGCAGGTGGGACACACGGGATATGAGGGACTTATTGATACTCTTATAAAGTCCATATCAATTCTGGTGCATTTAGACTTACGATACGGGAGAAGATGGTGAAAGTATCGGGAACCTCGGGTGTCTGAACCCTATTTTTTCATATCTCCTAGACCTTTATTTAAAGATTATTATCTTGGCGCTAAGCTAATCGATAACTATCATCAATTTTGGTTGGACATTGGCATTCTGCTAAAGTTTCTCCACAAATAGTCTTCGTGGGGACTGTTCAACTTTCGTAGAGGTAGAAGAGAAGGTGGTAGAGCTTCGAGGTGTCTTGATTATAGATCTCTGCCAATAGGATCCAATCCAGAACAAGGGTATGTGGTCGCATCTGAGAGGCGAAGAAGGATATTTTTGATATTTTTAGAAAATAAGAAGAAAATATTTATGCCTAGGGTGTAAGTGAAATGCTATACATGATCGAGTTGGTAAAACATAGGGTAAGTGATGTAAGACACAGTTTAACATGTTTTCAAACTCATGAATAGGGTCCTATTTTAAAAATGGGCAAAATAGCAAAACATTTGGGCGACAAAATGACCTAAAAGTTTGGTAGAGTTTCGCATTGAAGTGGACAAACTAGGTATGAGTTTCCTAGGACAGATGACTATATGAGGTTAATACATTAGGACGTTAGTGTAAAGTTACCCCTTAGGCATGAATTCCACAATGTACCTATTGCCTATAAGGTCAATCGTTCATCAATACGTGTGGACAAGCTATTTCATATACCTGGGTGTACCTGAATTACCTCACGATATACCTCATGAAGACATTACGTGTGAGAGAGAATTCAATATACTCAATATACATGAGTGAGTTCCCTATAATATAACTCCCATCATGAGTTTAGTCAAGTTTTACGATGCAAGAGAATTGTTCGATATACGTCGAAGGTATTAGGATAATGGAAGGTGGTAATCATATCTCTTAGGTTAATTTCGCCCCGCAGGGCTACCACCTATCACTAAGTGATCCCTAGTACGGGATAAATTTTGGTCAAAATGTAGCGCTGGAATAAAGTAGTGTGAAAAATGCACGAGTTTTAATTAATATTTATAGAGCATTTTAGTACGCTAAGCGGGAGAAGTACTACTACTAAGCATGAGGTAGAGCATGGGAATATACATGAGCAACATGTGCTAAGGGACCTAAGAAAGGCGAGTAAAACTA